>VZTX01010667.1:41347-68957 GCA_013400915.1 Pardalotus punctatus | reverse complement strand
CCCCGCCGCACGCGAGGCCGGGCGGGCAGAGGCGCGCGGCACGCGCGGCCGGCAGGGGGCGCTGCGCGGGAGCGGCTCTTGCGCCCCCTGTCGGTGTCACCCGGCGGGAACCCCGGGCGCGGGGACAGCCCGAGAGCCTCGGGGACACGGGGACAGCCCCCGCGTCCAATATATGCTCCTCTTTCCCTACAGTCAGAAGGAAAGCAAGCTGTGCATCATTAGACGTATGTGACAGCTCTCAATCTTACGACTCAATGAATAAAAAACCTTTTGAAATGTCTTCTTCAAATTAATCTTTGGCAAGAATCTAGAACTATCTGATGTACTATCATATTTCTTGCATAATCTTTCATTTTCAATAACTTCTAAGTTAATATCTTTGTTACACCTTGAAATTCCCTCTGCTCGACCCACGTGAGCATCACCCAAAAGCAATCACACACACTGCAAGGAAGAAAATGTCCTGTTGGAGATGGCTTGTTGAGCAGTTTGCTAGTCAGGCTATCCAAGCAGTATGAGAGTTCAGTTCATTGTGTCATTCTACTTAGGTAGCAGCTAAATTGGACAGTATTCAGTAGGTACACAAAGACTCAGAGTAACAACTTGCACTTCGTACACATACATTTCCCTGTGCACTGCCTGGGCTGGCAGTGTGTAAGACACTAGCACTTTAACACCCACTGCAGACCAAGCTCCTAATAGCCAAGTCCCTTGGCAAATTCATGAAGGATAATAAAATCAAGTCCTTTTATTTCTGATTTTATTAAAGCAGCTTTCAATTCATTACAGTGATTCTGTGTCTGTCACTTTGCCTCTTTCCAGCCATTGCGCTGAAGGCAGATAGAGCATCTTGCAGGGGTTTACAGATCAGACTGCGTACGAGTGACTGAGCTATAGCAGCAGCTGAGCAAGGGTGGCCTGCAAAAAGGAAAAAGGAGTTCATAAAATTCTAGTCTGGGAGGAGGGAACTCCCTTCAAAGGCAGGAATTAGGCAATTCTCTTTTAGTTAATGGACCGAGTCTTGTCTATTTTGCACCCTTTAGAAAATAAATGGTCAAACACTGCATCATTATCTATGCCATCCTTTGGTGTTTCAAATGAAAGCCCTAATCCATGCCTTGGAGAAGCAAAGGGAAAATGGTGGGGACAACGAGGGGAAGAGACATGATAATTAGAGAGAGAAAAAGAGAAAGAACAGCAGTGCCCACAGTGCTCTGTTCCATCATCCTTCCCTCCACAGCACAGTGAGAGTCTCTGCTGGCACCTCAATTGTGACTGTATTATATAAACATGATGTGCCTGTGAAATATCTATGTGATTGTTCTATGGCAAAACGTATTTCCGTAGTTCACTGGATAGGAAACATACCCTAAATTTTAACTGCACCTTACCAAGGAAGGTGTTTGCTTTCAAAACTGTTGAGACTGTTATTGGCTTAAGAAGCTTCAGTTCTACCCCTACTTAATCCTGAGCAGAAAACCATGTTTGGGACCTGCTTCTAATTATGACTTGCCCCTCCTTTTTTCCATAGGAAGCACAATTACTGCTGCTATGGAGACTAGTGTAATTCAGGCAAGATGTGGGTCAAAGCAATACTTGGGAGGCAAAGATTCCCAGAAAAGTACCCTTTTTGCTATCTGTCCTCTCCTGGAGAAGGGTCTTCTCCCAGTCTTCCCTTGCCAACTTCCATCACCATCTGCTCTCTTAGGTAAGAAAGAGTCAAATAAATCACCTGTAACTAACAGCTGAAACTTCTCACCAGGAGAGCTGCTCTAGAGGAACCAACAACCTCCCAAACCCTAGAAGCAACCTAAATGTGAAACCTTTCAATTATGGTTTAAAATCACATCCTCAGTTAGGCACTTCTCCCAAAGAGGTGGACTTCAGATACACCTGACAATGACATGAAGAAACTGAAAGATAAAATAAATTAGGGTCAAACTTCCAGCAGGTATTCCCATTTATTGAATCTTGGCATGTTACTAAGCAAGACACAGGTAATTACACAAGCAGAAGCAACACTACAAAAAAAAAAATATTGTGTTCACTTCTCAGCCTAAGCTTTAAAAACGGTTGTTAAGTACAAACAGCTAGGAAGGACATAAAGGAATAATTCAAAGGCACTAGTCACAAAAAATAGAGGAGAGAGAGGAAGGCAAACTGTGCTAAGTAATTTCATGTAAGAGATGCAACTAGCTGCAGTGGGAGATGAATTGTCCCATTAACCAAGAGCTCCAAGAAGCAAAGTCAAACGGTGCTAAGTGGTGGCAGTTCTTCCTCAAGAGAGTCTGCCCATCGGAAGGCTACAGCATTTATTGAAAAAAGGAAGGAAAAAAAATTGCTTTAACAATTAGCTCTTCTGGAGCTCACAGGTTAGCAGGGAGCAAGTTAGAGTCTGTTGACATACTCTGCACATTAAATTTGTCCTGTTTTTCAGGGTACAGAACATACTTTCTAAATTTAAAGAAATCATAGAAGCATATGCGAAGTTTTACCAAAAATTCTTTTTTAGCTTTGTCTGAAAGGGCTACACAATAAAACTATTGTATTATAAAGGATCTGTTTTGTCTATTCAAGATTTCTCTTCCACACAGTGGAAATATAAGTACGTCACACAAGCTATCCTTCTCCTGAGCCCTAAGATTCTTGACAAAAGATCCCGTAACAGTCAGAAACAGCACTTAAAACCCTCTAAGGAGTCTTCTCTTACTGACTTAGAATGATAGGCAGTTCACCTGCTGAACTTTCTTGTAAAATGTGTACCAGGAATTTTGCTTGTGTCTGTTCACATTTTCAGTCAGGGCTGTATGAATAAGAGATGTGACACAATTTCTCCATATGCAGCACTGTTTCTTCCCAAAGCACGGCATGCTGTATCTCACAGCTGCCCTTTTCGCTGCTGAAGCAGCAAGAGAACGGAGGAAAGAAATAAACTGAACTCCTCTATGACAAAAAGTGTCTACAGACAGCCAACAAGCCCTCAAAACCAGAATCAGGTAAACCTTCTTCAGAAAGATAGATGTTCAGAGCAGCTCTTTCTGTAGGCTACAGTTAATCTGAAGAATACCTTGTCACTGCCATGTCAGAGATATCCATTTCAAAAGCAGGGAACAACCTTAAGGTGCTGTAAAACTCTACAGCATCACTGAAATCATTGGAGCAGAGACAAATGGGCCTCTCTGAGGAGTCACATCTAAGATTCCTAGAATAGAATAGTTCAGTTGGAAGGGACTAAAACTATCATCTAGTGCAGTTTGCCGAGAAGAAGCATCTCCAGATGGAGGTTTAACTACTCTGTTCTCATCACTGGCAGCACTGGCAGCCCAGGTCTGTTCCCAAGCTGCCCACAGTGAGCAGACACACCTAATCCCATGGGCTGCAGCACACCCCAACTCTCACGGAGCCCTTTCTCTCCAAAAGGGAGCATCTCTACCAGGCAAGCAGACACAGATGTAGTCTAGTACAATTCAGCACTACAATGAAGAGTTTCTGATGCAGGTTTAGTTAGCTTCGCTACTTTGGACAGTAAAATTAGGAGAGCTCATCAAAATAAGAACTTGAGACCCTGTCAGTGACCAAGGCAACCTCAGTTAGCTTTGCTCTACAACAGCAAAACCAGCAGACAGCTACACCACACAACACTTAGTCAGAACCTCACTTCAATGGCATTTCTCTGCATAAAGTTGTGAGAGCATTTAAGAATAACTAGGACAGCTGTTGGCTCCAACCTAAAAATACAGAAGAACACATCTGCTTCATTTACCTTCATGTGCTCAAACATCCAGCACTGAATGAGCATAAGGCTTAGAGTGGTACTAAAATTTTTCTATGTGGAGAAACAGAAGAAGCCAACCATACAGCAGTTTCATTCATGCCTAACAGGAAAGGTGAGGGGTGAGATATTTGCAAGAACCAAAAATAAAAAAATATTCAATCTGCACCTACACGTAAGAGTTTACTGACGACAGAATTTATTTCAAATACTTTTTTGAAGGTTATGTAAATGGAAGCATACTCCATCATCTATTTTTGTAATTAGCATCTTTTCTTACTAAAGTTTTATTACAAAAGGTGACCTCACAGCAGACCCAAAAGCACAAACACAGTCTTGAAGTGTCACCTGTACTCATTTCAACTTTCGTTTTCTCCAGCACAGATTTTGCCATTTTAAAAAGTGAGATTATCAGCATATACCTTAGAAACAGGCTTTTTGCACAAGCACAAGGCAAATAGGAAAGAATAACTTTATCTGCTTCCCCAGAATGTCTCTGCATGTCTGGAGCCCCCAGAACAAGGACTCTGGTGTCCTACACAGATCCCAAAGTACAGGGCCCACCATGAAGCACAGACAACACAACTAGAACTGAAATGTAATTAAGTAATTTTAGCTGGAAAAGAGATTGTGGTAAGTATCTGTAACCTGATACACAGTAGCTCTGACAGCAGGTTCTGAATGTGTGTCAGAAATATTAAAATAGCAAGTGTGGGAAGGAATCACTTGAATGGTATAAGCAAAAATAAGAAAGGGGAAGAACTAAACACTTCTCAAATTATTAAGATCTAGGAGAAATGAAAAAGACTACAGATCTTGAATTTCATTGCTACACACAATGCCTTCTTTATATACTGCATGTACAAGCAATGACAGACAAAAGAGAGACAAATTAGTTTGATATATTCTCTCTGCCTGGGCACAGACTTTCACTGTTCAACATGACATCGTAGCAGGCTGTCAGAAATGCAGTGATTGTCAGGTTTCCACATTGCTACCCAACCACCATTCTAGAAGCATCAGAGTTTAGGTAAAATGCTGCCAATAAGCACATATTTACACTTCAAAGTGTACTGCTATCCTTCTTCTTCTAATTAAGCTGTGTAAAAGCTTAGGCCTAACAACCATGACTTTAATGTCCTAAAACTGAAACAGTTCTAGAATGGTTTACTCCAAATAATTCCAGGCACAAAATCAAAAAATCTAAAAAGAAAAAAAAATTGAGAGTTCTTGTTGCTACCCTCAAGTGAGATGCTACAGGAACCCCATAACAGATAGACAAGTTTGTCCCTAAATCTAACAGCCTGGCCTATTAAATCAGTCATTTATCTTGCCGGGTGGCTTAATCATTCTAACAGACAGACAAAATCTGGGAACATACCTCTTGCAGATCCATCTTCTACAACATGAAGAAGATAGCAAATGGTGCATCTTGTTTATGAGGAAAACACTCCTTTCTGATGCCACTTGTTATAAGTTTCTGCCTTGGAGTCTGAAGTCTGGGAGCAGTTATTACACCTATCCAAGCACAGGGACACTTACAGGGCTGTGCTCTTCCTTATGAAAACGGCAGAGAATGCAATTTCCAGCTGCAGAATCACCATGGTCTCACTGCCAGTACCAGTCCTGACCAGCATGGCAGAAGTTCCTGGGCACCCCAGACAGGAGCAACCAGATCCCTGCTGTGGTACAGTCTCTGAGCTCAGCAGAATGATTTCTACTCAACAAGTGTGAAATATGAACCTCCTGGCAACTCACAGATCTCACATTCCTCTGTGGCAACGATCAGAGTAGCCTTAAGCAGATCCCTCAGAACGGCACAGTTCCAAAAATTCCAGAGTGGCAATTTACCTGTGTGACTACTACAGGAGACTTCTTTGTAGTCTTGTACACAGACCAGCAAGATTATAATACTATTAGTTGGCAATGATCCTTTTAGCAGTAAAAATCATCAGTAAACATAAAAGATATATAAAACAGAAAAAATCTCTCAAGCTTGAAATGTTGTCCCATTTGGATAACGAATTCCTGACTTTCTGTAGGCGTTCTCCTGTTGCTGCCTTCCAGCATCTCCCCTCCTCCCTTTAATTAGACCCTGTGCAAAAGGAGGGAGAAGCAAAGCTAATATTTAACTCTCTGTACACCAATGACCAAATAACACATCCTGTACTGAACACAAATACTTCTAGTTGACCTCAAAATCTAGGGGGAAAGAAATCTAGAAAAAAATACATATTTTCACCCTGAAATACAGAAAAACTTAAACCCACCTTTGGTTTTATTGCATGTGAAGTACTGTTGGGTAAGAGATTCAAATAATTCCTGGAGGCCAGTAAATCTGTGGAGAGAGCTGTGCATCAGTAAAGAGAGCAATGTCTGGCACCAGAGCCTCTGCTGGAATGCGGAGCCATTCTTAATAGGAAGTACAAGTGGAAACTGGAGTTAATAGATTCTTTTGATTCTCCTCTGCTGCAAATAATTCTTATGAAGAAGCCCTCAATATGTTTTCTGGATAAAAAAGGAATTTCTCCAAGCTCATCTCAGAAAAACACTGGGAAAGGCATTCTACATGAACTGCTCCCGAGAGCAGAACTTGGGCTCCAGGACTGAGAAACCCCATGGAGCATATTTGTACCCAGCACACACTGTGGCTGAGACCAGGCTCCGTACAGGACATTTCTCAGCATCTTTATAAAAAGATGGTTTTTCCATTTTTCAAAGTGCGTTCCAGCACGCACATCTGGCAGCGCTGCCGCGCGAACAACAGTTCCTGGCTCTCTGTGCATGTGTTCTGCATCCAATGACATCATGCACTCCTCAGCTTGCCAAAGCGCAGCCTCTACTGTACAGACCACCAAAACAGAGCCCCAGCATCCCTGTGGGGAACAGGGATAACTTCCAGCTCCAAAAGTTTTCCCCTTGCAAAACCTTGTTCAGTGTTTCATCTGTTGTGCTGTGTTCTCTCCCACTCACGCCCATTACTCGAAAACAGTTTTCAAATCATTCCTAAATTGCTTATATTCTATCCTGCCTGTAAAGATCTTCTCTTTGCACAAGGCTGTAACTACTCAGCTGCTTCTGAGCAGAACAACCCTTTTTCCTTTTATTCACAGCGGGTTTTTAACTCTTTAACAACCTGAAAACTGGGAAATCTGTATTTCCCAACAAAACCTGTGCTTGTTTTTCTTTGCTATGGGTAAGTGTAGGCAGCACTGTACAGACTGATTGCTCTCTGGAGAAGAGGTTAATGTCTCATCTTGTGTGATACTCATTAATTAACACTGCCTCAGCAGCAAGGAAGCTCTCTGGCACACTTCAGAAAATACGTTCTACACTGTAGGGCAAATCAGCGGAAAAATAATTCTATTATCGGAAAAACGTTCATGTTCAAAACCTTTCAAAGAAAGGCAGAAAAATGGCAAGATCAAAGGTCCATGACTTACACACTCATTGGTGATGTGGAGAGCCCTGGAGTCAAGAACTGCAGCAGGATTAGACCCTGGAATTTACCAAAACTGGCTCTCTGCTCCATCTCTTTGTATCAATGCCAGCCTAGTCAGCCAGAAGGAAACAGAAGTACAGATACTGCAACTGGTAACGAAGTCACGATGGGAGATAAAGCTGTACGACTTCCCTGCAATAATTTCTCTAATGGAGGTGAAAAACAAGCTTTCCAGGTCTGATTCCACTCAAATACAGCTTAATTGTCAAAAGGTAGAGAAAAATTGCAACAGATTGAGACTGCAAAATGAAAATTTCAGTTTTCTTCTCATGCAAAGTAGTGTCATGCAAAAAAGCCAACTCACTCATCAGGCAAGGGTCACTCAGAGGTTATCCACAGAAACAGGACAAAGCCAGAAGCTAGGTCTATCACAAATGAACAGGCACATTGGCTCGAGGCAGCGGCAGCCCATAAATCCATTTCTCCCAAGACAGTACTTGCATTTCTAGATACAGTGATTCCACTGAAATCTCCTTTGCTTGCCACCAGAGCATTTCCAGATAACAGTCTAATGTTCCAGAACAGAAAAATGAGGGCATTTGCATGATTTTAATTCACCACTCTAACAAAAGAAAAAGCCATTTTTTCCTACTGCCTGCCCCCCTGACTGAAGGTTCCGAATCCCAAGTGCTGTGTTTGGCATCAGGTAACTGCACTCAGTAATTGTGGCTACTGCCACTTGCTTCAGAGCACTCTTGGAAAGGTCACTATAGAGACCCAGTTGATGCACTTGAGTTCATTTTCATCCACTATTAAAAAATAATGATTATTGTAGTATTTTTACCAGTGATGACCAGTGTTTAAACTAAGTAATTTGTCTTATATTAATAAAGAGTAAAACACGCTATATACACATAACTATGTAGTGTTTCCCACACTGAAATGTAGATGTTTTGTTTGTACTACCTCTTCCACTGGAAAAACCTCAGATTAATTAATTGCCACATATGATACTCCAGGGATTATGTATTTTCCTTTTTACTTTTGGTAGGGAAATACGTGATACAAAGAGAATCCCAACTGCAGATAAAGCAAAAGACCTTAGAAATACCAGATTTAAAAGACACTGAAACAAAGAAGAGTCAACCTGGCACTCCTAGTCTGACTGTTATGGGTGGTTTGTTTTCACTCAGGGAGTTCTGAATATTTCTGGTCCCTCCTCACTTGTAACAGCAATGCAAGGAAATTTATGTTGCTGAATTTCAGCTCTGTATCTGTTTACATGGCAAGTCATTCCTGACAGAGTCTTTATAGAAGCTTTAAAGGAAAGTTATCCTGTGATCATAGAGATGGAGCACTAATGAGTTTAATTAAAATGCAGTGCATCAACCCTAGATTGAGACATAGCCCAACATGATTGATTACCCTGTTGAAATGGCTACAGCAGAATAGAGGGGGCTATCAAGGCTATCCTCTAATAGTGTGTGCACCCACCTTCTCCACCTGCCTGAAGAGGTGGCTTCCTTTCCTGCACGCTTGGCTACCACTGTGACAGCTGTGGGTGGTGCCAGTACCAGCTCAATAGATGATAATCTTAATTCATCATCTTCTCTATTAGCAATTACCCTTGCTCATTTCAAAATCAAGGTCAGTTTTATTTAGCATATTTATCTTTCGGAAAAGTGTCAATGTTCCAAGTAGCATGAGTTATTCAGCATCAATTACTATTTAGTTATGCTAAAACTGGAATTTTCTTATTTCACAGCTAAGCTTATAATCATGTCCAATCAAACTAACTCAAAAATTATCTCAATTAATCCTTTGAAGTGCATCAGCCAGTTCCCCAGCTCACACAGTTACAGCAGTATCAAAAACCTAGAGTTGAAAATGCATTTACTTGATTTTTACTTTTCAGAACATCTTGAAGAGACATTAAACTACAAAGATAACTGAAACCTATTTGGAAAACAGACTGCAGGTAAACCTAGAGCAGCTAAAAGTTCATTGGCATTATCTTGAAAGCTGTCACTTTCTGTAGTTCTAAGATGCCCCCAAGGAGGGTTTAGCCATGAAATATTAGGCACCTGAACACATCGTCCATGTGCTCCTCAAATATTACAGCCAGCAAATTGCACACTGAAGGAACAGGTCTCAGCACATGTCCCAGGGCAGGCACCAAAATTTAAATTTTTCAGTTATTAAATCTCCTCCATATCTTGTTGTTCCCTAGCTTGTTCCAAAAACTGTATACCTCCTGGAGATGCACATTTGCTTTTGGAAGTGTACACTTGGACTGAATGGTCCTTAAAGGTCCTGTCTCACTCAAACCACTTCACATGAATTCTATGCTTCAATAAGCACAGAATACGGATTTGAAGTTCCCAAAGGATTGAATCTTGCACTGGTATGAACAACAGAAATTTCACAACAGTCTTCCAAGGGTTTCCACTATTGAACACGCCTGGGACACGGGGCAGAGACCTCCTCAGCAGCTCTCGACCTTGCTGTGTGTGCGGCACAGGCATTGCTGGGATGTAAATCGTGCTCACACTGTCTGTTATTTCTGGTATCAGCATCTCTGTGCCACTTATGATTCCTGGCTCTGAGGATGGTGAGGCCCTGGCACAGGCTGCCAGAGAAGTTGTGGCTCCCTGATCCTTGGAAGTGTTGAAGGCCAGGTTGGATGGGGCTTGGAACAACCTGGGACAGTGGGAGGTGTCCCTGACCAGGGCAGGGGTTTGGTACAAGATGGCTTTAAATTCCCTTCCAACCCAAACCATTCTGTGATTCTAGGAAAAATACTGCTAAACCCTATCATGTCTCTCAGCAGCTGCCAAAAAGCTGCAAGCCATACCAGCCCCATTTCAGCTCTTCCATTTGTAACACTTCTAATGAGCAGATGGTTAATTTTTGTGAGCAGGGAATAAAAAACAAAACAACTTTTGCTGGTGCAAGTGTCTGGGGGTCCTTTACATTATAAAAACCAGTTCTTTTGGACATCTGCTTAAATTTTTGACTGCAAATTTAGCCTTCTCTTTATTACAAGACAAATACTCATATCCTCCATTTGTTTTCAGGTAAAATCAAAACCTGCCAGATATTGTTCAAGGTTTTTTTAGATATTTATAAGTTGGGAAATATTTCAAGAATAAAAAAAAAAATTTATTGTGCCTATTTCCTGTGTATTCCCAGCAATAACATTTTTGTACTTCCAGATCACAAATAGTATGTGTTTCTCCGTCTTTATTATTGCCACCTTGCTGAAAAACAGTATATTAAATCCCCACACAACTGTGAGTACCTCACCTTTGGAGCCAGTTCCTCAAATACCTGAAGGCTACACAATATTGAAAGTGTGAACATTTGAACAATGCTGCTGCTCATTTCAGAGGCCAAGGGACTGCAGCAACCCCAAAGTAAGGGAAACAACTCGGTAAAAAACTTTCTTTATGTTGTACTGTTAGGATTTTGGGGGGTTGTAGCAATATAGAGATTTGCAGAAGTACCTAAAATATACACTATCTTCTTTACCATGATAGAAAGAAAAAAATTCATTTAAATGTACACAAAAGCCCTTCAAAGGCCTCAGCATTTGAAAGACCAGTGAGCTCACTACATTTACCTTCCTGGCAAAACTGACTTCAACTCAGATTAACAGAATGGAAAGTCGTAGATCTGCTACATTCAAGTTGCTTCTTTCTGTTCTACAGTGTGATTTTATGAAATGTGAATTCAGAGAAGCAACCATAAATTTTTAATTAGTGAAATACAGATGGTTATTTTCATACAAATTTTCAATTTTCCTGTTTTTATTAGGCACCAACCAAAACCAACACAACGTGTACTGTATTTACAAATACATAAAAATATTTATAGCTCCAGATATGATTTATCACTGTACTTAACAGTACTGAGCACTCTGAATTACAAACAATAAAAATTACATTTCTGTGATTTTTTTTTATTTTGTCTAGTATAAACACAACTTTGTGTGGGGACACAGAAGAAAAAAGAACAAAAGCATTTAGTATTGGGGAGGAGGAATTGTGTGAGAGCATGAGAGACAATGGATGTGTCTGAGCCAGGAGTGAGTTGCTGGTTTGGATCATTAACTAAGAGCTCGATGCTCGCTGCTGCTCCCTCTGCAGACTCCAGGATCAGTATCCTCGCTCAGTGCAGCCTAAGTGTGAGATCAAGCAGAACAAATGTGGGATGGTGCAAAATCATACAGGCAACTGACTTCTTTTTTATTCGTTGGAACACTAATTTAGGCTCTTTAAAAAGCTATGTTTACTATACACGCTCCTCTTATTCACATTCTTTTTCTGCTGCATTCCCTATTCTGTCACAGCTTTCCAAAGCCTCAGTAACTGTACCTTGCAATACCAAACATTTCCATCTGAGTTAAGTGCACATATTTTCTGCTTTAAGCCTAGGAGGGCTCAGTGCTGTAGCTGTCCTTTCCCAAACAGTCACAGAAGCCATTATTTCTAGGCACACTTTTAGAGTGCAACAAAATCCAAGAAGCTGACATTTTTTATTTAGTACCCATGGGCTATAACCATGAAAAATTTACTCCCTGAAATACAGTTGCATGCATTTCTTATCCACCCTACTCATGATAAAAAGTAATTTCTTTGCACAGCCTGGTAACAATGGCAACTGAATGAGATGTATCACCATAAAATAAACATGAGCACATCGCACATCTGAATTCTCTGGAGTGAAACTACTAGTCTGTGTTCCCAGCAAAGATTTAAATGAATAAGAGGCCTTGAAGCTTGACATGTATCTCTAAAGGCATGGGAGAGGATTCAGGGCAACTGTCATTAAAATTAATCGCTATTAGTGATTACAAACCTCCAGTAACACTGTGGCTCACTGCAGGAGAGCTATCAAGGCAAAAACAAGATGTCTAAGCAATGAAAACCAAAAGCTAATCAAGAATCTCACAGATATTCCTGTATAAAATTGAGGGGGACTAAAGGTTACACTTACAGCAAAATCTGATATTAGATTGTTTTCCAGTTCCTAGTCATCTGGTAAAAGGAAAAGCAAAGGAGAACCATTACTTTGTATTTTGGACCAATGTAGACTGAATTATGATGCAAGAAAAAAGTAGAAAGAAAATAAAAATAAGAAAATACGTCCAGAATTCCTATCCTGAGCTATTCCAAAAGTCCAACAGTGAGGCAGGACACAGCAATGCTCTGCCCAACTCACGGGGGAGCTGTCCAGCAAACACAGACCTGAATGTTACCATGGTAACAGAAATAAAACCATGTTTTACTAGCCTTTTCACACATTTAGAAAAACAATGAAACCAAATTCTACTAGATGTTATTGTTCCGTAGGACAAACGGGCTCAGAAATTCAGTTCTGGAGAAGTCCATCAGTGATAACAAAGATACAACAGCTCAGATGTAACCTCTAGGATAAGAAGCCCCCGAATCTCTGACAGCTGCCTGAAATGTCTTCTAGGAAAACATCCCCCACAAATCCTGTTTCCTTAAACATGTCAAACCTACCAGAGCTTAAACTCCACGGCGTGGCCCTTCAGTCTCAGCACAGCAATTCCCACGAAAAAGAGCAGACACCTTCTATCAGCTGAAGCGAACAGAGCTCACAAAGAGACAGAAGAAGGCTATGTATGATTCTATGATTCTCTGATACATGGGTCCTTGTGCTTGTGAGGATGTGGGTTTATAAAATCACCTTTCATATGAAAATTATTAATTATTAAATTATTAATTATTTAATTATTTCTTTTGTAAAATTCACATTCCCCCTTCTCCTATGTCTTACGCTGCTTTTTGTGTTTTATTTGTAAAGGACAAAAGCCTGCAAGCAGACAGACACAAGGAGTAAAATACAGACTACACAACCCACGGCAAAAATTAAACCTCCTTTTTCATCCTGAAAAAGGTTGGAAAATTATGCCTGAAGTACCAAATTATTTAATACAGTGTTTCAAGAAAGTTTCTTTCCACTTCCCATATGAGATGAACTTCTTTTAACAGAGGTTTCATCAAAGTACATTCTCCCTTTGTTAGCATCCAGAATATCTATGCAGCGTTTCAAGAAAGTTTCTTTCCACTTCCCATATGAGATGAACTTCTTTTAACAGAGGTTTCATCAAAGTACATTCTCCCTTTGTTAGCATCCAGAATATCTATGCAGCGTTTCAAGAAAGTTTCTTTCCACTTCCCATATGAGATGAACTTCTTTTAACAGAGGTTTCATCAAAGTACATTCTCCCTTTGTTAGCATCCAGAATATCTATGCAGCGTTTCAAGAAAGTTTCTTTCCACTTCCCATATGAGATGAACTTCTTTTAACAGAGGTTTCATCAAAGTACATTCTCCCTTTGTTAGCATCCAGAATATCTAGGGCTTGGTATACATCTTTGAAGAAGTTCATTAAAAATGAATCATAAAACCATGTATTTAACACTTGCCTAAATAAAAAATAAGTTTTCCACTAGGGAAAGTGAGCACTGTATTAGTTCCAACACAAGAAAAGCTGCAGGAGTAGTTTTCAGTTACAGGCCTGTCAAGCACATGGAACAGAACTTTGACCAAGGCCCCTGACAAAAAAGCCATCAAAACAAAAGCCATCAAATACACTGCCTGGGGAGAACAGTCTCAAATACTGGACACTAAGAAAAATGCCTTTATTATTTTTTTTTATATGCATCAATATTCATATGATCTATTTTTCCTATGAGCTGGCTCCTCAACTGTTTTAGAATTAAAAAGGCAATACAGGAATTTGCATACCACTGCCAACTTCTGGTAAAGTCATCAGAAATTACAAAAATAACTGCACTGAAGAGCATAAAAATTTTGTGTCTATGATAGGCATCTAACAACTTCTAGAGAAATTCAGTTATTTGACTTCCAGGACAGAAACCTGACATTCCAGAGTGAAGGCAAGAAAGGAAGAGTTCAAAATGAACTTAAATTCAGAAAATAAAATTGAAACTAGAGTGTCTATTCACTGTATGACAGAAATAACAGTATTGTTCAACCTTTCTTTTAAACTTCAGGGGTAAATTCTCTGTTAGTGGATAACAGCCAAACTATCAGTCATTTATTTCTGTTGCTCCATATAACACAAGGGGCTTTATAATTTTTCCTTTGGAGCAAAAGAGAAACCATGTATGAAGACGCTTGTGGCAAAATGGAAATGTCACCTGCTTTGTCCAATAGTTCAGACCTCAGTGCCCTCAGACACAAATGGAACAGTGACTCAGAGAACAACAGGTTTACAGAAATAAAAATAATTGCCACAAATCTCTTCCCCATTTGCATTAGTTTGAACTGTGACCATGCTCTTGTCTCAGAAAATGCCTTTGCTTAATGCAGCAATTATCCCTGTGCTGCATTTCCTACTTGTAGATGATCACAGAGACTGCACATCTGACTTGGCTACAGGGAGTGAGATGGAGTGACCTGAACAAACCCCTGTTGGCACTATAAAGCCAGGAAGATGGAATGTTAAGCCCTGGATGTATTTTCAGCTGTCAGGGAGCTCTCAGCAAGGCCCCTGCTAATTGGTTGGGTTTTCTTGCCCTTGGCACAGTGCAGAACACTGTGTAAATGGTATCCTTGAGTGCTTCCTACTGACTTGCTAGTCAAGGCAATTTCCTGCTTTCTCCATTTTTAGTATTTTCTCCTGTCTACTTGTTCTCACAAACCCTCCATTTAATTTAATTTCCTCAGAGACTGGTTGAGGTTACATGTCTGTGATGTCCAGAAATGCCATGATGTATCAGCCTGTATATCCGAACAAGAAATGCAGGTCTGTAAGAGCATTTTTGTCTGTTACAGAAAAACCAGGCCCAGCATCCTTGAATCCCCTCAAATCCTCTCCTGCTCTTTATTGTCACTCAGCCACTGATGGGCAGCTGTCAAAGAGAAGAGGGCTTGATGCACTCCCTACAATCCACAACCTCTTAAGCAGTCTCCCTTGTGCTGCTCAAATTCTAGTCCTTGGCCAACCAGAACTACAGCATAAATTCAGAGAGCCAGGATGCATCCAGGATGGCAAACCCTAACTGAAACAGGACTATCTGCTGCAGAACAAATCCAAAAAACATCTGAGACACAATTTCTGGTGATTTGATTAATCAAAACAGCGAATAATCTAATTGTAGCAAAAGGAAAAATATATGGGAATAAGGGGCTTACAGACACTAGGCGAACAAAATTAGAGCAAGCAATTAAAATGCAAAGAAACCCGAATGTGTACAGATAATGTGAGTGTAAAGCAAACCACTCAGAAAGGACAGCTGCTCTCCTTCCGCTGCTGAGCATCAGTGACACTGCAGCCTCAGGAGCTGGATCTACCAGCATTCCGTCAGCCATTCCTGCCTGATGTGAAGAAAACACAAAGGGCAGCAGGAACAGCACAGCCTGTGGAAAGAAATTAACGAAATTCCACTTAAAAGCATCTAAAAAATGTGAATATCTGCATATAGCTGAAATGAGATCCCAGTCCCTGCTGAAGCCCCAAGCACAGAGCGCCCTCTCATGTGCTTCACTCATTTCTCTACACATCACTCCAATCCTCCGCAATTCCACAACTTCTGAATGAGTCACCACTATGATAATATTAGCAAATAAGTTAATTTCCAAAATGAGGAAACTCAATCCTTGTATGCTGATTAAAAATAAGCAATATATATCTCATTCTTAAAAATAAAAAAATTGAAGAAATAAACCACTGAACAACTAAAAACTGAGCAGAAAAATCATCTGGCAACTAACTCCTTAAGTTTTGGGTAGGTGAAAAAAAGAGGTAACAATACATGCTAAGGTTTTAGTCTAAAACTATGGGGTACAGAATCCAGTACTGTGTAAATAAATGAAGACAGTCCAAATGTCCTAAAGTGCTATCTAGTGGCAACGTGCTTGAATCTCAATGAGCAGGTAACAAGATACTTTTTCTTAACTACTACCCTTGCAGATCAATCCTCACTTCTGCATTTCAGAATTACTTCTGCATTTGTGCTTTGCATATTCAGATATATGAGGAATAATAACCACTATACCATTTCTGCGTAGTAATATAATCAGTTCCAGTGGCAAGAAAACTGTGGAGTGAAAAACTGGCACCTTCCAGGAGAAAAATTTATATTACAGCATGTAGACTAAGTAGAATAATTGCAGTTAATTCAATAAAAGAAAATCTTAAGTAACTTTATTCCATATACAAGAGAGTTCCAGAAAACAAAGGAAGGAATAATGAAACCCTACAGTAAATGCTTGGAAAATCTGTGTCAATTTGTTGCATGCTGAGAATCAAGTTCCTCTGTAAAGTTTTCCAGTTCTGTGGCATTAGACTGATTTCTTAGAAAGGAGCAACTTTTCCTGTGTGTTTGTCTAAGACAGACAACCATTACATGCGAATTTTTTTTTTTTTTGCTAAGGTGACATAACTATGGTGTCATCCGAACACTGTATCCCTGTCCCCTGCTCTCATGTTGCACTGCTACTGCTCTGTAATTTTAAGAATTTAGGGAAAGGAGAACCTATACAACTTATCCACACAGCAGCTTTCCCCCAGAAATGCCATAACCAGCACTTCTAAGGCAGAGAATACATCTCCAGTGAACTTGACTTGGGAAAAGCATTAACTCCACAAACCTGTCAAAATACTACATTATGCTCATTATTTAAATAACTAACTGCGGAAAAAAAAAAAAAAAAAAAAGGGGGGAGGGAGGAGAAAATCTTTTGGTGAGAGTCTCAAACACAAGAACATGTTGGCCAGAGAGACTGTGGAATCTCCACCCTTGGAGATATTCCAAACCTGACTAGACAATGTCATGGACAACCTGCTCCAGCTGACCCTGCATTCAGCAGTGGGGGCAGCACCACATCTTCTCCAGGGGTCCCAGCCAACTTCAACTACACTGTGATTTTGTGAGATGAAAAGACAGAAGGAAATGCCCAAATATCACAATAACATAACAGCAAGTTCTAGCAAAGTCTATTAAATGGTTTTATGTTTGAAAAACTGGAATGCAACTTTCTGCAAATTAAAGACAGATTCTGACCTGAAGGACAGGACTGAAAAGTTCCTTGCTCATCAAATTAAAAACAAGAGGTCTATTCATGAAAAAGTTATGTGGTCAAGTCACATTCTTTGCTGAAAAGTTTTACATGGGACCGAGGGTCGGCACTCTGCTTGCAATTCATTGAGAAACTCTGAGGTCATTAGGGATTGCTAGAGCATGTGAAGGTACGTTTATAAAGAGGGACAAGCAGTCAGGAGAAGTGCAAGTGTCACTTTTTCTTGTAAAAGTCCTGGTCACATGACTGACAGCTGGAGTCACTTAAACAAAATACCAGTGTAAGCTATTCTGCCCAATTCCCCTACAGTGAGATGACAACACCTAAATATCTCCTGCATCGCAAACACCCAAAGGCTTCATGGCTCACAATTCCCCTTTTTTTCTGTTCTTTCATATTTCTTCTTCACTACAGATACAAAACCACATTTTTAAATTGAGACAATAAATTTTTAATTAGGAGATACAAAGACCATAAGAGAAACTTGTGCCTGATGAAAAGTGCTGTAATTCTTCCTACTTTTGGATTACACATGCACAGGGCACTCATTCCTTCTGCATCAACTACATTGTCCAGACTATTCAACTTTTCTCTGAAAGGGTTTCAGCTCTAAAAAAAGGTGGTCCTGCTTTAAGAAATAACATTTTTCCCTGCTTAGTGGCTTGAACAGTTGCAATAATCAGAGATCATTACTGAACCCCGATCTTCAAATCTGTTTGCCAACTTGGCCCGCTCTCATTCAGTAACCCGCTGTGCTTTTCAGAAAACACTGCTCCTCAAACACCAGTCCCTGGGGCTTCAAACAGCACAGTGTCACTAAATGGTGCAGTCAGCATCCTTCTGCTCCCACAGGACAAAGAAATCAAATAAAATCAAGGTACCCCTTAGAGTGCTGAAAACATCCATCTTTGTGATTCCTGCTTTCATTTATTATCTTAGGCTGTGAATGCTCCTATTAGCCAAATGTATTCAAGTCTGACGAAGTCATTTCATCTCCTGTTAATGAACAACTTTTCTGTTGTGAGATTAAGAGAATAAATCAATGCCAAAACCCAGTTAATTGTACGGTAGCAGTCGGCTGTTTGTACCTTTTGTTAGCTGTCACAGCACTGAGCCAGCACCCAACTGGTTGTGAAATCTACATTTTAGCACTGAATTAGGTCCAAATCTAAGCCATTTAAGCCACAGCATATTTTTCCTATAATGTGAGGATTTAAAAAATATCTCAAAATCAGTAAGAACTAAGGAGAGACCGTTCAGGTGTCAGAATCACATAATATATATCCCTCCATTTTCATGTACCATGCCTAAGGCTGAACAGCTGTGAAGAGAAATAGAATAAAAATTTTCTACAGCATGATCATTTCTACAGCCAAACAAAGAAAACTGTTCAGTGGGAAATCAAAGAGCAAAATAAGCCCAATCTGATTTGCCTCTCGGATATTTTCAAAATGCAGTTTAACTCCTGAAATATTCTGTTATCTTTGCATTTCTCTGTGCTATGTACACAAAATATTTTTCAAATAGCAGAACTCACAAGCCAGTCCTCTCAGACAAGCCCTATGAACAGGTTTATGTGCTGTTGTAATAAACATGTTTCAGCCACACACAATAAGTTATTCTGGTTTGTAAGAGATCTGACAATTCTCTCTGCAATCACTTTCCCATAGTTCATGTCTTGAGCCACACAGATAAGCATATGCATTTGTATAAACATACTTGCTTATTACCCCACATTAACTAATGCTTTAAAGGAGGATTTTGGGGTGGGGATGTTAAGAGCATGACTTTCAGACACAGATTGTATTGAACTGATGTTAACAACGGTAAGTGGAGTGGGAGCAAAAAAGTAAGAACTAACAAACTACACACCCAGGAAATGTAGTTTGTACTAAAAGGAAGAAAAGAAGTTTAGAAATTTATATTTAGTGGTTCAAATCTCAAAAAACCTACATTCAAATTTATTTTTCAGCTTCCTAAGTGAAAGGAAGTCAGGTTCTATATTCAAAACTCAGGCCTTTCAAACCAAATACTACTTTAAGCTCCCTCTTCTGGCTAATTAATAAACTTACTTAGACTTTGTATGCAGAAATTTCAATCTTCCCAGTTCCGTTCTATGAATAAAAGTCAATTCTTTTTTTTAAAAATAGGTAAATAAACTTTGATACTAAAATACACAGCGTAAGTTTTCAGCTTCAGAGAGCCCTCCTGTTGTCTCACACGGACAAGTTACACACACTCACGCATAAGGAAATAAACACCCCTGTACTGTGTGTGTAGGGACACTGTCCAAACTGAGCCTCACTGACACTCGACCATCTGCACCTCCTCTAAGCTTCTAAACACCACTGCCTATTTTCTGGTATCAGATATTCTCGAAATGTCGGTGTTCAAAACATACCAGACTAGTTAATTAGTTCCCCAAAGTACACCGTTCCTTGTTCTAGCTAAAATTAGGGTTAAATATATAATAAAAATACAAATACACCTTTTAGAAATTGTAAATGTTGAAAATGAGGAAAATAGAGTCACAGAATCACAGAAAAAACTAGACTGGTCTGGTAAAATTTTTCATTCTCTTCTAAAATCTAAGTCATTGCAGATGATTTGTGGAAGCAACAATTCAAAGTGAAGGGGAAGTAAGTATTATGTAGAAGAGTGTGAACATCACAACTCCAGTGGAATGAACAAGCAGAGGATAAAAAAATAATTCATTCAGCTATGGGTTTTCATTATCTCAGTTACTGTAGCAGCATGATGGCTCCTTTCTAAAAAACAAGCCACACTCCCAGCCAAGCCATTTTTATGGGCCTTCTATCACAATTGTGCCAATGAAAGCAGGCAGCACAGTCAAACTCCAACCTCTACAAATCATTTCTGTTCAACACCTTTTTGATCTTCAATCCAGCTAATGAAAAGCCTTGAAAGGAAATTCGTTTCATGTTTATGCTTATTGCTGTACCTTCAGCCCAAGTGAAATCAAAAATCTGTTTCTACATACAAAGTCTTAAAGAACCATGACAACAAAAGATTGCCCAGACACAGCCTCTGAAGCAAAATAACTGAGGAATTATCTGAAAAAAACCAACACTGAATCATTAAAGTTAAAAACCTGAGACAAGGCTCCAAATAGGATTATGGGAATTTGGGAGAAAAGAGGAAAGTGTGTGATGCACTGACAACCTAAAGATACCACTATGAAAAGATAAAAGGGAAGACAGAAGATACAACCAGGTACCACAGCTGAGCTTTATACAGGACAGGATGCCTGCAAAAGCTACCTTGGCTCTTCCAACAGAGAGTGACTTTTGAAGTATATAAACATTTTGTATCACAGAGAAAGATATCTTTACACATTGATCGAATAAAACAAGAGATTCTATGTCATCGCAGCAACATCATTTAAGTCTTCCAGTACTTTGAGGCTCAAAATGTTCTGTAGAAGTGACTCCTGACTTTTTGTAAAACAAGAATAAACAAAGAAATAGAGTTTGCTCATGGTCAGGTGGACATTTAATAGCAGAACTAGAATTGAAACACAGTTATTTCATGTTTTTGAACTCACTGATACGGTCTACCTGAAAAAAAAAGTCTCATTTTTTTATTACTAAAAATGTTTTGGGGTTTTTTTAATATTTCATCTTAGTACTGCATCAATACATAGTCTGTTTTTTCTATATTTAGCTGACTGTTAGTAACACCTTTATTTAATACAGATAGCCTTTTTAAGCTCATAAACCTTTTTCATCTTATCTTCTATTTTGATTCACAGGTCTTTTCCACTGATAATTTCAAAGGTAGTTATACTTCTGTGACTGGAATTTTGAAAGTATTCTTTTATGAAACCTTCTCACAACTTTTCATTGAAGTCAGCTCTCTACCAGACTTCTTAGAACCAGGATACAAAACTGAGCACAGGCACCCTGGCTTTTACACTCCTTAGCTCCCTGCAGCCAACCACCACAGAGAGCTAAAGGACAGTAATGAAATTTTCTACTTATAAACACAGTCCTTCATATAAGATCTTTTGTGACATTCAGTAACACAAACCAGTTAATGACCAAAGAAAAACCCACCAAAAAAACCCCACCCAACAACAACACAACTTAGAAGTTTATAAATTATCTCCCTGACAAAGCAGGAGTTTCTTCTAATGTGTACTAATTCAAGTCTTAAGGAAGCATATGAAAAAGCTCCTCTAGAGGCTGATAAAAAACTGCAAGTGATCTGCTTTGAAATAAAAGAAAACTTAACTTCATTAGTTTGGAGCCCAGCTGGTGGAGAGCATCACGCTTGCTACCTCCTCTGATTTCTGAGGAGAGGAACTTGGGTGATGAATCTGCTCGTCAGCTAAAGCAGCTCACAAGGATGTGTGAGGGATTGACAGGAGAAATGGAATCTGGAGCAGATGCTGTTAAAATCAATTAGCACGTAAAGGGCTGGCCCCGGACTCACCAAGGCAAGGCAGCTACTGGAGCAATCAATGGCAGCTGGTGGGAAACAAGCCCAAAAAGAAGAGGCAACCAACACCATTTCCTCTTTACAAATGTTTCCTTAGATAGTCAGGTCTTACTGAGAATGCCAAGACACATATTTCTCCAAATGTTTATCCAAAATATCCTACACACAAACACTCTTTGAACGCTATTTTGGAAGGCCTTATCGCTCTAATACACTAATAAGAATCTCTGTGCTACCTCTCAAAGTTTTGGAACCACATGTTCCTGGATACTGATGAATGCTGACTACATTAAACATTAAAACAGATGTCTGG
This sequence comes from Pardalotus punctatus, assembly GCA_013400915.1. Lineage (NCBI taxonomy): Eukaryota > Metazoa > Chordata > Aves > Passeriformes > Pardalotidae > Pardalotus > Pardalotus punctatus. Next base: position 46,890 of record VZTX01010667.1, on the reverse strand, counting down.
TCTTCACAACTCAGACACCATGCTGTGTTAAAACAGTAAAATAGTAGCACACTCCCCTTGGGGAACAGTATGGTTACACAGAAAACTGTTTAATACCCAACAGGTAATTCAAGTCAAACAACTTTTAAACAGAAAATATATTATTATCTAGAGCTTTTAGCAAAACCAGACTTTAGCACAGAAATATATGCACTTGTTTATACTGGGTGTTACATATGTGAAGAATTATCCCACAGGAGTTACTCCTTCCCCAGAAGACAAATACACTTCCTTACCTTCGGCCATTTGGGATTCAGAAGTCGTGCTTTGATGGCATCATCCAAGGCCTTGTCATACTGGTGGATTTTCATGTAGGCTGCAGAACGGTTGCTGTAGAGAATGCAGTTCTGAGGGTCAACCCCCAAGGCCTCATTGTACAGCACGATTGCAGTATGGAAATCGCCATCATGGCAAGCCTGGTTGCTCTGGCGAACCTTCTCAACAAATTCAGCTTTGCTCAACATGGGACTGTCAGGACTTTTTCTTCTCAAAGATTTTGATCCGCAGAAAGAAATCTGGGAGGGGGAAAGGAAGAAATTATATGTTAGGGCTAAGAAAGGCTTCTCAAAAAAAAGGAAAAAAAATCTAACTATTAGAAACTGTACAGCAGAAATTAAAGCCATCAGCATCACTGCAGAACAAATTATGACTTCAGAATCAGATTCTTAAAAAAGTAAATTGTTGATCTATTGAATCTCTTTTTGAGGGTAGGGAAGTAACAGAAAGAGTCTTGCAAAACATATCATTCCCTGTGAATGATGTCTTCCAGACACAAGAGCAGATGCAATCTGTTTACATATGTTGCACTCCCCACTCTCAGAAGTGTTTTTCTCTTCAGCCACGCTATTTGATTCTACAGCACTAAGCAGAGTTGCCAGGTAAAGAACAGGTGGCAGCTGTGAACGTGAAGATGATGCTGGTACATCTGAAGTTTAATATGCAGATCACACAGAAGCACATGCATACACAGACAATGGAAAAATGTGTAAAATCTCTTCAAACCAAAGAACCTGCACTGCAACCTCTGCTCACAAACTTCTACATCCAGCTACATGCAGCTGCAAATTGTTCATAACTGGAAAGGGAAGGATGAGTCTTCAGAATCACATACTCTCACAGAAATAAGTGGGACATATTTATTTTAAATTTATTTTAAAAAGAGAACTGTCATCCCTGGCAGAGCCATCCTCCCAGACTGACAACTTCAGGTAATGCAAAATAACAAAGAAAAAAGGATTTAAGCCTTCCAATTATAAAGACATTATTTACAGTGAGCTGTAGAAAGTCACATTGTTACAAAGTTACATTGATTCTGATACGCCTTTTCTCCTTATTTAACTTTCTACATCGCACAGGTTCCTCAACCAGTCCTTTGAAGTCAGTAACTGTTTCTGTCATGCAAACCCTACTCTCTCCCAAAGATACTCAAGAACTCAGCAAGAAATCTTAGTCCAACTCTGATCACAAGGCAGTTGGGAATTGTGCAGTAATAGCATTTGGCAACAGGCAATGCAATACATATGGTAACATACAAACTACTTGAAAATATTCATTAAAGGTTTAGACTACTATAATTAAGATTGGTGTCATCTAGTTTTAGTCCTGCAGACTGAAAAAGTTTAAGAATATCACATTGTTACCACAACACAACAACCACAGGGCTTAAATACATTACCAGAGCCAGCTGGGGCATATTTTTAAAGGTGGAAAGGGAAGCAAGCTGCAAACTGACATCCTGTCACAAGCATCAATTGGTCTATGGAGTTTTCTTTTTTTTCTTCCTTAAGTCAAATAACAACAATAGAACAGCATCAAGCTAGAAACTACTGATTTCTTATTTTTCTTATTATATCCATTCTTTTCGGACAGTGTTTGTGAGTTTGGTGTTTGTCCAAACTTTTCCTAAACGTCTCCATTGAAGGAGATTCCAAAGCTTTACTCAGGCAATCTCCTTACACTGCTTCAGGATTTTCATAATTAAAATACTCTTCCTAATATCCAGAACTCCTTTGGAGATAAGTAAATGTACTGTTTCTTGTCCTGTAGTAGACTGAACTATAGTCTATAGTAAACAGAACCAAATACTTCTTTCCTTTCATCTGTTGTTGCTTTTTCTATAGTATCCTTGCTAATGTTAGAGCTGAACATGTTGCTTTGTTCAAGCAGTGCAATAACTCACACATCTGTGAGCATCTGACAATAAACTTCATCACATGGACAGTTTGTTGTGACCTGAGGGCAAGAACTGAATATGAAGATTCAGCAGCTATTACATGGGCACGTGTTCAAACACAAAGACGAGGAAACCCTGAGAAAGGTAATTAGTCACCAGAAGGCATGGAGGTACTGCAGGAAACGGGGCTGCTGAGCACCCCGGGGCCAGGGGCAGCAGTTTCCTCGTGTGTCTTTAAAGGTGGCTGCTGTCTCCCTCTCAGTGTTTTTCCCGGTCATTGACCTGCACCAGGGACAATGAAAAATACCAAACATTGTGTAGTTCCCACGCTTTTATCACATTCCGGGTGAATGACTGCAGCTTCCACTGCAGTACCACAGCAGTGAATTCACCGTGAATGACAGCAGTTCCACAAGCAGTACCACAACTAAGTTATTCAGAAGATAAATATTTCAAGAAATAGATTCCTCACCAGCTGTGGCCATAACTGCCTGCAGCAGGAGGCCTGGCCTGGTGCGAAGGCACAGCCAGCCCCACCCTGGAGAGCTCAGTGCCATGGGCAGCAGTGGCATCGCGCCCACCCCCTCTCCCTGACCACAGGGACTGCACTGCTCATCCCACTGGAGCTGCTTGCCCAGGACCACCAAGAGCTACTGAGCCCTCAGCAGTGGGGCCTCTCCGAGGGCACAACGCACCCGGCACAACCTCGAGGAGCACCAGTGAGACAAGTCCAACAACAGCTGTCTTTTCTGGCAGTTTATTAAGCACAAACAAACGAACATAGAAAGCTGTTAATGATCCTTCCAGAATCATACTGTGAGTCTGTAACAACAAGGAGAATCCAGGAGGAGACATCCTCTCGGTCCAAGTGAAGTGGTTTCTGCCTCTAATACCCTGTGACGCTAAATAATTTCATGAAAAAAAAGGAAATTATGATGGCAATTTGTGGAATATGTTACTATTTAATTCCTGCTATCATGAGAACTACGTAAGGCAGTAAAACATCATGAGGTAAAAGAAAAAACCCCAGAACAGTAAAACTGAGTCACTCTGGCACTCAAACCACAAATAAAAAAAAGATTATGGTACCAACATACAAAAAGTACTCATTAGAATGTCATCCCCACTTTCCAGTCACCACTGCTCTGCTCCTGTTAATATAGTGGAAGGTGAGGGTAATGCACATATTCAGACTGTCTAACATTTTATTATAGAAGGTGCTTGCATGTACTAAACCAATGCCAAAGAAATTTCTTAGTGCAACAGAATGAAAAAGGTCCTAATGAAGTGCAGAAGAGGATCTAGTGAGAAAGTCTGAGTTAGAAGCTCATGTACTTCCAATAAAATAGAGATGGCACAAGCTTCTCAACATTACTTCTCCAAACCAGATTAAGACAGCTGAAACCAGCACCTACTACAGAGGTCACATTAGACAGGAGCTTCGTAATTTTCAAAAAAGATAATGTAAGTGTGGTATGTAGAATTTTTGTATTTTAAAATACCTAAATATCGCAAGATACTTATTGAAGCATCAGAAAGAGGAAAAAAACAAAAAGAGGCAAGTGGAAAAACTGGCATTCTTAATGGATTCTGAAAAGAAAGAGTGACAGTAACTTATGCTAAATACAGGTTTCCAAAATCAGCTTGAATCTGTAGCTGAGCTTCCCTTTCTATGAAACCTTCTATACAACTTCTTGTATTTTAATCTGTAAAATGGTTTTATGTTTTCTCTCCATATTCTGGGGTATTACTGTTTTTCTGTCATAGAAATTGGCTTCAACAATAGTCCAAGAATAAATAAAGCACATGAAGTCTGTCCCTGAAACCTCCCTGCTCCCAGCAGCCAGCACTTCAGCGAGGTTGTACTACACTCCTGAACAGATATGAAGCCTTCCCCTAAACAGAGAGGAATTTTAACAGAAATAGTGTGCAAAGAAATGAAAGGTCATCAGAATTGAAGGTTTAAGCCATCACAGGATGATATGAACTTATCAACAAGAAGGAAACAGATTTTTTTTTCTTAACTGGAACTTATACAAAATTTTCTTTAGGAAATGTTTTTTCTGAAGATTTTTTTTTAAATGAGAAGCAAGTGTGAGCTTCCAATACTGAGCTTGGAGAGATCTCTACTTGTGACAGATCCTAATTTAAACTATGCTACTAAAAATTGTAAAAACAGCTATGCAATCCATAGTTAAATTTAAACAGTACTTTTTAGTTAATACATAATTTTTAAAACGAGCTATTTTTAACAATAATTTTATATATATGTAATTAAATTACAAACCAAACAATCAGTGAGGAAACACACCTTTCCCTCTAATCTGTCAGGGAGCCACAGGGAGACAGACAGCAATGAAGGAGTGATGAACCAGTAAATTCAGCAAAAGCCGGGCATAAACAGTAACCTCACTCGAGGAACACCTGTTAGGGCAACATTCAAGGCACATTCACTCATCCATTTAGGAATTTATCCATTTGCCACATATCCATTTCAAAGAGCCTATAAAGGGTTCCATTAGCACCTGAAGAGCTCTTGTTTCACACTACAAGACAGCACAGGAGAGATGATATCTAAGATTGTGAAAACCTCCAAGAAATGGGAAAGACACTAAAATGATGCTCCAAGAAAAAAGAGGAAGAAGGACAAGAAAGCACAGGCACTCAGCTCTCTGGATTTCAACTCTCTGTTCACTGCTGACAACCAGGGGCATCCCTATGGCTGCAACATCAAACTACAGGAGCACAGGCTGCTGACCAGGATAATACCGAGCTCATGGTATTATGAGAACATCGTTGATCGCCAATCTGTGTTCCAGTGCATGGGCAGAGCCACATTCGTGACATCTGCTGTCATCCGAGGCGCACTGACTGAATCGAATCTCCAGGTTCAAAGTTCTGTCAGCAACAAATCAAGTTCATGACAACTTTCTATACCACCGAAGCAGGATAAGGAGCTCTGCAGTGCTGCCAAGTACACCTGACACTCTTACCTTCAAACTTTGCAGATTTTAACGAGATTCGGGTTTGTTTACGGGGGCGCCAGAGCGAGCACAATGCCCATGCCGACATCCGAGCTCTCTGCTCGCGAGGGTCCCGCTCCAGCTAGCGGCGGCCGAGCACGCTCGGGGCACACAGCAGCCGCTCCGGGACAGGCCCGGGCCCTCCGCCGCTCTGCACGGCGCCGGCCCGCGTGGGACCCCCGCCCGCCACGCTCCGCCGGGCCGGGGCTCTCAGCAAGCGGGGTCGCTCCCGGCACCCCGAGGTGTTCAGGGCGAAGGGAGCCGAGCCCTCGGCCTGGCGTCCCCGGAGCCCCGCCAGGGAGCTGCCC
>VZTX01010667.1:26946-41209 GCA_013400915.1 Pardalotus punctatus | reverse complement strand
GGGCCCGCGCCGGACGTCCTGCGGCTGCTGCCGGGACTCCCCCCGCCGGGCCGCCCCGGGCCCGGGGCTGCTGCTCGGCCGCGCCGCTGCCGGGCTCCGGCAAGAGCAGCGCTCTGGTCCGCCGCCTCTCTGAAAGTACGGAGGAGCTCCGTGCTCACGGCGGATCCAGCTCCAGCGGCGCTCTGTCGCCACACGGCTGGGGACCGTCGCGCAGAGGCAGCGGCAGCCTGAGCTCGAGAGTAAGAGGGGCCCACATCGGACCGCAGGGGGTGACGCTGGTCACTAATGCCACCGCTCGGGCCAGGCACAGCGAGCCTCAGAACTCTGGTTAACCGAAGTCTTCCGACTGCTGTGACCCATCCTGCCTCTTGCCATGAACAGGCAAAATGGATTATGGTGGAGACTCTCGTGCTGCGAATAATACGTGTTAAGGAAATAATTTGTCTAAGTGAAAATTGGATGCCACTTCACTTTAAAAAACCTACATAGAAAAAAATTAGACTGAAACTTCAGCAAGCTTTGATGAACACATGGCCAGCAGCCCAAAGGTCTGCCATCAAATGAGGGAAATCAAATTTAGGACACCATTGGAAAGCAGGGAAAGGACCCAAACAAAGCAGTTACTGATTATCTAACAAAAAAGATGGAAGAATAAATTATAGACGTTTTCTACTTCTATCTAAACACCAATTGCATTTAATTTACAGTGTAAGTAGGAGCTAAGGAATTATCTTCTCATCGGCAATGATGCAGGTCTTTTTAAAGTAACTGGCAACCAGAGCCCAAAGTTATCAGCTTGTGCAGTACACCAGAACACAAACAAACCACATCCTCTGATTCTTTTACGGAGCAGATGAGTGTTCCCTTCTACTTCAAATGAGCTACAGTAAGCACCAGAACCCCCTGAGGATGCACCACTCACAGATTTGCACCAAAAGGGCACATTCTCCAGGACAGACACACCTTTGTTCTATCCCCACAGTGTATCTGGAGTGGACTAGAACCAGTGGTATTGTTTACATTCAGATGCTAATGGATGTTCATCTGTCCAATTCATTAAGAAAGGTATCAGTGTACAAGAATTGGCATTTTATCATTAACATTGGTTAGTATCAAATATATCAAAAAACACAAGATCTTTGCAATGGGCACATACAGGACATGTGACTAATGAGTATCTTAATTCCTACCTCACATGGGTTTATTCCATAACGCATTAGGTTTTATTCTTTACAAATCAACTAACAGTAGATACCTTTAACCAGAAGATGCATGTTGGAGAACAGTTACTAAACTGTTCTTTCAGTCAATAATGAAAATAATATCCTTTAGTAAGAGGCACACAGTTCACAATTTTTACCTAACAGGCAAGCAGGTTTTTCCTCTCTCAGTTCAATTCCTAGTTCTTCCCTGACAAGAATTTATACATCTTGATTTCATCACTTGTTACCATGTTTCCTCTTACTCGTCCCTTCTCTGGGAAATAAACATAGTATGCACCTTAGAAACGCCATGCAGATGGTAACTCTTGCTTCACAAGCCAATCAGCCCCTTCCCAGAGCACAATGCTGTGAATCTGCCAGTCCAGCATTTACTGTGGAGCTTTACCTGCAGCCCAGAGTGCCTCAAGCTCCACTGGTAGTTCCACATCTGAACTGAATAGACTAAGTGTCCTCAGAAGTCTGTGGGCAGCATTGTGTCAGGTAATGCTATGCCAAGGGCAAAACTTCAGCAAGCTTAGTATTCCTTCTTCATCTGTTAGGACTAAGCATTATTTCCATGCCTAACCTAGAAATTCAAAGAGAAGAAACAGAGAATGCAGGTGGGGATGAAGCTCGCCTAGAAAATTTTTAGTAACTTAGTTCAGGAGTTTTTCTGATACTTTCCTTGAGTCAGACAGCTGGATGGACTATAATATGACTAATTGTGCTGATCCTCATGCACGCACAGCAGTAACTTCAATCATACAAAATTATTTTTATTTGGAAATTTTATCTTCAACAGTTATTCCATTATTAAGATTTTTCTTAATAAAAAATCCTGCTTTCCATAAAAAAGCTGTCATTAACAAAGTCATTTTCTCTTCTTTTCACCTCATTTGCTGAAATGAAGTAGAAGGAACAGCACGCTTAGAAGAGCCATATTCTTCCTCATTTTCATGGGGACGCTTTCTCGTTGTGGCTTGCTGAAAGAAAGATAAAGATCCAGCAGGATGGCTACAGGAAACCAGGTAAGACAGAGCCTCACTGTTCTGGTGCTCCAGAACTACAGGTGTTGGACAGTGTGACCAAAAAAGCAGCATGACTAACCCATATTGCTCTACCAAGATCCATCTAATTATATTTGATGGTTCTCATAGAAGACATTGCTCCCAGCTTGAAACAGCTACTGTTCACTATTTTACTAATTAGCATCTGGTGATGAATGGCACAATGCCACCCTAACCTTGTACTGGCATGAGAATTTTTACTTCAATAGTAAACATTAGTGACTTGAATCCATCAAAAAAAACATACATTCAACAATTTTATTCTAAATATATGAATAATTCTTTGAAGCCTTAGAGACTTTCTATACATTTAAACAAAATGTTGGCAAAGCATGGAAGTCCATTGCTGCTCTTCAGGAAGCAAAAATAACCAGCAGGCTCTGCCACATACAGCCCGAGGGTACATTTCTCTAAAGTCTCAAAATTAACTGATTTTCTTTTTACAGATTATTTAAAAATCTAGTTTCTCTGGGCATCAAATATTAATCTTCAAATATCTACTGCTCATACCATTTTTGATGTTTCTGGTGGATTCATACTGGTACATGTCTGAGCAAGTAGCTGTTGAAATGTAGTCTTCATATCCTCATCCTGCAAAAAGCCCAGTAACTTAGTATGTAGAATATTTAAGGGAAAAGCAAAGTTTGGGAAACTCAAAGATAAGTGAATGGGAATTCACTTCCCATTGGGAATTGTCACTGCTAGAGACAATTACAAATAAAGATCATTGGGCTCCTATGGATTTCAGCTGTTTTAACTGAATTTTTTGGATGAAGGCAGTGGAGGGGGTCCTTTCATTTAAATATTCTTAAGTGCTACAAAAAGGCTTTGATCTGAACATCATTTTATTTTATATAGAAGTTTGACTTGTTTTTCTTTTCCAAGGTCACCTGATTTGATTGTGGCTACATTTTAATTGATGGGTAAGGTAAGATAAATATTTTTCCATTTATGTAACAAACACCAGAGTTTCTTCTTTAGCATGCAACCAAACTAATCTTGTGGCATTCAAAAGATTTCAGAGGCAGAAACAGCAATTAATTGTTTATATGCCTTTGAGAAATGTTTTATTAAGTACCTGGTATATACAGGTAAGACATTTCCACAGAGTAGTACTTAGGTTTACTCAGCTCAACAAGTTTTAAACTTGTAGATTTAAGCAAAGAATGGAGTAAACAACGCATGTTTTCAAAACACTGATTTGAAAGTACTACTAGTTTAAATAAATCTCCAGAACATGCTTACTTTTAATATCTGAAAAATTCCCTAGTGCACCCACAATCATCAGAGGGTTAAGAGGCATTAGCTGGTCACAGTGAGAATGTGGTTTTTCCTGTTGACTTGTAAAGTCGATACTTCCAGACAACACAAGAGGGAGAGAAGAGCCAGTAACTCCTCTCTTAACATGCTAGATGACATCTGGATTTGTTGCTATGATGTTTTCTGGAACCTTTGTCCTGTCTTCAAAATTTAATTTAACAGTAAGAGATGTCCCTACATGGAATATATAATCAAGTTAATAACAACCTTAGTTTATATATTGAAATATCTCAAATTCTTATCTTGTCTATGCATACCAGCAATTCTTAAAATCAGTGTTGCATAGGTTGCGGATAATTTTTTCTGCTCAGAACTATAATTTAAATGTAAGAATCTATATCTGATTAACTCACTGTACATGTTACACAGAAAACTACAGTAAGTAAAGCCATGAATGCCAGGAAATGTTTCCTGATGCCCAGCAGCATAATTAATACAAATTAATCACTTTAAAAGAGTCATCCACACTTGTTTTTTGTCTCAGAACACTGTCAGCTATTAAGCACTGAGGGATACTCCCTTGCTTCCTCCCTGTTTCTTATGCTCTTTACCAAAGCATCTGAAATTATCCTGTTCCCAATAGGGGAACAAGAATAGCATTGTGCTTGGCAGGAATAAACAGAATCCGTTGCATGGCTCAGATGTAGGCTGGGTGACTTTTTCATTAAGAAACTAAGGAAAGACCACCTAAAGACTATCCCTCTCAAAGCTAACTAGACTGTAACAGGAGGCAGGGAAACATCACTTCCTACTCAGAGGGTTCCCAAACCAGGGGCACTTACTCCTACTCAGCACAATAAAAGCAAGTATTGGATGCTTGCCAGAAACAAACTCTGCACTACCTGCCCATACAAACATCTGAGGAAGTGGGATTCTGTTACAATGCTCAAAGGAAGAGGTCCATCCTCCCAGAACCACAGACTTGGTCTCTGAAAAACACATCTTGATCCTCACGTGTGAAAGAGTTCTGGGAAGAGGTGTCTCAGAAAGGATGCAGAAGCTGCTTACTGTATGGAAAGAAGGTGGTCAGCAGACTACTCCATGCTGCTTTTGCAGTCTCTCAACAGGGACTAAATCTTTGAAAGCACAACAAATCAAAAAGTTATCCCCTGAACAACCCAGCTTTCAGCAAAAACTCAATTCCTACCTGAAGCCAAGGATGCTCTAAGGCTTCCTCTGTGGTGAGACGTTGGCTTGGGTCCACTACTAATAGCTTCTTCACAAGATCCAGAGCTAAGATAATAAAATGAGCTGGTTGGCATATGATCAATGCATTCATTACCTGAAATATGCCTACACCAAAGCTATGTGTGACAACGTGCCTTATACCCCTTCAAAATAATGCGCAAAAATACAGGCTGGGCAGATCACTTCTTTCTATGCATAGGGAGGGCTGCACACTGAAACCATCTTCACATTCACATGACTCAACAGTTTTCATTATCTTGTAATTGCCTATAGACATATTTAGCATGTAGTACACAATTTATATTCTGAGCATGCACAGGAGGCTCAGCACTTTCCTAAATGCTTCAATATCACTGTGGAAAAGCAAAGACTGCTTAATTTATCCTGGTTTACAGTGTCTTGGAAAGAAGATTATCCATCTGGGATGGTGGGAAAGAAGACTCAGGACATACTCATGTATGCTCAACATAAACTTTCATCTTCTTAGGAAGCTGCTTAGTAGACACTGTAAAAATATGGCATTTATGTCATATTTTATTTCTCCAAATCTCCCATAAAGAAATTTTGGCAAGATTTACTTTTCATTTGATCAGATTATTCTGAATACATACCAGTAGGACTATGGAAATTATGTTAAGATTGTACATTCTCATGAATGTCTGGCTTATTATTAAATAAGCTTCAAACTATTCAGGAAGGAGTTATATTTGTTAAGTTTATTAGACAAAGGATGACCCCATCATTTATTAGAAACTCCTCTGCACATATAAAGAAGTGTCCAAGGTAAATACTACAATTACTTTGTGCATATAAATGTCCTGAAAAACTAAAAGCACGCAGACAGTAATTATCATTTTAGTTTGCTATGCAAAAACTCCATTTCGCAGATTACTTCACTTACAGTGGGCCAAACATAATAGATGATTCCATAAATGTGACTGACATTTTCAGCTCAAAGACTAGCACCATGAAAGGACTCTCTTGGAACGTTTGTTTTTTGGAATTCTAACTTGCATTCCTTAAATTCCTAGCATTTTTGGTTCAACACTTGAAGAATCTTTAGGCAAAGTCTGTAGACCAGCTTGGTAAAGTCAGAAGAAAAAGTGAAAAAAGGAAAAATAGATGTATGTGCCCACAAACTCTATACTTGTGTGGTTAATTATGCTAAATACTGCTAAGAAATCTCTTCAATAAAAATGTATCTGCTCTTTCTAATGCTTTATCTGTAAACTTAAAAAAAAACTTAATATACTATTTTAAAAATTAAACATATGAACACACAATGTGCCATGCAGATGAAAGGAAGATAAAGAAAAACAAAAACTACAAGAAAAGGGGTAGATATTTTGCTACCCACTGTGCTGGAGTCATACCCATGTCTGACACATGCTTCCACTCTCTTTCAATGAATGTGTATTGTCCACGAGTGATTTGATCTTTCAGAGAGAGCTGAGTATTTTGCTCATTGAATGGTGGATACCCACACAAGCTGTATAAAAGAAAACAAGTTAAATAACACAGATTTTGTCACAGCAAACGAAACACTGAAATCACACATTTGAAAGCATGTGCTATCGTGGTGTTTTTATACACGTAGAGTTTTAAACGCACTTTCACTTCCTTGTATAGATACTGAAGTTGCCAAGTCTCAAGCCATGTATGTCACTGCCCAGTGAAGGTACATCTACACAATATCTTACCATACAAAAAGAATAACTCCTAAACTCCAGCAGTCCACAGCTCGGCTGTATCCAGCAGTCCCAAGTGAATTTAGAACCTCAGGAGCAAGATACAAGGGAGTACCACATAATGTTTTCATAAGAGAAGCTTCTCCAAGAATCTTGGATTGTCCAAAATCTGTAATCTCGTATTTAAAAATGGTAACACCACATTACATATTAGGATGGACTGTACTAGAACACATCATACTGTAGACATACATCAGGAGGTAGCATTAAGTTTCTTCCTTCCAAGCCAGTTCCAGTACATGACTATGAAATAAAGTCACCCCAAATATTATTAAGTGAGAATGGAAGAACAGGGATAAATATGACAAAGGATCACACTTTACATCAGCAAAAAGTGCTCTCAGATTTGGATGTAAATGGACAACCACGGAATAAAGGTATTGTAGCCTATTAGAAGAGTTTACTTGAAAAATAAGCATTTTAGCATGCAAATCTATTCAATGCTTTCTCTGGGAGAAAAAAAAAACCACAAAAGGAAATCCACAACCCTAATTCCCCCTCCCCCACCCCCCAAAAAAAACCCAAAACAATTTTTTAAAAAATCCCTGTCACCATACAGCCTGGACATTTGTGGGAATGGTGTCTGTAATTTTAAAATTTCGATTTTATTGGGGGGGAAATAAAGCATTGATATTTGAAGTTACATATGCGGTGTACGGGTTGAAATATCCACAAAAGTAAAATTACAATTATCAAAAAGACCCTCTAGGTTTTAAGTTACTTCATGGTTTGTATGACTAATTCCACAATATCTTTTTGACTATGTACAATGAAATATCAAGAAGAATGTGAAGGAACACACCCATATTTCTCCATTAACAAGAAATTTAAGTTTTCTTACCTTTATAAGACATGTCTCTTCAGAAGATGAAAGTAGCACATTTTCTGGCTTTAGATCTCGGTGTATAATTCCATTGTCATGAAGATACTAAATACATACAGATGGACAATTAAGGAAAAACAGAGTATTAACTTGTTTTAAAATGTAAGCTTTCCATTTTTTCTCATGGCAATGGCAGGATAACTCAAATGGCTGTGTAAGAGGCAGGCATACATTTAAAGCTCCCTAACTGATGACTCTCCCTTAACAAAGCAAAACAAAAACAAACAAACAAAAAAACCCCACACCAAAACATCACAAACAAAGAAACAAAAAACCACCTTAGAAATCATTATGCTTCAAATTTCAAATCTCAGTGCAAGCACAGTGTGCAGACACAAGTTCTGTGTCACCTTTGTAGGAATTCTTGTTTTCTGTGTCTCTCTTCTTAAATCCAATTAAGAACGCTGTGCTGACTGCTTACATGGGTTTCAGCAGTGACAAGTGACAGAAAAACTCAACTTACTGACATTTTTTTGGGTAGAATTCATGATTACATACCTTTACTGCCAGCAGCATCTGATAAAAATACAACTTGCAGGTACCTTCTTTCATCTTGACTGGCCTTGACACTCTGTCATACAATTCTCCTCCTTCCATCCTAAAACAAAGGCAGGTTAACAAACCAACATATGACTTCCAAAAGATTCATCTCATTAGACAAGACTAAGACCAAAACATTTGGCTATTCTGGCTACAGAGAAAGAATATATTTCTGAAAATGAGTGAGCAACATCCTAAACACAGCACATGCATGGCCGAGTTAGGGTCAATCTCTTGAGCCTTCACTGGGAGTTGTCACATGATTTTTGATTAGCTTCCTCTTACAAGCTCAAAAAATAAAAAAAAATAGCACAACAGCAGCTGAATGAACAATATCCAAGCACCAAGTGCCTACAAAGCATAGAAGGGTGATTCTTCTGGTTATCCTAACTCCTAATCTTAAAAAGGTTTCAAAGAACAGCGAAGGCCAGCAAAAGAAAAACAAAACAAATGAAATCTCCACAGTTCAGAACTACATCCATTCTTTGTGGCTGTGAAAAACATTTCATTTTATGCATTTACTTTCAAACAAGTTACTTACAGTTCCAAAACAATGTAGTAATCCTCTGCTTCAAAGAAGTTTTTGATCTTGATTAAGCAAGGCTAACAGAAAAGGGAACACAAATGGAGACACACAAAAAAATAAAATAATTTGTAAAACTTAATCCTAAAGTTCTTATTCAGTATTTCAAGATATGTCACTTAAACTAACACTTAAAACAAGTGACTAGGGAGCTTTCCAGACTTTTTTCCAGTTGTGAGTTACCATACCCTCAACATTTTATTTATTTTACATGCAGAGGAAAGACAGGATACAAATTCAAGAAACTGCCAGTGAAAACTAGTCTTTACATTTAGTTATTCTGCAGCATTTACAAAAATTTGCATCAGGGAAAAGCTTCTGCAACAGTGGCTCAGTTTAACACTTCTCCTGTGATGTTTCTTCTCAAATTTATATCTCAATTATCCAAATTTTTAAAATCCCAAATTTGTTAGAATATAATATACTTAAAAGAAGAAAAGAAGACCCATTCAATAATTTACAAGAAAAATTATATTCCTCCTTTAACACATTCTCAAATGGATAAAATTGCTCTTTAGTTACTATGCTAAGGTCAGTAAACCAAACAAGTACATACAGTAGGGTGCAAAAAATAATAAAAATGTACAGTAACTCACATGATCTATTTTCTTCAAAATTTCAATTTCTGTATTGATATTAAAAGCTGGGTTCTATTAAAAGAATCAAATACTGCGTAAGACAATGCTGTTCTGGAATAAGACATATGAAAAATAAGAGACAGTACCAGAAAAGCCATTATTGCATGCCTTTTGCTACTGTAAGTGATCATAACAAAATATTTTCCATAAAATATTCAGATGCCTTCAGTGAATTAAATAAACAGTATGCTGTTTATTTAATTCATTGAATTAAATAATTCAAATGGAGGAAGATATTACTCCAGACATTTAATTTCACTGCAGGTTAGAAATCCCCAACTAATTTCCAAATTTAAAAAAAAAAAAATCTTTTTGCTTATATACCCGTATTGTCCTTTAAACAGCTTTTCTCCCTCCAAGATGCTTTGCAGATGGGCCAACCTGAAATTACATGCTACTCTCTCCTATTTTGCACTATAACATAAACAGATTCTTTTAATCTGGGGTTTAAGTTCAACTAATAAAATCAACCCAGCAGGGGTTTTTTTTTTGCTCTTCTTCCTATCCAAATCAATCATCTTTGAACACACAACTTAACCCATACACAACATTCCAGATATACTCCTGTCTCTGTTTTGTACAATGGCATATATTAGTAATTATAATTCATAACAACATCTTAAATTAGTTGTCTTTGATGTTCTCCAAATTCTGGATTTTGCCATTAGACACATGAAAAGCTCTTCCCGAAAGGCTTCATACAATTTTCTTATAAAGTATTACGATGGAGCATTCAACAAAATTAGCTTACTTGGTACATTTTTGGTCATGACTGCTGGTTATGATGTGTCTATCTGATGCATTTTAGGACATAAACCAAACCCTACAAGACTCCACACCACCCTTGTATACAATCCCATTAACAGTCCCAAATGATGAACCTCATGGAATGTGGTCAAAGAACGAAGGCAAGCATTTCCTACAGAATTCTGTACATCATACAAGATCAAAAGGCATTTTGAAACTAAATACAGATGTTAAGTAAGAAAATCCTCTTTAGTTGAAGGTAACTGAGGAGACAGAGAAGTTACCAAATATTCCAGGACCACTGCAAGATGGCCAAGACAGACAGACAAAAATACTTACTGCCTCGCTCAAGCCACTTGCCACAAACTTCCGTTTATTGATGATTTTCACTGCGACTTTGTTACAAGTGCTCTTCTCAAATGCCAGTTTGACTTCCCCACAGGCACCACTAAAACGAGAGCACAGCTATGTCAGTGCTTCCAAATACTTGTCAAAAATTCCTGTTTAAATTGTTGTAAAGAACATGTTTACACATGTGTTATCATTCTTTTTTTTCCCTTTTTTCTTTTTAAACAGCAGCTCAGTTAATACTGGTAATAATTCCAGCACAATGTACTGACAGCAATAACAAAGTTAACCCTTACTACTGAGGGAAGAAGGATGCTTACCTTCCCAAAGTCCTTGACATGATATATTTCTCTCTGAATTCTTTAGGAAACATCATCTGATCATCCACCGTAAGATCAGAAAATACAAACACTGGGAAGACAAGTGGAGATCATTTTCCTATTATTAAATTTAAAATTTTTATTATAACAAACAGCTATGTTTCATGAGCTTTTATAGTCAACAATATAACTGAGAAAATACTGCCTGCTAGAGGAAAAACTAAATATATGCTATAAATTATACCAGCAATGGGTTTAGCAAGGTGATCTTATTGCTGAAAAATTACATTTTGGTATTAAATTCACAAGAGTCTTTAACTAATTAACTACATTTACGGACAAAAATAAGCAAAAATTTCAATGTCCCAGCAGAGGTCAAAGAGAAGTAATAATCAAGAAGACAGCATCTTAGTGTAAAAACAAAGACAAAGAAACAAAAGCCCAGCCCTGATAATTTTTAAGAGGATTTTGAATTTATGATGCAGCATCTAGTTAGGTATCTCGGGGGGGGGGGTTTCAACTTTTCTTGAATAGTCTGTTTCCCCTGTTGCTGCCATCATATGCACAGCTATCAAAGCTCAAAAGTGTTTCAAAAATAGGAAAACAATGATAAAAGTTTCTACTCTTGTAAGGTGCTATCTGATGAAGATTTTTAAACGTTTTCTTTTTCAGCTTTTTTCCTAGGGTTGACAGGGACATGGATAATTTTTATGTGAGTACTAAAACACCTATTAATGAGCTGTGCTCATGAAGCAGCTCAGCTCCCAAAAACATATTCAAATCAATGCAGAAACAACCTCCTGGTCAATACATAAAAAATCTACTTAAATCAAAGCACATTTTACCCTTATTTTTCTGTATAGACAGTGCAATTTCAGAGTTGTGAGTCAGTGGAAGCCTCTTCCCTTTTCCAACCAGCTCTCTATTAACAAATGTCCCATTTGCACTATGGTCTTCAATGTAGGCAACAAAGGAATTTTTTGGACCCATTTCCTCAAAGAGAAAAAAAAGGGGAATGATGACAGTAAAGAACAAATGATTTTACAGTAAAGACATGACAGACTAGAAATTTACAAATTGTTGACTCAAGAAATGAGACTATGAGGTTATTTCATAAACCAGGTGAATGGGGCATTGCCAAGAATCTTGTTAAAGAAGTCAACACCGAAGATACTTTGATTTTTTTAGGATCTCTGCCCCAAAGTCTCCTTTTGAATTATGCCAAAATAGACGTTTTTAGCACTTACCCTGAAAATTCGGAAGTGTTTTTTGCTATAGTTTTGGTAGAAGCCAGTCTCAGATAATCCTAGCTTAGAAAAACTATAATCACAGCTTTTGTCTCTCCCAAACCAGTATTCATCATTCACACAGTCTGCAGAAAAGGGGAAGATACAGCAGAGAGAGAACACAATGTTGTAGGAAGTTAATAATCGTGGCACTACAGGATGATTCCAAATAATAATAAATATGATAACACAGACAAGATTCTTCCCATATATTCAAGTTTGTCTTAACTCATACAAAGCACCACACCTTGTCAAAACCTTTAATAATTTTATCTCTTTAGTAGTGCTAGTTTTCACCTTCAGCAATACAGAACATATAACTAAACCAAACAAATTAGAAAATGTAAAAAAAATGAAGCATGTAACAAAGAACATGAACACCCCAGAATTTCCCTAAGTCTATGGTGGAAGCTGTGTATCCAAGTACTCAGTGTAAACACTGTGATGTAGTATGAAATAAAACATTACTGCAAAAGCTGCCTACCTAAATTTGCTTGTACTTAATTTGAAAATGAAAAGACACTGCTCTTCATCAAGCTCCTCAGAACTTTTCTTAGATCCTACAAACAAACCAAGAGGTTTATTATAGTATGCACATACCACAATTGCTGAAACCTTTTCCAAGCGCAAAAAGTCGGCCCCAAGGCTGAGGAACCACCTCTTCAGATTCCTGGTCCTCAGGGATCGACGCAAGCTCCTGAGTGGGAACAGTGTCCAGAGAACTGAGAGTCCCAGAACTTGAGGAAGACTGACTCTGACTCTGACTCTGTGAGCCACTGGAAGAGGAACTGGTACCACTCTGTGTCTGCTGGGCACTTTGAGACTGCTGTGCTTCACTTCCAGTCTCTCGAGACATGTTGGCTTCAAAGAGAGTGTTAGAAGAACCCCAATTACTACAGCAAAGGAAAACTGGAAAACACTCACACACTGTACCATTAATTTCCAAGTCCATTCTCAAACAAGTAAAACTTCCAATCAAAGCGTGGATGCCTGGGTTATATGTAAATCCCCAGCACTGTTGCAAACCAGGATGGTTTTCCTTTCAAAAGACAATGTGGAGCGGCCTCTGCTGGTTCTAAAGCAGAACTAACCATTATTCCCAGACGGCTTCAGAGGCCCTCAGCGCTCACGTTGGGTCATACAGACTTGGGCTGTGCTCTGACAGAGCATCCCCACACGGAGCAAGGGACCACGGTTGGTTCCCCAACACAAAGAGAAAAACCGAAAAGAGTAAGAACCATAAAATGACGTACATGTTCTTGAAAGTGCCCAACAGATTTATCACAGCTCTACACAATGAATGGACAAAACTCTGCCAGACTCGGACACCCACCACAGTCCTGGCAGCTGTTGGCACAGTCAGTGGCAAGAAAGAGCATCTCCCTGCCCCGTTACAGCCCGGAAATTCATAGCGTGTCGTGCCTCCCTCTCTACTTAACAAATGCTCCACCGGCCAGCCCATCCCTATCGCGAGCTTCCTCCAACTCATCATCAGTGCTCACCGAGGCTCCTGGAACATCCATGAGCCTTCCAACCTTACCACCTGTATATTGGGTTTTCAGCTGGTTGCCGTACAGTTCAATGTATAATTCAGACTAATCTAAATCTCCTTATCGGTTTGCTACATAGCATCACGAGCCATAAAATCACAACAGCTCCCAGGTTACCTCCCACGTACCGTTTGTCACACGTGTTTACAAACACAGGCGAGGCCCACAGGCTCCGCCCGCAAAGAGAACGGAATCATGGAACCGTATGGGCTGGAAAACACAGAAGCCATCGAGTCCAACCGCTTCCCCAGCACTGCTAATGCCACCACTGCCCCTGTCCCCAGGTTCCACATCCAGAGGGCTGTGAAACCTCTCTAGGGATGGTGCCTCCGCCTCTGTCCTGGGCAGCCCTTTCCACAGAGGAATTTGCCCTCATACCAAACCTCAAACCTCCCTCTAAACCGGACGCCCAGATGGCGGGGCCGGGCCGACAGCGGCCGCCTCGCACCGGTGCGGAGCGGCGCGGCCGAGCCCCCAGGGCGGCACTGCCGGACCGGCCCTGCCCGCCAGAGCATTGCTGCCCCGGGAGCGACACCAGGACCAGCGGCCCCGCCGTCCCGACTGAGCACTGCTGCCCCGTGCCCGGCAGCGCCGCGCGATCTCACCGGGAGAAGCAGACGGGGGCAGCCTGCGACGGCCCCGGGGCGGGAGACGAGGGCAGGNCTGCGCTCCCCGGCAGCGATGGAACGCCGCGCTTCTGCCCCGGCTGCCGGGCGCTGCAGCCGCCGGTGCCGCGGCCTGACCTGTTCCGCCTCATGGACTGGTGAGTGTAGGCGGGGCGGCCGCGGGCCCGGCCCGCCGCGGGGCTCCCCCGCCCTGTGTCCTGCCGTGAGCGCCCGTTCC
>VZTX01010667.1:0-26864 GCA_013400915.1 Pardalotus punctatus | reverse complement strand
GGCCGGCCGCGGGTCTCACCCGCCTTGTGTCCTGCAGTGAGCGCTCGTTCCGCATCGACGCGCAGCAGCTGCAGCGGCGGTTCCGGAGCTTGCAGCGCGCCGTCCACCCCGACCGCTTCGGCCAGAGGCCGCCGGTGAGCGCCGGGCCGGGCGGGGGAGCCGGGCCGGGAGGGGCCCGCGGGGCTCGGTGACCGCCGGAGGAACACGCCCTTAGCCTTTGGCTGCGTGGCGGGGTCGCAGCGTTGAGTCTCCCCCGCTCTCCCGCTCGGGGAGTGAGGGGATTCGCCTGTGTTTGTCTTTCGGAGCTCAGAAGAGACTGTGGCATGGATTTGCGGTGGAGGTGGACGATGAGGGGCCGCTGCGGTTCGTCAGGTCTTAGTGCAGCAACACAGTTCCCAGGTCCACAGAGCCAGCTCAGTTTCACACGCGGACTGGTGTGGGGACGCTGCTTTTCCGCGTGTAACAAAGTGTATTTTGCCACTTGTCGTTAGTTTCCAATGATCTGCCATCCATTTGCAGAAAGAGCAGTACTACTCTGAGCAACACTCTTCCCTGATCAACAAGGCCTACCAGACCCTGCTGAACCCTCTGAGCCGAGGCCTCTATCTAGTAAGGTCTCCGTTAGCTATGATAGTATTCCTGTAACTAACCATGGGGGCTGGTGGTGTTTTTCTCGATCGGGCCTTCAATTCAATCCTTAATGTGCTAATTTGCATTCCTCTGAAGAGGTTCACCAGAGATTGGAGACCAAAACCAAGTTTGTCCAGCATATCAACTCATTTACGACTCATCTCACCCTAATTTGTTTTTCACATCACGTGTTTGGCCATGGCTGCTCATTAAGAATTTCAGTCTGGCCCATGGTAGCCTTCTGTATGTTTTTTTTCGTTTGGGTAACTGCTGATTTTTATGGTTAACCGATGTATGGAGTTAATTTTCAGACTGACTCTGTTTATGCACTGTAGGTTTATCAGATACAAATCTGAGTGTACCCCACTAAAACACTTAATATTAAAGAAAATAATTCTCATTGAAATAGATGTGAGAATATTTATTTTCAAATTCCCATTTCCTCTGCCAGCTGGAGCTGAGTGGAGTGGAGCCAGCACAAGAGACAGACTGTGATGCAGACTCAGCATTCCTTATGGAAATAATGGAAATTAATGAGAAATTAGCAGAGCCCAAAAATGAGGATGTCCTTGAAGAAATTGAAACTTTAATTAAAGGTAGGTTATGATTTGAGGAATTTGTACAGGACTAATATACTGAATCTTGTGTAATACAAGAGTCTGAAAGCTTTTCACTGTTTCAGTATATTTCTTGTAGTGTTTTCAAATTTTGTTAGTCTGGAATTGACTCACTGCAAGAGCTTCCACCCTGTCCCCCCCTTTCCAGTGTTGTCTTTACCTATTTATACACCTAAACATCACATCTGGCTTGGGAACATGTGTGTAACAGAACCTATTCTGATGTCAGATTAAGTATACATAGACAATAAAAGGAATTTACTCACGCCTTATCAGGTGAGGGCTAGTCAGTTGTTCCAAAGGAAAACCTGTCAGAATGAAGTTGAATAAAATGCTTGTCTGACCACAGTAAATAATGTCATTTATACATTTATTATACATTATACATTATTTATTTCACCTTCTTCATCTTAGGAGCCATTATATTAAGTGGTTATTGATCTTACACAAGCAACTTTCTTTTTATGTTGTTGGTGATACCAAAAACATTTGGTTTACTGGTATATTTAATTCTATGCAATAACAATCATGTGCCATAAGCAATTAGAATAACTAGAATAAAACCTGAGTAGCACAGGAGAAAATTAACTATAGCAGGGCAAACTGATACACAAAAAATAAATTAGATTGTGGGGAAATTAGTGACCACTGATGTGCATTGGAATTGCTGTCAATAAACCCGTTTAAACAAAGAAATACATGTTTGAAATGATAATTAAAAAAACTTACACAGCAGTATTATGAAAAAATTGCTTGGCTCCCAAAGGCTGAGACTAGTAATGCACTTTCCCACCACAGACAGTCAGAATGCAATGGTATAAAAGTAAATTAAATTATTTGTTTTGCAGTTAAACAAGAAGAACTGACCAGGGAGGTGACTGCAGCTTTTGAAAGAGGTACCTGTTTTTATGAAGTACTTAGCTGCCATACATACCTCTCAAATGCTTAAAGCTCTACATTCTCTTACTGGCAAATATTTCCCAAGCTATGGAACAGAAATACTGCATTAACAAGGGTTCTTTGTTTGGTATTTAGAATAAGTACTTCTAAACTGATGTTTCTGCTGATTTGGGAAATTCGGACCTCACATTAAAAGTCCAGTACAAAAGTTCCATTCATCTTGCATCTAAATAATCACTTCAAGTGGGAATGTAGATGCTAAGAAATTGCTTGTGCGTTTCCCAGAATACTGGGAAGGACAGACTTCATTTTAGATACATTCTGAGGTTTCACACTGGGATCTGGGAGGTTGTTCTGCAGTCCTGGAGCTGCAGCAGAGCAGTGGGTGCTGTTCTTTGCATGAAAGCCACAGAAGCTGTGTGGCAAGTAAAGTCCTGATGCCTGTTCAGCCTAAGCTTTTGGGGACTCCCTGTGCAATAATTAACATACCTTTATTCTCCCATGAATGGACAGGCACATGCTTGAACCATTCCTGAGCTTCTGAAGCTGGGAAGAAACCACTGTATTTCTGTGCCAGGTCCAGAATGCTGCCCTTTTGTCAGGGGTGGGTGTGTGTAACTGTAAACATCGTAGTGGTGGCTGGGCCTCTCTGTGAGGGGTTCCATTCTGTCACTCTGTGCCATGAGAAGGACTGTGTTGCATCTGTCTTTGTCAGTAGGTCATGAACCACCCTTCCCCTCCAGTTGTTTAACTGAGGAGAAATTGTTTCGATATCAGTTTTGGAATTGGCAGTATTTCAGACCAGACTCCTCCTTATTTGCATTTTTCAGTTATGTCAGTTGGTCTATTTATATACATTTAAAACAAAAACATTTGTCTTGCCGTGGGTACATCAATACTGCAGCCACTTTACAGAATACACTTTAAAGGGTATCCATTCACATTTCTTTTCCAAATTGATCGTTGTTACATGTTTCATGGAACATTTGAGTTGAGATGTTCCCAAACCATCTGAGATTAAAACAATAGGCAGCATGGTTTTAATAGTGTCTGAGTCCTTGCAGCTCACAACTCTTCATCCTAAAACAGGTGCTGTCACTGAAATCTTGAGATTCATTCTGAAAATGCAAATTCAGCTCTCCCTCTGTAAACTAGTAATGTTTTATTTCATTTCAGATGATCTTCAAGAAGCTAAGAAGTTTCTAGCAAAAATGAAGTACTTTGCAAACTTAGAGGATAAACTAAAGGCCAAGAAGATCCCTTCCTGATGTTGCCTCCTTTACTATTAGAGTCAGTGTTATTTTCAATTAAATAGATGGTTTAGTTATCAAAATCAGACCAATGGTGTTTGTTTCCTGTACTTCCATTAAAAACTTCAATTCTGAAAGGAGGAAAATAAATGTAAAAGAAACCCAGTGCTTGCTGCAGCGCTTTAGTAACAGATGGCATTTGGAAATGCTTACAACCAGGCACAGTTGTACTGGATAATGTGAGCCACTGTCCTTGCAGCCACAGGTAGAGAAACACATGTCAGAGTGGCATGCAAACACTAGATGTGAGATTTCTTACTTCCTAAAATACGAAGAATTTATTTTGAGAAAGAGTTCAGGAAAAAATGCTGGTCATGGGGCAGAAGGCTCACTCAGTATGTCCTACAGCCTCGCTGTAGTCTCCTTGTTCTCTCAGACCAGTTTGAAAATTCTTTAAAGGTAAAAAGTATTTAATTCCTGTCATCTGTCCTCTCTTCTACTTCATGCCTTTTGGGATGCAGATCTCAGTCTGATGGGAACTAACCTTCAAAACTAGAAGTTTTACCCTGTTGCATTGTTTAAAACGGTAAGATGCTAGGTTAGGGAAAAAAATAAACCCAAATTGAAACCCCGGGAACTCTTTTGTCAGGATACAAGTCTTTATTACAAATACCAGTAATTCAAAGAGGTGCTGAACTGTTGTCTTACAGTACAGTAGTAGGATTGGATGAGGAATGTCTTTAAGGCTTTTAAAGTTACTTATTTGAAAAACAGAAACTAAATACCCCCATTTCTACATAAACTGGAGTATTTCAAATATCATTCCTCAGTAGGTCAGTTCTTGTGTGGGTTTTAACAAGAACTCAGAATGTTACACTCAGCAAAGCATTTGGATGTGCCTGATGACCCAAACTGAAGGCAGGGCTTTGAAACACAGAAAGAGTCACTGAATTATCTGCAGAAATCTGCCAGAGGGGTTTACTGAACATCCCTCCTTGGCATTTCTGCATCCCTACAGCACCAGATGACAGATAAACATCAAGTCTTCTATGGATAATATAATATGTTAATAGTATTTCAGCCATACATGTTTTAAGAGTATTTCAGCAGTATTAACTTGCCTTTAGTTGCACTTCCTCTAAATACACAGGAGGATTTAATAAGCCACTTGATCATGCATTACACTCTTAATTAGAAGACTATGTTCATAATTCTCACTGAAGTTCTGTTACATTTGTGAAATTATGCAGAAGTCTTTAAAAATTCATCTTGAAGTTGTCTTCTTTCATAAAGCTCCGTTTCCTTTTTTCTGGCATTTCTTCCAAAATTAAGCTTGTGAAATTCCTTTTTGATTTCCAGAAAGGATTTGTTTTTTGTCTCAGGAATTATGAGGAAGATGAAAGCAGCAACAAAGAAGCACTCCAGTAAGAACACCACAAAACAATACTGCTTCAGTCCATTCTGAAAATAAATGTGATTGCAACGTATTTCAAGTGTAATAGTAGGTTTGAAAAAATAAGCTTTTTGTTTCCCATGATACTTAACATTGCTGCTCAGACATTTTTTAAAGAGTCATTCAACCTATTCTTTACCTGTAACTTCTTCAAATTTTATTTTTTTTTAGATAAAAGATTGTCAAGTGCTGTGCAATTATTGGGTAGACTTTTATTTTAAAAATAAGATAAACCATTTAAACACTAAAAAATTCACAATCTAGGGAGGAGTCAACATTTGCTAGTTAGCTGTCACATATTTTAAGATTATATAATTGAAGTTTTTCTGACTCTTAATATTTTCCAATGCTGTACATTAAAAAGGAACTGTCTGACTGAGAAGCAGAGCTGAACCATGAAGAAAGGACAGGCAGATCCAGATACCCTGATGCATGCTGTTCCTGTAGGTTTTGCTGTCAAGAATATGTGCTAAAACTAAAAATACAAAACTGGAGATGAAAGCCTGTCTTGCCTTTTGTACTAATCTGTTCACAGAACTCCCTGTCAGTTCAGGAAGTTCTCAGAGGTGTGACCCACTGGCCACAGCTACCACCTCGACTTCACTTTGCCATAAAAGCACAAGGCACTATTAAGAAATGTTTTATCTAAATCTCAGTATCTGATTCAGTTTTTCTGCTTTTGATATCTTCTGTGTTTTTTTCATCTGAACATGAACATTGCCCCCCAGTGCGTTCCTTTTCATTTATCATGTTGGGTTTTGTGATATCTAAAAAATTAAGAGGGACTGAATCTAGTTAAACGCGTTTGAGGGGCAGTGTGCATCCTGGTCAAGTGTCAATAATGTATTACAAGTGTATATAATACAGTATAAGCAATGGGATGGAAGCTGGGAGCAGATGATATGGGTGGTGAGACCATCAGGAAATAATCCTGTGCATACTTACCACTATGAAGGGAAAGAGCATTCCAATTGTGAAGAAACTAATCCAACTCACAGCCCCTGCGATCATGGAAGCAGCAGGACGTGAAGACTGTACGAATAACTCAGCTGTCAGGGTGTTTGTTATGCCACCTGGGGAGGGTTCAGAAACAGAACAGAGAATTGTGCTAAATGTCCATTTGAGGTATTTCCAATGCTAGAAAACATTTACTTGCTTTTGAATATGCCATGAGCTGATTTATTATAATTCCTAACAGCACAATTCTGGGGCTACTGCCCTTGCACGAAGTGTGCCATTTCAGCAGCACTGATCAGGGAGCAGGCCCCTTCTGACAAGTGTACAACTCCTCTGCTCTGAAGGGCAGAACTAAGCCCTCCCTCACACGTAGTGTGCATGGTAAGCCTCAGTTGTGTCCCTTAGCCAGAGCAGCAGCAGCTGTGCTGCAAAGACTTCCTGCCCATATGACACCCCCAGCTCTCCCAGGCCTTCCACCGCTCGCACACACGCGTTCCTGTGCAGTACCTGGTCCCAGCCCAAAGCTCAAGATGAAGGCAAATACACACGTCATGCTCAGGTAAGGCACCCAGGAGTACAGCTCCTGAAACAGAAGACCATGAGAAGGTTTAGTTCAGATTTTGATAATCTGGTTTTAAAGTTTGGCTTAACAGTTATGTTTCCTTTTGTATTTTATTGCAACTAAGACCAGCAGTTTTTCCAGACTGTTTTACAGCTAATTTATTTAACAGTACTGATTCAGAGAAATTAAATAGTGTTCATTCAATAATTTTTACTAAATTATATCATAGAATTACATAATTGTAGTGTGGTCTAGGTTGGAAGGGACTTTAAAGCTCATCTCGTTCCACCCCTGGCTACGGGCAGGGACACTTTCCACGATCCCAGGTTACTCCAAGCCCTGTCCAACCTGGCTTTGAACACTTCCAGAAATGGAGCAGCCACAGCTTCTCTGGGCAACCTGTGCCAGGGCCTCCTCACACCCACAGAGAAGAATTTCTTCCTGATACCTAATCTAACCCTACTCTCTTTCAGTTTAAACCCATTCCCCCTTATGGTGTCACTATGTGCCCTATGTAATAGGAACAAGCCCTTTGCACCTGGTAAGTCAGAGAGAAGGTCAGAACAGTGCACCAGAGCGTCATGAGGAGATAACCCCCAATGATAAGGTATCTTCTTCCCACACGGTCTATCAGTAAACCCTGTGGACAAAATACAATCTTCTATTAATATACTGATCTCATTTTTACCAATATTCTTCAAGAAGAATCATTACTCTGTAGTGGGAGGTAGAACAAATTGCTCCTTACACAGGAGAGGGCTGTGAGACATTCACAAACTCCAGTGCCAAGTGTCACATAAGGGATTTTTTCTGCCAAGATCCCAGCTTGTTCAAAAACGTAAGTTGCATAGAAATAAATTTTCAACAGAAAAAAAAAAAAAAACAAACCCGAAAATAAACAATGAGGTTTTTCTGGTATTTAAAACATTGTCTGGAAACAAAGTCATGTTCATACTAAACATATGGATCAGTGTATTTTGTATTGTGAGTTACTAATTCAACATAAGCAGCAATCTGTTAAAGTCATATCTAAGTAAACATATTGCTATCATAAAAGCAAATAGGATTATTCAACTTGTTGAATATGTTTTATATTCATAAACCAGACATACTGGGATAGGCTGATCCACCTAAAGACAAGTATCAAGTCATTCTTTAAAAAAGTCTGCATACCAGAAACACCAAAATGAAAAAAAATGAAAAAAAGAGTAACACCAAAATAATGCAAGGATATTCTTTCCCACTTATCCCATTTTTCTGAGCTTCTCTATGTGGATCCTTTGTGTTAACAAATGGTTGAAAAACACGTGGAAATTAAATGCTTATTTAAGCTCATTGTGCATGTGAAATCTTACAGCATTAATCCCACTGAGCTGTTGGCCCATTGTCATCACAATGACAGTGATGAGCTGCCATCTCACACCACGGTCAGTGAATAATTGCCAGGGCTTCTTGGGTTTCTCCCCATCTAAGGCAAAACATTCCCGCTGGATGTCTTCCATCTCCCTTTGATACTGTGAAGAACCATGAAATCGCTTCAAAGCTAAAAATAGAGAAAAAAATATGTTTACCTATTAACTACAACTCCTGGAAAACCCTCTCTTTCCATAGTAACCTAGCATTTGCTAGGATAAGAAAATTTTGCTTTGTGACTTGTTTTTTCCTTGCTGGTATTTCATTTTTTGCAGTGGTGAATTTGGAGAATTCTGTGGGATTTCTCTGCTTTTTTCTCTAGAGGAATATCTGACCTTGAGTTCCACAATCTCTTTTTCCATATAAGTTCACTGGAAGAAAAGCATGGGCCAAAAAGCACTAGATGATATAACTGTGCTGTGTGGATAAAGACAAAAGGAGAACCTGGAATCCAATATACTCCCTGCACCCTTGTGAAGAACAGAAAGTATAGATCCTGTATATTACCTTTGGCACAGCTCAGCTCATCACCTCTGTCAATAAGAAGATATCTGGGACTTTCAGGAAACCATGGAAGGAATAAAAGCTGGGCTAATGCTGGAACACAGCTGCTGGATAGCAACAGAGGCCAATGCTGTTCTCCACCTAATAATTCTCTGTGAGAAATGTGGAAAAAGAAGGCAAAGAAATACAATAATTAGCTATTGATTAATATTTAGTGCAGTCTCTGCTCTTGGAACTTCTAAGTTCCACTGGATGAAGACCCTGCAAACTTCTTGTGATCACACAGGGGACAGAAACAGTGGTAGCGCTATGTTACAGAAATGTGAGTCCTTTGCTCTCAAGTCCTGTCTTGCCAACATCCACTGTCTCCAGCAAGACATTGGTAGAAAATATGAACTCAGCACAAATGTACCTGCTTTACTGATGCTGTTCTGGTGACTCATCTAAACTGAAACTACTTCCCTGAGGAGACAGCACTGACGGCTGGCAGTTGTAGGAATAAGGTGACCAAAGCCAGATTTTCTTCTTCCAGGGGGACCTTGTGTTTATTCCAATGTACAATGGCACAAGAATGTTCTGCAATGAGCTGCAGTAAATTGGAATTCTTTACACAGGAATAACACAAAACAGGGAAAAAAATGCATTTCTTGCCTCAAACCAATTATTTGTCCAGTCAGAATTCCCCCAGTCAGAAAGATGGAAGTCCCCATGGCCAAGCCGCCTCGTAGATGTTTTGGGGCAACCTCCCCAATATAAAGAGGCTGCACACAGAACCCAATACCTGCAAGCAAATAGAAGAACATTTTCCTATCAATAGAAATTGCTTTGCAAAGAGTTACTAAACCAAAACACATAAGAAATGGGACTTAATTAATTTGCTTTTAATTTAGCTGCCTTCAGATTCCAAGCTAAACTACAGAACAATTTCGTCAAAAACACATATCATAAAACCTAAAGGATCAGAAGTAACAATAATTTATCATTCACCATAGTTTATTGATAGTAGGAATAAGAAATCATTCACCTGAATTTATGCCAATCAAAAACCTTCCAGCAATCAGTAACTCAAACAATCCTGTAGGAAAACTGATCCCCATTAAAATGGAGGCTAGTATTGCTATAAGATTATTCATCAAAAGAGCTCCTTTCCTAAAGAGGAGGAACAAAATAATAATAATAATAATAATAATAATAATAATAAATGGAAGAAAAACAATTAAAACAAACAAAAAAAACCCCACCCCAACCAGACATTAAGGAAATCTACAATAACATAATTTTTTTAACAGTTTTCCTTTCTGATAACATGGGGGGGAAAACGGACTTTATACTGAAGAAACATGCTATTTCCTGGAAACACAGATATCTGATACAACTGCTCATGTTTTTAAAAATGTCTAAACATAAGAATAATGCATAAATATGACAGAAATGCCTGACAAGGCAGGAGTGGGGTTTGTTCATTTAGACACATGAAATGCAATAGATGAAGCAGCATGTCCTTACTGGCACGAGGGCTGCAAATGTGCCGGGGGGAACTCATGTTTCCACCACACTCTGTTTGCATTCTCCTACTCGGATTTCAGTAAATGTAATGGAAAGACTAAAGTCAAAGGTCATAATTCAGGACTCATCCTTGAAAGTTACATTGGAATAAACTGTAAAATTCTACTGGAAAACTCAGGTTTAAAGTGAAAAAACATCTATAGGCACCCACGCTACTCTTTTCTCCCACTCTTTTTCCATTTGTTTACTTTATATTCCAACGGGAAGGTAGGAAAAGTAAACAAGCTTCTATATGCCTGCTGCTGCAACTGACCTGCCCAGCCGTATCGCCATGCTGCCTCCAATCAGGGCTCCACACAGGCCTCCAAGGGAAAAGATAGAAGCAATGACAGACCAAAGAAAAGTCAGCAAATCTGGATTTAGTTCCTTCTGATAACGAACAGTCCAGGTTTCATTTAAGAACTTGTGTATATGCTGCAGTAGAAAAGAGTGATGAATGTGTAGCGTTTTATACAGTCCTCCAGCACTACAAATAACTTGTACCCCAATCCTGAAAACCAGTTCTGGGAGTTATCAAGAGGTATCATCTGACTGGCAGAATCTTCCTTGACCTTGTGTTTCCTACTACAGCATTGTAGCAAATTCAGTCTTCACAGTTTCACAAACAAATAAATCAGTTGGTGGCAAAAAATTATACCCACCACTTTCACAAGACCATTTGATCAGGTCCTTGAGTCATCCACAAAATGTGCAGAATCCTGGCGGCCATAGCAACGAATGCACAAGTAACAAGTAATTGTGAAAATACCTACAAGTTACTCAGCCACTACAGATGCAGCTTTTTTAATTCCCTAAGATCTTTTTCAGTAACCTATCTTGTGATGGACAACTGTAAGTGGTAACTATCCTTCCTCCCTGTTACCAGTGATAGAAAGAACAGTAATGGCTCAAAGCTGTCTCAGGGAAGGTTTAAACTTGACATTAGGAGAAACAGTGGTGATATCCTACAGAAAGGGTGGTCAAACAGAGGAACACGCTTCCTAGACAAGTGGTCAATGCTCCAAGGGCATTTGGACAATGCTGTTAGTAACATGCTTAAACTTTTGGTCAGCTCTGAAGTGGTCAGGCAGTTAGACTAGATGGTCACTGTTGGTCCCTTCCAACTGAAAATGTTCTTTTCTATTCTATCCATAATGTTCTAGGCTATTTTAGTATCTGAAAAATATATTACTTATTCAGTTAATCCTTCTAAAGCAAACTTTAATAAAGGTATTCATGTGGCCTGTTTGGCACTTTTGTCTGACACAGAACATGTCTGTCTGATGGGAGGTACTCACAAATTCACAGGAAACCATGTGGGAAATTAACAAGATTCCTTCATATGAGAGGAAGACTGCTTTAGTTCCCACTGCAATCACAGCAAAAGCACATTTGTCCTCTTGGCCAAATGAAGAGAGGAAACAGCCTAGTGAACAAAAGATGAGCTTTTACCTGTGTGGGTGCATTGATAATAGAGACATTATACCCATACTGAAAGGTCCCTCCAATTCCAACAGCACAAACAGCCAGCAACAATGTCCAGCTGGGGAGCTAGGGAAAAAAAGAAAGTAATGGGCATGAAAAGAGATAGGACTTTGAGCCCATGCACACGTAATATCTAGAAGAAAATTATGGTGAAATACATAATGTATTTAGTTTGGAGCAGTGAAAGTATTTTTTTTTTAAACTGCATGAACTCCAAACACCTGCAGCAGGAGAAGCATTTCGGGCTGGCTTTCGCCGTGATCATTAACAGCCATTAGAGATCCCACAATCACAGGTCTCCCCATGAAGTGCAGGCAACACAACCATTACACTTTTTATTGTAAACTGAGTAAAGGCTTTTTGCATAAGCCACACTGCTTATGGTGTCTGTTTTTAATGAAAGAATGCTAGGACTGTTTATGCTTGGTGTAAGAGACACAATGACTCAGTATAAGAATTAACTAAATCCCAATTTTTATGAGTCTCATATTAAACAAGATGTGAAAGGTAACAGTATTTTATTTCCCTCTGCAAGTCCCTAAAATGATTACTTGATATCTGTAAGTTGGCACGTGCAAAGCCTTATTACCTCAATCACAGTAATTTGTTCACTGATAATAATATTCAATTTAAAGTTTATTGGCATATTGGCAATTTTTTAAAAATTTTTCAATAGCTATGACCTACTCACATTCTCAAATCAGTATTTACAAACTAAAATTAATAGAGTCACAGATTCACAAGTTTTAAGGTCAATACAAACTACTATTGTGATATTTTGAACTCTCAAGAATCTAACTGGTCATAAAACATACTTTGGATGAAGCCCCTGGGCCAGAGATCTCCAGAGATTTATACAGTGTTTGATGTTCTCATGAGATGCTCTCTGAGTCTACTTTTTGCTGAATTTGATTGTACTAAAAATAACAACCATTTCAAATGTCTAGCAAACCTTTCATTTTAAATTAGGTCCTAATTTCATCTCATATTATTTTACTGACCAACTTCAGCTGGACACAACATCTCTTATACTAAAGGCACTTCAGTGATCAAATTTCCCCTTCCTTCATATATAAAGACTGTACATATTTTTTCTAATAAACTTGTACTCCCTGAATTCCTCATTGTAAGGTATGTAGACTAATTCTTCATCGTTCTCATTCTTGGTCCAGTTCCCAGAAATGCTGAGTTATTCCAGATACTATACTGTATTCTGAAAGAGCTGTGTCTTTCCTAAAGATAATTCATCAAAACTTTCTTCTTTCCTCCAGGACTAAAATTTGCAAGTTGAAATTGATCTTATTAAAGTCCAATTAACATTTCCTTATGGTTTCCAAGAATAAAAAGTGTTTCTCTGAATGTCAACCAAAGCAATAAATCAAGAGTAGTAAGGGCTGCAGTGAGTGTGGTAGAAAAAAAAAAAACACTTGATGTGGTAAATACTGGCACTGCACATTCAGACCCTGTATTAACCAAGTACTGTAAACCTATTTTGTGTGTACAACCTGGAATCTAGAAGAGATAGAAAATAACCCAAAATCATTAACATACATCACATAACTTAGGTTTTGTAATGACAGATCTTTTGTTCTTCCTGCCCAAATCAGCTGGCTCATGACACTGGCATGCTGTCTCACATTGGAGTTTGGGTCCTGATTTCTTGGACAGAGGACAGAAAACTGCCTCATGTGTTCTGTCAGCTACTGAACTCCTGACAGATTAGAAGGGCATTCACCTCATCTCAGAAACGCGACACAAACAAAATTGAATTTGTATTCAATGTAAAACATGAGAATCAGAAAACAGCTTGTATAGCTTCCACTTTCTAACACAGCTAGGTGTCCAAGGAAAGCACGAAACTCTATGAGTCTTATCACTTAATATATTTCTATTTAACAGCTAACATGAAATACCCATACATTTCACAGTTGTACATCATTGCTGAAACTACAAACTCCCTGCAGGATCCACCTTCAGAGGCCAGGAGGGTTCTGCTTACCTTGCAGGGCGAGCTAGACCCTCTGAGCAGGGGCTGGTGCTCCATTCTGAGCATGGGCTGAATTAGCTTTCCTTTGAAAAATTTAGTAAACTACGCTACAGGAAAAAAGGTGCCAAAGAATTTAAGTTACTAACGTATTAAGACACAGCTATTTTTTTTTTTCCTTCTTCCCGCCCATTGGCATCTCCTCAACGGTTCAGAACTTTTCTGTAACAGGAACGTCCAGCTTTGATCGCGCCTCACAGCAGCCTCACGGAGCTTTCCCACCTCTAACGCTGTGTATATACACTGCCCTTCTCTAACTGTGCGCAGAACCCGCAGCCTCCCGCAGCTAAAGACAAGGACGGGTGGTTACCGTGTGCCGGGGTGCCATCCCTCCCTCCTGCCGCCCGCAGCTCAGCTCCGCTCGCCACCTCCCCGCGGCCGCCTGAGCTCCTCAGCTGACCGGGATTTGGCTGTGGGACCGTGCCCGCCCCGCCGAGGGGATTAGGCCGGGCCACGGGCAGGAGCGGGGCTGTCCCGGCCGTCCTCGGGGATCCCCCGGCCCCGGCGGGGACCCCACGGCTCCCCCGGCCCGGCGGGGACCCCGCGGTCCCCACGGGGACCCCGCTCCCTGACTGCGTCTCCCACAGCAGCCGGGACTACAACTCCCACAGGTCCCGCAGTGCCCGGGACTACAACTCCCACAGTGCTCTGGGGTCCTTATCCGATCGCGGCGAAAGGCCTGGAAAGGACCCGGGCTGGAGTGGCGGCTGCAGCCGCGGGCCCGGCTCGGCCCGGGTGAGCGCTGCGGGCCGAGGTGGTTTCGTGAGGGGCTCCTGCGGCAGCGCCTCGGGCTGGGCCGGCGCGTAGCGCAGCGCGGACTGCGGCGTTGATGTGCGCTTTCTTCTCCGCAGCAGGAAATGGCAGCGCTCGGCAGATCCTGCCAGGGCATCCCGGCGGGCCCGGCCGTGGAGCTCCCCACGGCTCCGGCCGCTGCCCCGGACCGCCACGGCCCGCAGCCCTTAGCCGGCGGCCACGGCCGCCTCCAGCCACCCGGGATGGTCATGGCAGGGATCGGAAACGACGGCGGCGGCGGATCCTCCGGCCTCTGTCTGCAGAGCAGCTTCGACCTGGCCTCCCTGGCCGCGCTCGGGAGCCACAACGAGGGGCTGACGGTGGCCCCGGTGAGCTCCTTCACCAGGAGCCGCAGCCAGTAAGTGCCAAACGCGTTCCCGCAGGGCCCGGGTCAGAGCGCCGGCAGTGGGAAACGGCGCCGGGTGCTTGGCGAATTTGTGGCTGGAATTTGTTTCCTTGTAGCAGTGTTGCACTGGTAGGAGTTTAGAATTGTACTGTGCGCATCTAAGGACCTTGAATCTGGCTGGTGGGGGATGAAGGAGCCTTTTAAAAGGCAAGAAAGGTGATCGAGTGTACCAGCATCTTTGTATACTTTCAAACTCATGTATTTTTTTCCTCTCATTTAATTTTTGTAAATTTTCGTCTTCCTTACATGTGAGCACAAAAATCTTAAATTATTCTAGAAAGCGTTGTGGTTTGATACCATTTGTGTATGTCTTGTGATACAGTTTATTAAGAGACTCAAGCTGGATCATGTGTTGCTTCTTGAAGCATTTGAATTTTAGCAAAAATTGGTCTTGCCCCTTGTGGAAAAATAAATAACGTAAAGGAGAATAAATTAGCATGGAATTCTGCTCAGAAAACTGAGCAATTACAGCCACCTTTGACTTCTTTTGGAACAAAGTGGTCATTTATTGTCCCAAACTTTTACTACCTTCACAGCTGGTGACATACTGTGACTGCTTATCTTATCTCCAAGTGAAATTTTGAAAGGGAGGAAAATATTGTTTGAAAATATCAGTGTCACCAGAAGATATGGTTTGAAGCTAAGTAACTGTTTTTCTTTTGTAGTGTCTCTGTGCGATGTGGAAAGAAGCATAAGCTAGAAGAAGAGGCAGAAGGGTAAATTAATTTGTCTTTTATAGCCTGAAAAATCCTGATATGCTTTTTCTTTTGTAAAACATTTGAGCACATCTCACCTGCAGTACAAACAGGGAGGAAATCTATCATTGTTTCCATTTGGAACTCTTGCTGTGAACTGCACGTGAGCCCAAATGCATTTCTGTTACCTAATGAATTGTGTAGCACTGATTTTCCTGAATAGGTACTTACATTTTACTAAGAGCAATGTGGATTAATTTTCTTTGTTGAGGTTGTATTGCCATAATGTGTCAAAGCTGCTGAAATGCGCTTTCTGTAACATTTGTTCCTGTAGAATGCCACATTTCTCTTTTTGACAATTGTAAACTTACTTTGTTTCCTAGCTGTCCTGTGCGGAAGAAGAGACTGACAGGAGCCAAAAATTGCCCTTTGAATCCCAACACCGAAGAATGGATTCTTTGTGCAGGTCAGCAGGCAGCTGGGGAGGTAGCAAGTCAGTATGGTGGCAGCGGTCCTGAAACTGCCATGTTAGAAATTCCCTGTGAAGAAATGGATCAGACAATGGGGGAACAGCAATGCGAGGTTGCTCGCAGGAAGCTTCAGGAAATTGAGGACAGGTAAATGCAGGGATTGAGTAGCCTGGCTTTGCTGAGCTTTCCCTTTTTTTGGTGGGCATTCAGGGGTAAATCTTGCACTTAGCAGTTTGATAGCACTGCTGGAAGTCTGAGGTGAACCTTCTGTTCAACTGATTTAATTTTAGGCTACCTATGGCCCTGTGAGTCTTTAGGCTGATACTGTGATCTGAAATTATGGGTGCTACAGCGGGAGATGCTGAGTAAATAACACCCTGCTCACAATCATTATGCAGCATCAATATACTGTAATGGGGTTTAATGCTCTTCTGTGAGCATCCAGAGCTCAAATTCTAACAGTTACCTGCTCAGACTTGAGCTCAGCTTTTTCCAACCAATTACAACTTCTTCTGTGATTAATACTTAAAATATGTGTGAGTTTGTCAATGTACAGAGTAGCATGAACCAGAGAAGTCTTTCTGCACATACGCAGTAAGGCTGAGATTCATCTTGGTGATGGTGTGATGTGGGGTAATGGGATGGCTATAGACAGTCTACTGTAGTCATTTAATAAATTTACTGTGCATTCTGGCCCTTGAAAGATCTCTGGGAATGGCATGTGTATGTATCAGTTGATTGCAGTTGAGCTGTGTTCCAAAGTATCAAAAATGACCACTGCAGATGATTAGAAAAGCCAAAAGTTATAGAAATTTTAAAACAATATTTTTTTGTAGAAGATTACTTCATAGATGATGCATGAGGAGAAGCAAGGTATTGTTAGACTGTTCTTTTTTCATGGATAAATCAGAGTAGTGGTATATGTCTCTATTATCTGTCCATGTCTGCTTTGGTCCTCTTAGAGGATTGTTCCCTATTCTTCCCAGCTACTCTGCTAAGTTTTCTATAAAAGGTTTACCAAAAACAAAGGAGGTGCTTCCATTTGTTCTAAATGCTTCAACAATTTGTGCTGATTTAATCTCTGAAACTGGCACAATGTTGTGAAAAGTGAAGCACTGTTTTCAGTACCTTTGCAATAATTTTCAATGTTCAGTTATGGAGAATTGAACAGGTGAAGCTACTGCATAGCTGAGACTCACTTGTGTAATGTGACTGAATCATACCATTTCCCTTGAAGGGAATTTGTTTATTTTCTCTCAGTTTATGTCTGCACTGACACTGCTGGGATAACACAGGAATAACAAAGCTAGCTCAGGTACCAGAAGTGGCATTGCTGCTCATGTGGCTTCTGTGGTAAGAGCCCTTCTCGGGGTATTTTGGCCCAAGAGAGACTCACATTAACACGGCCCCGCTGCTTCTGGTACCCAGCCTAGGTCAGAGATGTGCACAGAGCAGTGCACGTAGATGTGACTGTAGTCTGCAGTGGATGTGCCTGATAACAGTATGCTCAATAGTGTTTATCTCCCTCTTCCCCCTCCATTCCTAGGATAATTGATGAAGATGAGGAAGTTCATGCTGATGGAAATGTTAGCAATCTGCCCACTCTTGTCCTGTCAGATACCCTTAAAAAAGGGATGAAGAGGGATTTTGGTGAAGTCCTGACAAAGAAAATAATAGAATCTATGTAAGTTCTGGAGGAAATCATGGTGCTATGTAGCTAACACATGCAAATGAAAAGAGAGACCTTGTTTCATGTTTATGGAGATGTCCTTAATTACTGCATGATGCAGCCAGCATTGTATAACAGACCATTCATCTGGTTAAAAATAGGAAAAACTGTCCAAATGTAAAAAAGAAATCAGTGTTACTGTAGTGGTCATCAAGTGTCTGTTTTGTATTCCTCATTTCTACAGAGTGAAATTTGAGTGAACCATTATAAGTTTTGGTTTCATGTATATGAATTTTCAAAATGAGAAGATCCTGAAGTGTGACCAACAGTGGTCAAGTTTGGTGCAAAAAAAAGGGAGA
Source organism: Pardalotus punctatus (assembly GCA_013400915.1). Lineage (NCBI taxonomy): Eukaryota > Metazoa > Chordata > Aves > Passeriformes > Pardalotidae > Pardalotus > Pardalotus punctatus. The sequence goes on along the minus strand of VZTX01010667.1, from coordinate 9,113 downwards.
AAATACAGGGTTAAAACTAGAAATAATGGAACTAGTTGAGGAAATTTAATAGGGGGGGAAAAAAGGTATATATTTTCTGGAATATAGTTCCAGGCTAGCTCAAAGGATGATGCTGCTGGTCTTCTGCATTTAATAGCTGTGCTTGGAGAACTTAATTTTTACTGAAACTCCATCCCTTCTAGGAGCCGTCCTTCTATGGAGCTGGTGCTTTGGAAACCTCTTCCTGAATTTCTGACAGATAAACTGAAGTCTGTTTCTGTTAAGAACTTCAAGCAGCAGAGTACAGAAGGATGTCAAGCTAAGCAGCCAACACCAAGAGCTCCTTTTGACCCACAGACTGAAACGTTCCCTGGATCACAACAGACTGCCATGTCTCCAGATCCATACGCTAGTTTGGGAATATCTGGATGTGCAGAAGAAGAAATGGAGTTGTAGATGCCAGATTTTAGACTGGAAGTGGTGAGCTTCTGATGCTTATTGTTGGTGGTTTTTGATTATTTTCTTCTGGTTTGATGTGTGAATCTGAAGTTATATTATTTGTTTTTTGTTTTCTTACTAATGCGCATAAGGACATGGTTTGGCCAGGAAGCAGCCTAAGATTTCTGTATTCCAATCTGTTAAATATTCTTAGTTTTACTGAAAAGGTAATTCAGCGGCCTTTGGAACAGGGAAGTAGCTTTCCATCTTGCTTAATGGTGAAATATCCTCTTAAATGCCCTTGGTAAAGTATAAAATACAAATACTGAATGTAACTGTGGCTTAAGCCACACCTTTCTGTTACTGAGCCATTAAGACTGGTGCACATATTGTGCTTGGCCATTTGGTTTAATTTGAATTACAAAAGGGTATGTAAAGGAAGAAATACTTTCAAATCTAGTCATGGATAGAAAAGCAATCCCTCTGGTCATACAGCTTTTCACACTATCTCATCTGTTTCAACTAGATGTAAACTCAAATGTAGAAATTACACAATCCATGGTGTGGTAGGGAAGGAATGTTATGGCTGAGCATAAGTCTTTTGCTTTGTAGAAAGTAAAGCCAGTGCTTATAATTTGCAGGATACCTGCAAACTTCAGTCATCTTTGGTTCATTGGCTTCTAAATTTTATTTGTGGTTTTTTGATGTGTCACCCATCCCCCCAGCCCCCAACAATGCAAAGTCAGAAAAGTGGTTCTCAGCAGAGGTTCACATTTTACATTGTGCTGAGATTCTTTGTACACATTGAGTTGGAAAGTCAGTTAAGACAGTGTAACTTTTGATTAAATGAATGGCATCTTTAATTTGGGTAAACATGGTAAGTAAATCAGGTAACAGGGAGCTGCTTGCTGCCATAGAGGGTCAAATGCTTGGTTGTCTGTGACCAAGTCCCAGCTTTTGATACAGCTGGCATTGATGGTGAAGTAAAGGAGATGCCTGTCTTCTTCCTGAGAGAATCTACTTATATATTAAGCTACAGTATGTGCCAATAATATAGTGTCACATTGTTTATACAGATGTATGCCAAAAAAACTTTTTACCCTGTGTAGGGTGCCAAGAAAAGGAATCCACAATGAGCTATTGCTTGTACCTTTTCTCAATGCACAGCAGTTCCTTATGGTTAAGGTTCTCTTACTTGTTTAAAGCTTTTATCTTTTGTTCGTAAGTCCTTGAGCTTTCTCAGAGATGCCTGAATTGAGGTTTTTCATAAGAAATTCCTGTTCAAGTAATAGGCTGTGTGCAGAGTCCTATGTTCCAATCTGGTTTTGACACCTTGCTAACATAAAGGAGCCAAGTACACAGTAATGCAGCTGCTCATATAAGAAAATCTACTCTTCCTTTCCATGGCTAATAGATAATCTTTGTGATGATATTCTTTATTGTTGAATAACCCATAGCTGAAAGTTTAAAATCAAGCTTCTCTTCTTGCAGTCATTCTTTATTTCCTTTTGGTTGTTCAAAAGATACCCCTATTTGTTAAACCTTGTTTATCTTGCTGCTTTTGTTGAAGGTCATCTGAAATATTCTGTCTCTTGATAAAACATTTCAGAGCTTCACTAAAAACACTTCAGCATTTGATTAGGTATTACTCTGACAACCAGTATATACCTGTACCATTCTGGAAGGTTTAAGAGGAAGAACCTGTGTAGCCTATCTTGCTATAATATTTAATTTCAGGGTCTGTTATAAATCTCTTGCATGAACTGTGTAAAATTTCTTATATATTATTAAGCTGCTGAACGTGCTTAAAACCTACAGCCTTTGACGTGCTCCACTGCTTGAGTAGAATGTAAAAGCAATGCAGTTCGGAGAAGGCTGTAGTCACTGCAGGTAGAAAATGTGGTGCCTCCAAGTAAGTAACTGGTTTTCAGCTTGCAGGATTATAGTGAAAGTTCAAGGTTGGAAGTATTTTAGGTGAAAGCTCTAAACCCTAAATAAACTGAAAAGAAAGGATGCAAATTTCAAAACTGTGATGAAACCATCTCAGCAACACTAAAATTGCAACAGCAGATGTAAAAAATTGTAGGAGGCCTTCATACATCAAATGATGCAGTTGTTTTCCTCTTAAAAACACCAAATTGCATATCAGATTTGCAGAATAAGAAATTGTTGTAGATGGCTTTTAAGCATACTTTTTCCTGCTAGGTTTGTACCAAAGGTTGACATTCAGAGGCGTCTTTTGTCTTATTTCAATGCCAATAAGGCATAACTGACCTGTTACCTGCCATCTAAAACAAGAATATAGTGATAGACTATTGACAAAGACCATGAGATGGAGAAAAAATGGTCTAAGAATTTTGCTTTGACAGAAAACATTTGCTTTAATTTTTTCACAATGCATTTCTGCCCTTGTGATAGGAGACAGTGAGGTTGAGTTGCTTAAATTGATAGAAGAGTGGTCACCAAGTGTCAGGAGGACTGAGAAAGATCCTTGCTACAGCAATCCCTTGGAGAAGGTGATTGGATGAGAGATCAAGCTGCGGGCGTTTACAGACTTCTGTATTTGTGAGTTTCATTTGTTGTTGTCTTCATTAAAAGACTTTTATTAATGCTGTTCACAAACAGGATGGCAAATGCAATGCAGTATTAGGAAAAACCTTATTTTGAAATACGGAAGATCTGATTCTGGTCTATCTTCTCTTGGGACCAAATCACCCTTTGTATGTCAGTTTTCAATAAATTTTCTAAAATATTTTTTAGATGACTGTTTCATTCCTGATAAAAGTGAAAACCTTGGGAGCCTATGTGTCCAGTCCTTCAGCTGGACAGTAAAGTACTCTCCTGGCTTAAGAAGATTTGAATGTAACTGTGTCATCTCAAGGCCATGACCCTTTTTTCCTCCACAGTATTCAGCAGGTCAAGGGAAGGGAGCAGCAGGATAGAATAAACCTGAAGCTGCCCAAAAGGAAGAGTTGTTTTAAGTCTGTCACAACCCAAAGGCCTCTGACAAAGCAACAGGGGTACCAAAAGGTGTTGCTATTGTTTGTGTTTTCAGATTTCTCATTTGACTTCAGAATAAAACTATTCATAACTAAGCAAACTAGGTATTCTTAAAATTAAGGAAAGTTTGAAGAGCATTTTAATAGAAATTCAGATTTTAATAATGTTGTTGGAATATAACACTTTGCTTTTTTGTTTACCATCTTCTTCAAGAGATGGTTCAAGAGTTTTTTTAATAGCTGAAGGAAGAAAGATGGGTCTGCTAGACCAGTATTACCTTTGCTTTTAGGATGACAGAAAAATAGCATTTCAGATTTATATTTTTAAAAAAAAAAAATCCCTTTGTTTTCTAGGCAGGGTCAAACATTGACTCACTTAAGTTGTCCCATGGATTTAGACAAGAGTTAAATACTGCTTCAATGCAGAGGAAAAGAACAGTTTAAAAGTCAGCCCACGTAAGATTGTATAAGGCTTTCCGAGCAGCAGTCTCTTGAGGGATGTGGCTGCAAGGCCATAAGACTGGAGGAGTATCCCGGTTACAAAGCCAACCCTGTGGAGATGGACAGAATTAATTTTGGTGGGGGCTTGGAACTGGACTTTTAATTATTCAAGGGCCTGCTATATTTTATTAGTTAGCTAGAGCAGATGTATTGCTTCTGTCATGCATCATTGATGTGAACCACAGGGTCTGGATCCATGCTTGTGAGGCAAGTAGGACTACAGAAGTCTGAGCAATTAGAAAGCAGTCACCTGAAGGAAACATGCTGCAAGGATGAAAGCTGCTGCCCTCTGCATGTGCTACCCATCCCCTGCTGCCCCAGCTTTGCCTGGCTTCAGTTTAAGGGAAGAGTTAGATTACAGATCTACAGTGGAGAGTTTAGATTCTCACACTTTAATCTGTGGAAGTCTGCTGTACTGTATACATGCATATATTAAAAAAACCCCTCAACTTACCTTGGTAGCATTTCATAGAAAATACTAGTGCTTACAGGAATTCTGAATACTATTAGGCTTCTAGATGCCAAACAGGAACTAGTTCTGCTTTAGTGGAAGAGATCTCAATAACTATGAAGAGCTTTTCTTGGGAGCCAGTGCTCCCACTATGTCAGGATAAAGGAGGCCAGGATGGAGCTGTTAAGTTGAAAAAGGGAAGCAAAACAGTGTAAAGACCATGTCCTTGAACATTTCTGTGTACTGTATGTAACAAGGTTGGAATGTTAAACACAGCCCATGTCTGAGTGCAATGGAAAGGAGACTGTAGCACAATTTTCCTTGGAATTTTTAGCTGTTGAAAATGGCTTGCTTGTCTCCACAAGGAGGGGCTGAGGCCCTGTGGAAGGAGGGCAGGGGCCACAGGTGCAGGCAGGGCCCTGCTGACCCGCACAGGAGCCACAGGGAATAAGCCCTGCTGGGAACTGCTTCACCCCAGCATTGGCCTCACTCCACCCTGGCCCTGGGCACGGAGGGCACTGCAACGCCCAAAGAGCACAGCACTGGCCCTCCAGCGCCCACAGGGCTGCACAGTGACCACGGACATCATACACTGCTTGGGGAGAAGACACAAACACGTTGTGCCTACAAAGAGTCAGTTCCAAACATCAAATTTTCAGGCACACACACGTGGCCTTACAAATAACTGCAGTACCAAACAGAGCCGGTTCCATCAATTGCTGTTTACTCATGTATTGCACTGCTTAGGAAGTGAATTTAATGTCATAGGAAGTTCCAGTAATGCCAGCAAGAAGTAATGCAAAACTACAGATAAAATCCTCACTTCTGTTTGGTTTCCGGACTTGTAACAATTCATTTGATACTCTTGTAGTCATCCCTCTTTTCCACCTTGAAAGTAAAGCAGCTTATTATCTGACCATTTGGATTCTCAATCTAAATTTGTTATAGTGCACAGTTGTAGTCTTTACTTCTATCCACTATTCAGACAGAATGCTTTATTACAAGCTAGGTTACTCAAGTTTGTAATCCAAAGCAGTCTGGTCACCTTGAATGTTCGTGACCAAAACCTCTTTCTTTCTTCCCCGCCCCAAGTTATTTTTGTCAAAATTGAACACAAAACATGAAACAGTACCAAAACCAAGAATAACTGTGCCAACACCTGCAACAGCTCTCTTATTTTCAGTATGTAATTTCAGTTTCTTCTGTCTCTCCAAGTGTTTTTAATATTGTGATACTGGAACAAATAGATGTGGACAATGAGGAGTCCTGCTACAGTATTAGCCTCCTGACAAGTTCATTTGATACCTCAGGATTTCCTGTGGTAAAACAGAATCCACAACTTTATTCACACCCTGTCCATCTCACACTGCCCTCCCCTCCGACTGTGCATTTTGGACAGCGTTACTGGCCACCAGGGTGACGCCACTGCCATGACTTTTGAATATTCAGACTTCAAGCTCCGGCCACCTGCCTGCCATAACGGAGGCTGATGGTTTTGCTCTAGTAGCTCTGGCCCTCACACAACCCCTCTACTGCACCCAGTGCCCCAAAAAAGGAAACTGCTGAAACATCCAGCTGCAGACACCCTATGAGCACTGCTCATCAATGCGTTGTGGCAGGATGAGACACCAAGGGACCTAAACTTAAATGCTGCAAGATCCAGATACTCTCCCCTCCCCACTGAGTTCTAAAGCAAAAAAGGATCAGTGAGCTGCACTGCATTTTAATTGCACCAATACAGTTAAATGGAGAAAGCAACTCTACATAGCAAACGGAAAACAAGCATTTAGTAAAGCTTTAAGACTTAGAGACTATTAAGGTTTAGCCCAGTTGTCTATACATGAATATCTCACTGAAGTTTTTGGTGTTAGAATTTTAACTGGAAAACAAAACATTTTCAGCTTCATATCGAATTAGGGAGTTACTGAGAAACAAACCTTTGTCTCTCCTAAGCCAACACTGATTGTGGGGGGAAGCCAGGGCAGGACAAGACAGGACACCCTAGGCTTTTTCATACCATCATGCCATCTACTAACACGGGTAAAAATGAACAATGCTTTTCTGAATGCACTTGGTTTTCCTCACACACACCCCAAAGGGGTATATACTGGTATCTTGCCAGGACAGTTCTCCAAGGGGAGTTAACACTACCAGGTTAGACACTGATGAGCTGGGGAAAGAGTTCCTTGGCAAAGCTATCCTCCCACGCATGGTCTGTGCCAAGCGGAGACGATGTATCACTGAAGGGAGACGGGGATCCTTCATACCCAGAGTCACTACAGCCATCCAACAGGTAGCTTGAGGCTTCGAGGCTATGACAAGAAGAAAGCAGATGAGAAATGCCCAGTTCAGGCATGAAGCTGTCTACAGGCTCCTTCTTCACAGACACTGGGACCTCAGGGATAGCCTTGTCGTCAGATGAAGGGAGAGATTCTTTCTCAATTTTCACTAGCATATTGGTTTGGTTGCCCACTTCAACAGGAATCTCCACTACTAGGGGTTTTGTATACACGTGATCAAACCTTATGAGTTCATTAATGGCTTCCAGCTTAGCTGATGGGGACCCCAAAGAGGGAGACAGGGCGGTTGGTATGGAATTTGTTTCTCCAGAGATCTCTTCCTCCAGCTTTTCCAGGCACGTTGACTCTGAATCAGCATATCTGAGAAACATCTCTGGGTCCAGACTGTCCAGAAAGCCCAATAGGAGATCAGACTGCAAAATGAAATACTATTTTAGAATGACAGTTTATTACTGTTACACCCAAACACCAAACATGGCATCCATTAACCCCCATGTGGAAGTTAAAATACACTAATGCAATCACAGTTGTTTTACCAAGAATTTCAAACACACAGTTAAGGCAGTTAGTTACCTAACTGGAACTCTGTTCCAGGGCAGTCTTTCTCTGTCCATAGATTTTTTGGTATGGGTACTGTCAATCCCCAAAGAATTATACATGCATTTAAGATTCACATCCACTATTAGAAGCTCCTTGAGATCTTGGTACGCATCGGGTACAAACACCACAGTGCCTGCTGGCTACGCAGAGCACAAACCAGAACCTGCCTTAAGCAGACCTGCCCATGACCAGAGCTGTGGGGGGCTGGATTTTTTCATTTGGGTATTATTGAACTCCTGTACTCACTGGACACAGCCTAACTCAGCTGTTCTGAGCCACACATATGGTATTCCAAGACTTGGAAAACAAACTACCTATAAATGGCAATCATCAAATGCTTTAACATCAAAAAGCTCTAACACTAGTCTTAAATCTACAGTGGTTCTGAATTTCATGGACAATTTGTATAGGGTGGGATGCTCACCTCAGAGTCTGAAGAGTCACTGCCATCAGAATCCACGTGGAAACTATCAGAAATGGTGACTGCTGGGCCTGCACCTGCTGCAGAGGAACACGTAGTCTGAGTGCTGCGGACTCAGCGGACCCGGTCACCAATCTGATCTCATCCACCTGGGATTCTTTCACAGCCTGTACCAAGGAAAAAATTCAGTCACTGCATGTGTTCTGGGAGGCAATACAGTACATAATCCTGAAGGCCACAGTTTTTCTGCAAAGGATTCTAACATGAAATTCTCTATTTGCTTGTTCTGTAGGAACCTGAAGGTTACCTTCCAAAGTTAGCTGAAGCTGCCCTACACTTGCACATTTGTTTGCCACTTTTAAATGAGCCCGACCCTCTCCACCACAACCCCTGTTCTTCTAAGACACGCCTATGTGACTACAACAGTTTCTACTTCGCTTCTGTAACAAAACGTACAAAAGCAGGTTTTTCTTAAAACAGCTTAGAACTAGTCAGCTTTCTATCACCCACATTAGCAGTGTCACCCATTTCGACTCTACCTGGTAGGTTTCAGGAAAGCCTCCATTTGGAGGACAAAGGTATTACCGGCATATCCCTGCCCGCAGCACCGAGGTTACCCCGGGAGCAGGGCAGCTCTGCCCAACACGGGGGCGGACACGCCAGCAGCGCGGCTCACCTGGAACTCGTCATCCTCCTCCTCCGTCTTCAGAGCAGCTAAACCAAGGCGGCAGCGGAGCTCCTGGTTCTCCCGCACGAGGTTACACGTCCTTTCCCGCAAGAGCTGGTTTTCCCGCAGCAGCTTCTGGTTCTGCAGAGAGCCGTGAGGCAGGGAGGCCGCCCCTTACCTCCTCCTCGTCCAGGCCCTTACCTTCCCCAGCCCCTTACCTCCTCCTCCAGCTCCACCACCTGCTGCTCCAGCTCTGTCATCCGCGCCTTCTTCCTGTCGCGGGCACTCTGGGCCGCCACGCGGTTCTTCAGCTTCCTGCGGGGCAGGGCGGCTGTCAGCGCGGTAGGGAAGCCACAGCGGGGAAGCCGCGGCTCTCCCCTCGCTGCCCCCCACTCACCTGCGCAGCGCCTTTTCCTCCGGGCTCAGATGTGTGAGCCGCTGCCGCTTACGGGCCGGCTGTGTGGTCTCCATCCCCGGGAGGCCGGGGTCGGCTCCTGCCGGCAGGACAACGGAAAGATGCCGGGCAGCCGCGGGGCCGGGAGCTTCGGCCGCTTTGCTGGGGATTAGGAACAGCCGCGGGGCCGCGGCACGGGGCAGCGCTGCCATGGCGAGACGGGAGAACAGCGCACACACAGCCCGGCGTCACCAGCGCGGCCAACTGCGGCCCGGGCCGCCCCGCCCGGATTTCTACTATCGTGGCTCTCGCTCATTGGCTGGGAGGCGTGACGCCACGGCCGGGTGGGCCCGTGATTGGCCC
>VZTX01010666.1:80278-116267 GCA_013400915.1 Pardalotus punctatus | reverse complement strand
GGCAGGGGCAGGGGCAGGGGCAGGTGCCGCGGGCTGGGGCGGGGCGGCGAGTCCGGCGTGAGGGAGGCTCTGCGGAGGGAGCCGGGGGATGCTCGGGGAGAGGGCCGGGCTGCAGCGAGGGGTCAGGGGCAGCCGTGCCAGGGGCCGGCGGGCACTTGGGCTGGAGGGGACGGGGGAGTCTGGGGGCTCCCTGAGGGGGCCGTGCCACCCGCACCTTGTGTCCGGCCGGGCCCCGCCGCAGCCCAGGCTGACGGGGAAGAAGGAAGGAAACCTTGGCGGTGTGGCTGTGCCTGACAGCGGCGCAGCCGGGCTCGGCCCTGCTCGGGTGAGGGCCCGGCCTGGCCGGGGCAGGTGGGCTCCGGCTTGCTGCGGTTCCGCTCCCCTGCTCGCCCCGCAGGGCTCTGCGGGCAGCAGCTGCATCGCAAGGGCCGTGCATGGATTGTTATTAGTTATTACCGCTGTGGTACTGCGCTGGGGTCACTGGTGGATATCCGTCTGGCCAGGTGATGTCCTAAATCCAAAGGCAGAGCTCAGGGTGGACGGTGCAACAACCCTATTGTAATGCCCGGAGTTTATGGGAAAATTTAGAAATTGACCAGAAACTTTGGATTGCACTTCTTGGTTAACTTTCTGTGTCTGGAAAGCACCTTCTGTGTCATATGGGTGAAATTATAACAGACTTTGGACTCATTAGTGGTTATCCTAGATATTTCTTGCTAGCTTGTACATTTATAGCTTGCCTTTACTACAGTTTTTCCACTCTTTCTTTGTGCTGTCACAAAGTGGGTTACGAGCTGTACACTGATCTTCTGCCAAGAAGGGTTTGTTTCTGAAAGTCTGAAGTAAATGAAGTACAACTAAATAGACAGGATAGATTAAATAAAATCTGGGTTTTTTCCATGTCCACGTTCAGTTATTTGCAGTGTGTCTTTTAGACTTTTTAGTCCAAATCAGCCAGGCTTTTCAATTAAAACCTATCAGAACAGGTCTTACACAAACAGTAACAAGTGGTCCAAGTTCTGCATGTGGTACAGGACCCCTTCAAAATTTAGCTCCTGTAATTCCTACAGTCAAAGTATCATGTCTGTGTCTCAGCTAGAGCTTGTGGCACGTTTCAGTGATTACTCACTTGCTGAATCCTGTAAGNTGTCTCAGCTAGAGCTTGTGGCACGTTTCAGTGATTATTAACTCACTTGCTGAATCCTGTAAATGATGCTGCATCTTTCCAACTTTGCCTTAAGTAACTTCTCAGTAGAAGAGCAGTGATGCTTCTTTTACACACAGCATCTTGTAGTTCACACTCTGCTGGGTTAGAGGCATTCAGGTAATGGGGTGACAAGGTTCATTACCGAGTTCTGCTGCATGAATGGGTGGAAAGATTGTTAATTCAAATAGTTGTGCAGTGATGGGTGTAAGGAGGGCTGAGGGCACCAGTGGGTGAGTGTAAGACAAATCTTGATGTTTTAAAGGTCTAATGCCAAGGGCTTCTCTTAGTTCTTTTACTATTAGGCTGCTCTCTGTGACGTTATTCTTAGACTGGAGCAGGTAGCCAAAACAATCTTGGAGTGGTTGGTTAGGCTGATCAAATATTGCAATATTCTTTCTGCGTAAAGTAAAAAATTTGGCTTATGACTTAGGATTTAAGTTAGACTAAATCCATCATTTTCTCTGGTTTTGGAAGAAGGAGCTCCTTTAAAAGAGGAAGTCCAGTATATTATATTCAGCAGAAACTGTTTAAGAAGCCACCTCTGAGAGGCAGTTCCTTTGTACTAAGGGACTTATCTCTCAAAAAACCTGCTACACTCTCTTTTATTAAATAGCTGTATTTAGAAACTCCTTTTCTTGTTGTTCTTAATCATGTTTCATTTAACAGCTATACCTTGTACTGTAAAAGGCAGAGCTGATGTGTATTTTGTTATCACCTCTTGAAAAACTATGCTCATTTAAAAGTTCAGTTTTTTATTACTCAGTGTAGTGTTAATTAAGCAGCTGAATCTTGTTCCAAATCACAGCATATTTGTTATATTGCAATTCTTAATGAAAAGAACGAAATGAGAAGATAGGGTTTCTGTATTTTTGGTCAGAAATACATGCTGTTCAAAGACTTTAATTTAATTTTTTTTTTTTAGTTTTCCACCCTTTCATTTCATTTTATTACAAATCATTGACAAGACAAGATGACCCTGGCTGTCTTTTTAGGTTCAAGCTTGTCGTAATTTAAGTGATTATCTGATTATCTCCAGGTAGTCTAAAAGGATCAGTTGCATTATGGCTAAAAAAAAGAGAAGTCTGCTATTGCTGAGGGTACTTCAGAGTTGTTCTCTCTCTCCCAGTTGTGGGATTGAGGTACATATATTTTTTCAGTAGTATAAGGAAAGAATACTCCATTTTTGTATTACTGTAACAAGCCAATATAAAACACCAAATAGTGTGTATAATGTTTTACAAAACATGGAGTGAGATGGTTCCTGCTGTAGAGTGCTTCAGGTTCATGGTGGGCAGTGCAGAAGAGGCGACCCTGCAGGTAAGAAGGGACTGTTGTGGCTTTTCTGTTAACTTTCCAAAAAAAAAGTGCTTATTGAAGTGGTAGAATTCAAAAAGGGATTGGAAAGATTGCACCAGACAGCTTCAAAGTCAGAGAGATTGTCCCTAAAGCAGCTGGTGACACGATGCTAAAAGACAATTTAGTGACATTAATGAGAAGGAGCAGCAACCAGCAGTCAGGAGACAGTGACACGGGCTGAGGGGGAGGAGGGCTGGCAGAAGTTACGAAGGGGAAGCGAGAAGTGCCATGGTCGAATTAGCCATGAACACGGAAACTGAAACTGCTTGTGATGGAGAATGGTGGTCTGAGGAGAGAGGAAGAGAAGCAGGGGAGACGCCGTGGCTGCTGGCTGCATGCACAGAGCTTCTTTCAACCTGTTCTGCTCAGGGATGGGGTTAAGGGGGTGCCTGGGAGTCTCAGCAGCCCCTGAGCCTTGAGTGACAATGATACTCATTCGTGGATGAAACTGCAGAGCATCCTGTTTGTAAATAATCTCACTGAGGAGTTATCAGGCTTGTCATTAGCTGTTTGATGCAGGGATGTGGGAGACCAGTGAGCACAGAAACTTGCTAATATTTGTGAGAGCTGCTCTGCACACATCCCTCTTTGGGCTGTTTTGTGCCAAGATGTGTCCCAAGTGTATGCACACAAATATCTGCCACCCAACATGTGAGTAAGAAAAAGTAGGCTGTGTAGGAGAAACAGAGCCAGGAAGTTTTAAAAGTGCATAAACTGAGAGGTTTCAGATGTAGCCAACATTTCAGTGTTTGTATTACTCATGTTTTCCCCTCATTACAGTTCTCAACAGGACAGGTACCTGGTTGACATTCTCATATAGGTCTCATTCAGTTTTAAATTCTAATACAGTGCAGGAGTTTACACAAGCTGATGTTGCTGGAACTGCTCTCTGTGAAGGCTGTTTGTATTTCCTTTCAGGATAAACCAGCAAGGGTTAATGTTGGCCATGTACCTGCCTTGCATTTGCACAGACAGGACTCTCTATTAGGTATCTAACTCCATAAATGTGATCTTTAAAGAAATGAAAATGCTGTTTTAAATATTGATTTTTTTCCCTTTTTTTTCTTACATTTTTTTTCTCTTCAGGACACTGAAGACCATAGAAGTTTGATTAAGAAGAAAAAATGCCCAGAAAGAATACCGACTATGGAGTGCTTCATGAGTATGAGAAAAGCCAGATCAAAAGGACCTTGGAACTGGGAACTGTTATGACAATATTCAGTCTTAAGAAGAGCAGCCCAGAAAGGAGGACTATTCAAGTCATAATGGAAACCAGGCAGGTAGCATGGAGCAAGACAGCTGACAAGATTGAAGGTTTCTGTGAGTATTTGCAACGTGTACCTGAACCTGGAGTTACTAATAAATTGATGTACTTGTCAAATATTAATTTAACAAGCCTTTGTTAACATTATGAAGCTTTTGGCTGAAAAGAGTTTGGTAATTTGCTGAGATTATTTTGAATTGTTGCAACGTAGATAAAGAATCTTCTACAGCTCATTATTTAGGTATCTAACAATACTTAAATATGATTAACGTGCTTTTATCCTGAGCCTTGTTTTCAAAGTTTTCATCTTTGAATATGATGGTGTTTGTGTTCTCTGAACTGACAGACTGTTTTCCATCATTATGTCTTATGAATTCAAATGAATAATTATTCTTTACCACTTCTCTCTCCAAAAAGAAAAAAGAACCAACCAAACACCTTCAAATACAAGGAAACTGAATTCACATTTTGGTATTCTTGGGCAATTTGCTGTCTCAGGATAGAAATCATTATTTAGGACCATTATTTGAAAGTGCCATTGACTTAGGAGGATGAACCTGTGACATATGAGGTGGTTTCAAGGTGATATGAGGTGGCCCTGAGCTGGTATTTTCTCTTTAGTTGATATTGGAACTGACTAAACCCGCTATTTATGGCAAGGTCAGGAAATAGAAAGGGAGTATAAAGCTACGCAGGACTGCAAATGCTAGAACAGAAGAATAAAGTGAGACTAATCCTGAGTTCTTATGAACACAACTGGTGCCAAGAAAGCTCAGCCTGGACTTTCTGTGATTTGTGCAGCTCATGGTGGTGTAGTGTAATTACAGTGCTTGCATATGACTGTATGGGAACTTAGAATTGTTGTGAGCATGATTTTATTCTGCAACTGCTAAATAGCATTTGTCTTCAATAAAGGAATTTAATAGTTTGCCTGAAATGCCAGAACCATTTATTGGTCTGTTGAGGTGTGGATTTTTGTAAGGTTTGGTTTTTTTGGTATAAAACCGCATTGGTCTGTAAGGTTGCAAAGACAGGCACTGAGAATTTGAGTGATTTTGGGATTGTCTGAGCAGTTTCTCTTCATGCTCCTGACTTACAAGTATTAAATCTCTGCTGCTGTTTCCATTGGTTTCTGTCTCATTCCTTGTGGAGACTGGACCTGCAACTGGAAATGTGATATAGTGGAAATAATGTCTGGCTGTCTGGGAGGATGTTTAAATTATTGATAGTGAAAATACTTTCATATTTTGGGAAAAAGCAAACAGGTCTGTACACCCAATTAACAGGTACTCTGGATCATAATCTTTCATTGTACCACTTTCTTATGTGACAAATGAGGGTAATTATTCTTTCCAATAATGATGTGTGTGAATGCAATACAAGTGCATTGCTGGTACTGTGCCAAAAAAGCAGTCCTGAGAGAGCATGCACAATTCAGTTATGAGAGCAGTGCTTGAATACTGTTTGGCAAATAAAGCCTGAGGTTACACCCAGAGCAACAAGATTAAAACATATCAGAAAATGACCCATTAAAACATATCAGAAAATGACCCCTCAGTGGGGGAAGGAGGCCTCTGGGTTTTCTGGTCAAACCAATGTGTGACTGTGTAGTTGAAGGCTTGTAGCCATTTGCACAGAGGGGATGAATTTAAATCTGTACAGACTGTGCATTCCATGTTGGGGTTTTCAGTCCTGTCTTGTAATTGTCTTTTATCAAAGCTTCCTTGGGGTGGTGTGTATTTGTGGTAATAAATTGACTAGTTGGCTTTATACATGGATTTTAAAAGAAAAGAAGGTGAATATTGTAATTTGACTCTTAAACCTGGGTGATCCAGACTTGCTTCCAGATCCATAGACAGTCGTTGCTAGAACAGGGAATACAGCTCCAGACCTGGGACTTACCCAAAAGCCATCTGCCTCCCTGAAAATTGTCATATTGCAGCAGTTTTTTTTAACTGAGCAACATTTCAGTGACGTGTATAACGATGGGAACTTCAGGTCTGAAAATATGTCGTACTCTAAAGCACAAATGTGCAAAATACTGTTTTATTGCCTTAAAAAGCAACGAATCTGCCCAAACAAACTGGATTTTGTAGGTATCATTCCAGAATATGCTATGAACAGTTGTTCCAACTCACCATGAACAGTATCTCATCTACTAGAAATGAAAGTCACTGCAGTTTTAACTTGCTGACAGTGTTTTTGCTGAAGAGGAAGGAAATATTTTATTTATTTATTTAGTTAGTTATTTGTATGTTGCTGTTGCTTCTTTTGGCTGAGACTCAGGCTTTCTTTTTGCTTGAAAAGTGGAAAAATGATGGATTTGTAGCTTTCCTATTTGATAATTGGAGTAGCATCTTGAATATGGATGTATAGATGAGTGACCCCAAATACATACTGGTGGATTGTGTTGACTTTGTGACAAATAAAATGCATGTTTTTGTTTTTTGATTTTTTTGGGGGGGTTGAAGGCAGAGAATTACCATTTCAAGTATTTTAATATATTAATACACTTATGTTGTACAAAACCTAATATTTATGATGTGATTTTAACGGTTGCTATTTGTGTGTGCATCAGTCCAAAAAGAATTAATATTCAGTATGAGTGGGAAAGTTAAGATGGTTTCCTGTTCTGTGTGTGCTATTTTAACTCAAGTTTGGCAACTGCTCTTTACAGAAGGCAGAAAATTCAATGTTTGCATCTGCTATGGGTATGTGTTTCTAAATCAGATAGTGAGGAGAGTTCTTTAACTTCGGGACACAAAAATAGGTTGCAAATAGATAGTGAAGATGGAGTCCAACTTTTATACTTTATTTTAATACTCTCCCTTTGGAGATTAAGAAAAAAAGGATTTTTTTCTCTCTCTAACTGCCCTGTATAGTGTTGGGAATTTTGGATGTCACTGTGCTGATTTTCTTGCTGATGGATGGTAAATGTTTGAAGAACACTCAAACTCCTCTAAGACAGTTGATGATAATTATTACAAGGACCTTTTTTAAGTTTGGTTAATATTATTTTTGAAGTGATTTAAGTTAAGCCTCACAATAACAAAAAGGCAGCTACACTTATTCTAGAATAAATTGACCTGGTCAAGGGAGAGATGTAGGATTAGCTATGCTTATATAAATATTTACACAGCCCCATGAGCCCAAAAGTGGCACTACTGTGTATTTTAAATTGCATTGCTCTTGAAAAAATCCCTTTTGTTAAAACCCTGCTAGCATTTCTGTTTAGAATAGAGTGAAAGAGTTACTAAAATAAAGCTATTTCCTGCTCAGTGCAGATGTGTTTTTCTGGATGAAAAACTTCAGAAAACTCTTTCTAGA
The DNA here is from genome assembly GCA_013400915.1 of Pardalotus punctatus. Classification (NCBI taxonomy): domain Eukaryota; kingdom Metazoa; phylum Chordata; class Aves; order Passeriformes; family Pardalotidae; genus Pardalotus; species Pardalotus punctatus. Next base: position 109,113 of record VZTX01010666.1, on the reverse strand, counting down.
TCCAGGTCTTTGGTGTGGTAAGAAGCGAGGATTTGCAAAGGGTAGGAAATGTGGTTTAAACAGTCTCTGTGATGTGGCTCAGATCGCAGTGACCAAGTGCTGGAGATTATACTCTGACCTTTGGAAAGACTTGAGTTGCCACATACAAAAGGAATTTTGAATAAAAAAGGGAGTGGGGAGAAACCTCTGTATTTTCCCCTAAATGAAACACTGTGGGTTGGTCGTGTCCTTTAGGGAAGGGTACGGGGCCCGAGGGCCCACAGAACTTGCAAAGGGACACGTCTGTGTGACTGGCACCTGAGGTTTGCTGTCTGAGAGGACATTCCAAACTCCCAAACAAGGCCTCCCAAATTGTGGTATAGCTTTTATATTCACAGGAATAAATTAGGGCCCAAAATTATGATATTTAAGCTTGTAGAGCAAGCAGGTGACGAGGTGTAAATCTCCAGGAAGCTGATCTTTCTGATATTTCATTCTTTCTCAGATGCAAAGTGCTTTCAGGACAATTATTAAGGGAAAGTTCATGGTGACTAGAGTTGGATTAGTCACTGGAAAATGTGTGAGTTTCTGCATATTCTTCCATGAATCCCTTGAGTGAAGGGATGATTCACAGCCAGGAGAATTTATACTCTCAAAAATCTGTGGTGCCTTCCTTGAATGTGCAAGTGTGATTCTCTGTAATACTAGCATGCTCATTTTAAGGAAGATTCTGTTTGAGGACATAAGATGATTTCTCTGGTTTTTTAAATACCTAGTAATTTTTTTTCTTTTTCACATGAAGGGGTGGCCTGCTTTTGTAAATTGATATCAACCATATTTTAATTGCTTAATCTTTGAAAAGGAAAGGTCATCTGTTCTTTTAATGTTCTTTATTTATTGCAAAAGACTCAGGAATAAAAATACCTAGTGACAATTTAGTTGTACAAGCTCATAACAAGAAATAGGTCTCAGTATCAGAGGGCCATACTTAGAAAAAGTATATATATCAGCTGTGAAACTTCTTGTTCTGTATGCAGACTGAGAGGTCAAGATGTAGGCAAGGTTGAAGGAAAAAGGGAAAAGATATGTTAGTATTAATTTATTTTGAAAACTTTCTCAGAGGATGAAGTACCTGGGTTGGGGAGTGGCAGAGATGCAGACCTGTTGTTGATGTAATTGCAAAACTGTGAAGCAGAGGAATAAAGTCTATACTTAAATGGAAGATTTTGATGCCCATGACACACCACACTACAACAATAGTCGCCATTTCTATTTTTTTCAGTCCAGACCTTTATTAATGCAATAGGATTATCTCGTCTTTTTTTCATTTATTACAGAAATGTGTTTGACAATGCATAACATGTTATTTTAGGATTAATGTGAACTGCTCATTTCACATTGTCTTACTTCTCTAGTTTTATATGTAACATTTTCCCAGATTTTGCAGAACAAAATGACCACTTTCTAAATACATTTGCCATCTCAAAATCATTTAGCATTACTGATTTTTCGTCTAACCTATGGACAAGAGTTATCAAATGTAAAGTTCACTTGAGATTTTCTCCCTGCTGAAGAGATTTTACAGAATTTATCTTCTAGAACATGATTAAAAAAACCCCAAACATAAAACCAAGTTGAATTTTCATGTTTCACAGGTATATTAAGAATGGTAGTATGGAAACTAAAAACAGCCTTAGTAAATTCATGGTAAAAGTGGAATTAGAACCTGTGGGATGTGCTCTGTTTTTTCTCGATCTGTAAGATTGCCCTGTGCTTTCAGCCTGTGCTTCGCTGCCAAGCAGGAATCACTGGTTCCTGCCAAATGTGGCACCTGGCTATTTGATGATCCAAGCTCATTATAGAAGCCGTGCATCTGTAGTAGAGTCATGTAGAAAATGGCACCAGATCAGGCCACGTTCAGTTGACAGGGTGAGGGGAAATGCAGGGATCTGTAATTTAATGTAATGGCAACCTTTTGTGTGTTGCCACAGGCGGTGCTGTTCTACCTAACAAGGGTTAGGGTTTTTATCTTTATTGTTTTATTTTGTAATTTTATCCAGCAGCATCTTTGCCTTGAAATTAAATTTTGATAATTTTGTTTTTTAAATCTTTGCTAAAATGACTTGCCAAAGAGAGAAAATTTTGATGCTATGCATCCTTTTGGCTGTCAGATACATTGGGGAACTTCAAACACTAACCCCGAGGAGACTGTTCATGCATGTGGCTCACATTCTTAAACATTGATTTTTTTTTTTCCTCTATAGGTTAAACATGTGAATAATTTAATCAGTAGAATTGTTAATGCCAATGTAAATTTCCTCTGAAATTTACATTGGAAAACTATTTTTTCCCCCCACTGGGAACGATGGTATAAACATGTACAGATCTGTACCTCTCTGGGAGAAGTGATGAGTATCTGCATATTCTGCTGAGGAGTGTGAAATGAGTGCTTCATTTGGCTTGAATATTAGACTTGATCTTGCTAATTTCTAGTAGTGACCTTTCTTTTCCTTACTGCTAGCAGAATTTCTTTGTCTGAATTTCCTTACTTCTTCAGACTTAAAGTAATAAATAAACTTAATTGAAAACCCTGAGAATCTGTTCTGTCATTTCCTTTCTGTATTCTGGATCTCTTAAAGAGCAATATGCCACTGTAAAAGTGAATCCACTTCTTGCTCTTTGTGGAGTAGCTAGGCAAAGGAACATTAAAATTCACCATTTTTTTCTATGTGTTTTGAAATGGCTGTATTTCAGTTGCTACCCAGGGGATCTTTGTGTAAGTCTTCAGCTGTGTACATGGAGCTTGGTTTCTGTGGTCAAATGAAAAAATGAACATGTGTAGCCTCTAGCTCTTTTCAAATAATTTGTTCCCTTTAGCAGCTCTGTTCTGTAATGTCTGATGCTAACTTACAACGACCAGACTTCCTGTCATGGCCAGCAAGTGAAACAGGCATGGAATGAACTGCACAGACCTGAGCAGCCCTAAATTGGTTGATCAGAGTGGGTGTGAGATGTAGGTACTCCATCCTTTCCCCAAAGTCAGGTTTATGTGCCCACATTTTTGTTTTGTTGCATGGAGCACTCTGTAAACTTTTATGGGCACATATGTAAATTTTACCCTGTTCTTGTGTCATTTTGTGGAGATGCCCTTTAATTTTTAACGTGGTAACAGTAGCCAGATGTACAACCCCTTGTATTCAGAGCTCAAACTGGGAAGCACTGTAACGTGGTGCTCTACTGAGCAATCCAGGGAGAAGTTACGAGTTTAGTAGTAATTTGTTGTTGCTGTACATGACAGCTCTGTGTGACCTGATTACACAAACCCCTGTGGGTTTAAAAGGTGCACTTCTCTAAACCTGAAGTCAGTCACTCAGCTAAATCCCCAGAGGACCCCTTGGAAACCTAGTCAAGGGTGCTTTCTCAAGGTGCACCTCACTGTTTCTCATGTTTCATCCTTGTAACTGTGTTTTCAGACAGTTTTGTGGCTTATCTATAATGACTTCCTTGGGCCGCTGAATGTCTCAGTAAACATCTCTGTTTATATGAGCTGAATTATTTTCCCACCACATCTGGACTGCCATGCTGCAGGATATTTCTCTTTTCTTGTGACTTTGTCCTCTGCGAGAACCCTCACCTTGTTCCCTCTAGAGTCACACAAGATCTGTGTTTCATAGCTGCTCTGAATAAAAGAGGCTGTTAAAACACACCTTGGGTAGTTAATATTTGATTCTGCAGAAGTGAGAGCAGAGCCATTGTCTTCACTAACCACTGTGAAGTGCATTTGCAAAAGGATACTAAAAGCTTTCTTCATTCAGTGGGCACTCATTTGCACACAGCCTGTGTTGCAGTGGGCACTTTCTGTCTTTCTAAAATGAAACCTACTTTGGAATATTTTGTAATGCAGATTGTTGGAAAAAAAATTCTGGTTCTGAGTGTGGACTGTTGCTAAATGTATACACACATGAAAGTGCAAATATATTTGTAGAGCGAAGAATGGCCCTCCCATGTCTTGGTGCACACAACCTGAGCGATCAGAAGCCTTTTATTTTCTTCTCCAAAATACTGCCAGTAGTTTCCCTTAAGCCTTGAGACTTACTGAAATAATGCTCCCAGCATGACTTCTGACTCTGTAAGCCTCCTCTGAATCTCTCTGCAGGCTTTTTCTTTTCCTTCGTTAGGTACCATGACTGAGCTCTGATCCGAGCACCATTTGTGGCCACAGGCACTGAAAGAGTCCTGGGAAATTTGGGCTTTGAATCAGGAATGTTATCTTACAGAACTCTGTGGTCTGTAATGGCAGGTTCAGGTGAACTTCTACACTCTCAATGTAGACTTTTCTATCAAGGGTACCTTGGTAGGTTGACAGCCTCGAAGGTTGTTTGAGCCACGCATTTATATACAATCAGCCCGATGTTCCAGCCTAACACTACCTGACTTGACCCAAGGTGTTCTGTGCAAAGTTGCCTTCCTGCAGTGAACTTAGATGGGCACTTCCAGCTCACAGAAGGTGCTCTGCTGGTGCACTGGCTGGTTTTCAGCAGGGTCTGTTCCCTGACCCACCTGTCTGTTCAGGCTGAATGGTTGTGTTCCTACCCAGAGGTGGGTGGTGAGTGACCACGTGGCAGACAGAGCCAGAACTTCTCCCTTTAAATAGCAGTGTTCTCTCCTGAAATGAGGAGCACAGTGTTGTGTATAACAATGTAACATTTTTTGCAGTTCTCTTCTTGTCATAATTTTCTACCTGTGCTTACCTCATATCTTGTCTTCAACTCAGCTTGCACAGCACCTGCTGTAGTGAAATCCAGGTTCTGTTTTACCATCTACCTCCAAGTGTGACTGAAGGAAATGTAACAGGAATATGTACCTGGGAGTGTGTGACTGAACGTGATCACTGCTGTGGGGTTATTTGAATGGAGATCAGTGGAGATGTTGAGGATCAAAAGTTTATTGTCAAGTTCATGGTAATGAAGAGCTCTAACAGGTGCGCTGGAAGGCACTGAGCAATTAATCTGTGCAGTCTTTGGAAAGTATCTGTGTAGCAGTGTAATGATCCATTGATTCACCGATTTGCCAAACAACATGCAGCAGCAGGAGCTGAAGTTCATCAGCTTCAGGCTCTGCACTGCCTCGAATGCACATCCAGATCAGAGCCTGAGACAGGATGGTAATTGAAGGTGCCTTGGAGTTCGGTCTCGTTAAAGAGCCACTTGAAGGAGTTGTCAGAATCAATCTGTGGCTGATGAGGCTGTTAGGAAGATCCTTTCAATCTAGGGGAATAATCATAGAAAGGAATGGATGTAATGTAAACTAGCTGTGGGTTTTAGAGTGGTGCTAGACTTCTGTAAACTGTTTGGCTGAGGTCTGGTTGTGTTGAGGGAGTGTTCTTGTCTTGCTGGATGTGGGTCATTTTCTCTACAGGGCATTCTTTGATTTCTATTTCCTTAGGGAATGTTTTCATCTTCTTTCACCTTTCTTGTGGAAATTGCACCTGCAATTGGATTTGGTTTGATACTGCAAGGTGCATCTGTCCAGGTCTGTATTTTTTCAGATGTGTCAGGCCCCAGGAACATGTGTCTGTGAAGCCAGGGCAGGATATGGCTCTGCAATTTTCATGTGGGATTGAGAAGGAGGAAAGCTCCAGTACTTTAAGGCAGTACAAAGATAGAATGTCTGAGGTGCTGTGCCTGCAGTTCTGGCATAGGTATGAAACTATATTTTAATTGTTCAGTGACAGATTGTGCTATAGAAAGTTCACAGTAACTGCATAACAGCTAAGTTGGTACAGTTGATTTACTAATCTGAGTCTGAAACGTGTTGCAGCTTTTCCTGGCCTGCTCCTTTCTCAGTCTGGTTGGAATCAGCCATTCTGGAGTTAGTGGGCATCATGTGGAGGGTGTCAGGTGAGTCCAGACTACCTGGGGAGGGAGGATGCAGAGTTTAGTGCAAGACCAGAATTAATGCTTGGTGTGCATATTTCTCTTTTGTCCCTTTCTGCCTTGTCTGTACTTTCAATGATGTAGAGTAATACATCCTAACCAACACTATAAAATGTCATTAAAATACATACAGGTAGTTTCTATTCATTTTCTGAAACTATAATATGTATTATATCTTTACTTGCATAAAAATCTAAACAATGTTTAACAAAACTTGTGTTTTGTACATCTATTTCATTTATTATCTAAGCAAATGTAATGATATCTTGCCAGAATTTTGTAGGATGTATAGAATATGTTCCCCAAAAAGAATTGGAATGTTGAATTTTGAATTTGAGTTTTTTAGTATAAATGTTTCCTTGTTCTCTCTTTCACCCAATTTCGTTCTCTTGCTGAACCATTCCTCTATTTACTGAATGTTTAGCAATCAGGGTATAGTGAAACTCTTTTTGAAAGATGAGCTGGAGAAGCAATAACATGTCTGTGCATACAAAATCCTTGTGCCTCTATGTATACCCACATATGTTCATGCAGGAGAAGGGAATGGTGGGGTTGAAAGGCTGTAATGCAAGGAGAAGAACCGTAGAGAATGTGTGTAACTGAGGGGAGACGTTGGGAAAGTTTGTGTGTTTATTTCAGAGGTCAGTGTGAGGTAAGAGCCCCTGGAAATGACAACAGCAATGGGGGTTGTGAAATCTCTTTTATCGCTGTTTGTAGTTTATACTTCAGGAGGGCCTTTTGTTGTGTTGGTCATGTGTGTGATTTATAGGAGTCTGAAAGGAAAGGTGTGATTCACTTTGAAGTTAATCACTTTAACTGAAGTTAATTCACTTTTCCAGCAGGGTTTTGGTGGGTGAAAGGAAAGCAGAAGAGGTGACTGGGGTTGCACCTGCCAATGGTTAGAATGAGCTGGCCTGGTGTGCAGTCCCATGCCATTTACTGCAGACATGCAACCTCCTTCTGTATCCATTTGGATACTTCGTCTCTGCATCCTGATTCTTCTCTGCAGATGTTAATGTAAATTGGTGGGTTAAGATCAACTTTTTCAGATGGTGACATTTAGGATGGTAATTTGGATACAAGTTTATTGATCTAAGTGAGACTCTGAATGATAATCATTAGGAGCTTTTAGTTCCTGATCATTTATGGGCACAATGTGAACTTATTTTGTAAGTTTGCATCTAAATTTAGGGGCCTTGACCAATCAGATCTGCAGATCTTAGGAGATGTTTTCATGGTTTGAGAGAGAGGCTGAGACATTAAAATCTCTGCCTTGAGAATAATGCTGTGGGGTAAAATGCATTTAAGAAAGATGCTTGTATCCTATGATTAGTTCAGATTCATTTTTGAGGTCTCATTTTCACAGTGTAAGTTGTTTAATGACTGGGACTAAGGAGTGTCTGGTAGAAACTTTGCCCTGAAATACTTTGCAAAGAATAAGAAGTTCCAAGATGAATGAATGTTTCATTATCAGGATTTTGTTGAGGAACTTCCTTGTTTGTCTGTCCATGTTGGCATCATAGAAACACAGCATTACACAGGTGGAAGCTTTACCCGTTGCTCAGCTCACCTTCTGCTGGCAGCAGACCTGCTGTTTCATTATGTTATTAATGGTCTGCTGTTACTGATGAGGTGCTCATTTAAAACAGGGGGTTTATATTGTGGCATTCTTAAATGCATGGACACAAACCCTCAGCTGTTTTCCTTGGATCTTGCTAGGTCTGATAAACACATTTCAAGAGCAGCCATGAAATGTTTTTCTTCACTCTTCATCTTGTAGCTCGCAAGTCAAGACTGTCCAGAAGTGGGAAGAGCTGTTTCTTTCTCTGGTCCACAGGCAGAGCAAAACCACTTCCTCACTTCCTCAGTTTTCTAATAAGTATCTTATCTTGAGAGCGCACATATTTCTATTTCAGTGCTGTCTCACTCCTGTTATGCAGGCCCTGTAGCAAGGGCTTGGAAAAAGGGAGCTGACTTGGGAAAGTGTGTGCTTGTGCAGCGTTCCCGTTCTGCTGTGCTCCAGTGCATACCTGTGTTCTCTGCAGAGCAGCGAGGTGAAAGTGATACAACAGGTTATGTTAAATAACACAGGTCCCTCTGGAGTTGGCCATGAGAAAATTCACAAACCTTTTAATTATTAAGCTGGATTTTTTCTTTTTATTCCTATTTTAAATACTTTTCTTGAAGGTACCGGTGACTGTACTAGCTGACAAGGTTAGCTGGCTATCTAAGATATATATAACTTTTTGGTGGGTAAGGTAGAATTGTATCTCTGCTTTTTTTGTTTCTGGGCAGTTGTCATGGCAATTGGAAACTACATGCTTTGAGATAATGCCATTTGTGAAATCACATCTTCTGTAACCCAAAGGACCACATGTATGCACTTTACATATATATATGTATATATAGCTATTTTATATGTGTGTGCATGCTTTGAATTATCCATCTTACTGTTTCAGGCTCTGCACTTGTACTGATTGAATGTTGTTTCCTTTCAGTGGATCTGATGGAAATAAAAGAAATTCGCCCAGGAAAGAATTCAAAGGACTTTGAACGTTGCAAAGCAAGGCACAGAGAAGAACACTGCTTTACTATTTTTTATGGTACCCAGTTTGTGCTCAACACCTTAAGTTTAGCAGGTACTTTTATCTTCTTTCTTTCTTCTTTAAAGCAACCGACTGAGCGAGTCAAACACATTGATGGGACAGGAATGCACAGTGTACTGTGGTTTTAACTTCTGCGGTTCAGGAGTGCACCAGATGCTTAAAATCTGGAGACAGACCTTTTACTCAGCCCTTCTTGTCTGTGACTTGCTGCATTTGTAGTGTTTCACTTTGAAATGATGCATCGTGTGAGTGTTGTTTTTGATTTTTTATTTTTTTTTCTTTTTGGTAAGGTAGAGTTTTGCTGGTTAAATATCTCCAGTAAGGTTTTCAGCACTGAAGAGTAGAGGTGACATTGCCCTCTTTAAAGACAGCTATTCAGTACGGCCAGAATATTGTCCTGACATTTTTAGTCTGGCCAAAATGATTTTGGAAACAATAGCCATAAAAAGTTAGACTGCAGCTGGATCACAGAAATTTTACTATCACTTATGAGTAATTGCAGACTAATTTGGAAAAATTAAGTTCTAGTTTGGGCCATTTGTGTGCATGTCACCTGATAATACTAAATCTCTTCTAAATAAGTACTAGGGGACCATAAATAAAATTGGAAGAGGATAAATTGAAAATGAAGAGATCTGTGTAAAACAAAGGGAATTTTTATCCTGTACCTATAGAAAGGGTTGGGGCACTTTTTATTTCAGGCAAGATTATCCGGGGGTCACAAACCTAAAGATTTTGAAATGAAAAGGGACATAAATTCTTACAGTACAGGCTGAATACAGTTTCTAACTAGTGAAATTTACAAAGAGATTTCTTTTCTAAAAAGTTTGTAATGAGTTGTTGGTTTAGAATCATACAGACAATTTATTTGGAGTTGTACTTCTCTCTGTCCTGAGCAGGAACATGCTTGTCCATTTAAATCATTAACTTAATTGCAAAATCCTAATGTGAGAAAGGGGGAGTGCTTTGTAAGTGTTTTAATGCTGACAGCTTTTTTTGTTTTCTTATTCATGGAATGAATTTGTTATAGATTGCAGTATTAGAAAACAAGTTTTCTGCAGTTGGATGCTCTCGAAATGAAAGAGTGCTTGTGACTAATCCATTGTTAGAAGTTTTTAACTTTAAATAAGTTTTACCATTGTTGACTGAAGCCTGTGAAAATTTTGAATGACTGTGCTTACGTGCAGCTGTGCCAGGGACTTCAGCTCGAATTCCTGTAAGAGCCCCCCCAGTCCCTCCTCCATGGCAGTTCTCAAAACAGGCCTCTGCCAATACTTTGAAAACATTTGCTACCATGAGATGTTGCTGTAAGGCTGAGCTGCAGAACAACATGATATAACTTTCAATTAAGGGGGAAATCCTTTTCCTTGTTAAAGGGCTTCGTTGTGGTTTCTTAAAACAATATAAAAGAATTGTTACTGGAAGGGAATGGTAGCTATCATAAAGGGCAGAATTGTCTTGGGAGAAGAATTGGTTTGGCAATGGCAGTGGGTGTTCTTTCCAAAATTATAACTAACTGACAAACTTTTCCATGGGGAGCTGGGGCTGGGCTCCAGCTTCATCCTTGGGGGATAAAGCATTGTTTGAAAGTATGTTTAAATAAAATGTAATCTTCACCTTGTGAGAAAATGGTTTGCTTTGAAGGCTGTTAAAAGACTTCAGCTCCTGTGTGAAAATAATTTTTCAGAGCCAGTTTAATTGAAGAATCCTTTCATGAAATTTCAGAGCCAGCCTGCTAAATCAAATGGACCTTGCTCAGCTGAGGGCTGTAATGATGGCATCTCATGCAAGGTTCTTTCAGCTTAGCTGGTATTTCCTGGGGAAAGCTGTGCCCAGCAGGCAGTTCCTCATCTTGCTTCTGTTGGGTTGAAGAATTACCAAATGCTATCATGATAAATGATGGGAAGGGCTCTTCTGCTTTGGAAAATGGAAAGGCAAAATAAATTTTAAACAAAACAAGGCAGTGATACACTAATTTGCAGGGTTGGGAGGAAGATGTACCTGGCTTCTAGTGTTAATTCATGTAAGGAATTTTAAACCACTTTTAAATTTGTATTAAAATGTGTTCTATATAAGCTACGCCAGTTTTATACATTGCTCTCTTTCTGTTCCCCTTGCCTCAGTTTAGTCTGGAACAATCTGTGCTTAGAGGCATGGTTAAGATAGATAGGAGGTGGTTATGTCCATCAAAACCAATATATTGCAATTTTATTGCAGGTTGCTGGGAATATAATGAACCATCTTTATGCTATAGCAGTACTGAGTTCTTTTGCCTGTGCATTTCAAGTTGCTCTGATCTGGGTCCTGGGCTTTTGCCACTTCGGAGACAGAAGATAAGAAAATGAATTTTGATTGTGTTATTACAGGAGCTCAGCAGTAGTTTTATAGTGTTTTTGCTGAAATATTGAAACTTTCCTACTCTGATAAGCAGTCTTCTAAAAGCAGCTTTTTTTGTCAGAACTACCTCCAAATTTATGCTGTTTTTTATTAGTTTTATTAGTAGCAACATGCAGCTTTGCAATGAGATTTATCAAAGGCGAAGGTTAGTCAGCAGCTTTGTATACTAGGGTTTATCTAAACAAGTTATGTTTTTTTATTGTGTTGATTTTGTTGATTTTGTTTTGATGTTTACCATAGTATATTTTTTTTCAGCTGATTCTAAAGATGATACTGATAAATGGTTGTGTGGCTTGAATATCTTGTATCAAGAAGTCATGAGTGCTCCCACACCTGCCATCACAGAAAGGTACATGGACATATTTTCCCTCTGTGAGACTGTACGCTTCTTGGGAATTGGAAGTGGAAAATCTGAATGAAATTTTTAGGGTGCAACAAGTGGTGCTTGCCAGTTACAGTAAGAACACTCTCCAGTTAGTGTATGACACTGAAAGCTCATGTGGAAATTCTCAACATCTGTTTTGCTACATATGTGCTCTGGAGTCGCACTCTGCTTCATACATGAATGTGAACTTGCAATTTACCTTGTTCTGTGCACCCAAAACAAAATCTCGTGGTGAGATCGCAAGAACAGCTGGTGTTTGTGTGTCGGCTCCTTGGAAAATTCAAATGTCAGTCATATGATGGTGAAACTGCACCCTTAATCTTCTGAGGATGTTGGGTGTGAAACTGCTCATGCTCAGATTGCCAGTTCTGTTGTCAAGGTTTCAGTGATGTTTCCATACCCCATTGCTTTTCATCACTGCTAGGATTTTTGTTTCTGGTCACTGCTGTTACCTGTTGTGAGGATATGCTCTGCCCTCGCTTGCTCCCTGACCAAATTGTGGCTTTGACACTGATGTTGTCAAACAAGAGTAATATTTGTTGAGACTGAGCATCAGCTTAGCAGTGCATTCATCCTTTTTACCTCAAAATTGTGTATGTATGTATATTTACTATTGATGCTACTAATAAATCTAAATTTAGTGCATCTAAAACTGACTTGCACTGTAATGAGGATTTTCTTTAAAATTCTCTAAACCCCTTTCTCTTTCCTCTAGTTTTTAATTTTTATGCATCTAACAGATATTTGAGCCAGCAGCTCAAAGATAAATCTGGCAGAAATCGTTTACTTTATGGAGTTACTCCAGTTTAGATTAGCTGAAGTTTTGGCTCACTTTATCCTCTTATATTTTTACAGCTTCTGGTTACTCATTCGTTTCTGTCCTGCCCACCCTTCCCCTTCCTGTGTTGTTTATGTGACTTTAAAATGCAGCAGAAAAGCACATATTTACAAATGTGGCTAAAAAACTGGCTGGATCCTTAGATGCTGCACTGAAAATGTTTTTGCTTTAGTAAAAGACATGTATCTTAAGACTTTTAAGTGCTTCTATTGAGTTTTGTCTGTGGATTTTGAAATTTCATTGGCTGTATATTCATTATAATCTTAGATTTTTTTTTTTTTCTCCCTCTTTTCCACAAGCTGGCTGAGAAAGCAGATCTATTCTGTTGATCAAACTAGAAAAAATAGGTAAGAACTCTGTTCAGTTTCTTGTTGCAGATTCTCACATGGAATGAAAATAAATAAATAATTCATTGTCCAAAATGTGGAATATGAGGTCTCTGAAAATGGCATTTGCCCTTGCTTTAGCAACTTTTGCTAAACACAATGTTTGTAGCACTCATTCAGGTTTATGTATGTGGTATAATGAGGAAACAAATGATGAAAGCTAAGTCTTCTAAATGTTAGCCCAGAATTACTCTGCCAAAATGAGCAGTGTGTTATTGTAGGATTGTCAGCTGTGCAGGTGCATCAGGTGCTTACTTTGTAGAGGCCTTTGCCTTTTCATAGCCAGGCTGGAGCCCAGCTGCTCGGAGTGTACAGCCTGCTGGGAGCTTTCCTGTGCAGCTCTGCCCCCAGGGCTTCCTTCATTGCTGGGCTCTGCTTGCATTGGAGTGACCAGGCTCGAGCACAGAGGGACCAGAACCACCAGCTGACCACGGGCCTGTGTGCTGCGTGTTTGAACAGACCTAAGCCAAAGAATCACCTCCAGCCCGGTGCTTCTCGTGTGAAAGAAGTCCCATGGCTTTTAGCTCCCAGTGTGGTGTGTGGCTTCATGTGTTTGAGTGTCAGTAGTTCCCTTCAGGTCCATGTGTGATGTGGGTTTGTAGCTTTTTCACGCAAAGGAGACTTTTTTTTCAAATGAATTCAGCTGCACACCTCTCCTTAGAGTTGCCAGAAATCCTGTGAAGAATGTTAATCTTTCCTTTCCTGTGTGTTATTATTTCATCATGATTTTTCTCTTTGTCTGGAACGTGCATTTTATTCTAAAGTGCAAATCAGTGCAGAAAAGCTCCTGTTTTCCTTTCATGTACACCTTTTCCTAAAAGCAAACTACAGTGTGGTGTTTTACTGTGTGACTGAGGCCATGGTATTGCAGGAAATTACACCCTTGTGCAGACAGCCTGTGGCACCGTGCAGGGTGAGCTGAGACCCCATTTCAGAGTTGAGTTTCCTAAACTGGCCACTGTCGGGAAGGGGGCAGTGCCCTCCTCTTCTGGATACTGACTTGTACCTCCTGATGCGTTTTGAGAACTGACCCTGCAGTGGGGGTGGTTTGTGGGGGTTCACAAAGCAAAAGCAAATGTTAGGATGGAGCAGCTGTGGCTGGCAGTAGGCGTCTGCTGAAGAGGTTTCATTTGTTGCTTTGGGGTTGTTTTATTGCTACAAGGCAGCTTGGTTGGGATCAAGGGGACTTGCACTGTGGAGAGGGCAGGTTTTCCTTTTCTTCCTACGTGATTCATGCTTTTAGAAAAATTCAGGAAAGAAGTTTGGATTGAGGTCCATTGTGTTTAGACCTGGGTTTTTTAGGGAGGTTAATTGTAAAGGTTGGGCTTCCAGGCAAATCCTGTTCCACAGGTTGAGTTTTTTTCCAGGGGTAATGAAGTCCCAGCTCTTTGTTTTCTCTTGCACTTGTCTGGCCAGAGGAAATTGCTTGTGCTTGGTGTTCAGGGTACAAATGGAGAGCTCGTTCTTGCTTCTAACAGTGTTTTTCTCCCGAGGTCTGGCGACAAGGCGGAAAGCCAGGAATTTCCTGAGTCCTAATCTGGCTTGGGCATGGCCTTTGGCTTAGTTCCTTCTTGCTTTGCCTCTTTCCCTCTCTTCACAATGGAGATGAGAATGTCTCACGGGGTAGCTGCTTGTATGGACACTGTAGAATGAAGTGTTACTTTCATCTACCTGCTAATTCATTTTGTTGCTTCCAGACAACTCTGTTCTGACCCTGTGTTTGCAGGGTCTTATGAATTGCTTAAGAATTGCCCTGTAGCTCAAGGCAGGGTACCTCAGTCTTCTTTTATTGGGTACTGTTGGCATTGCATTAATGTTTTGTGGGCTTCAGCAATAGGACGTACAGGTCTTGTACCTGTGCTCTCTTGACTGCTGCCTTGCTGTTATCCAGAAAACTTTGGTTTTTGAAGTGTTGGTGGTGTACCCCTGGGCATTCTAAAACTCTGTAGAAAGGGTCAGCAGGTCTGTGTAAAGGAACTGGAAAGCAGGGAGACAATCCTTTCTGGGAAGACTTGGTTGGGAGAGAAGGATGAGATCATGTTCAGATGTTGCAGAAGGGAAGAGCTTTGCTGCTGTAAATCAATGTATCAGACTGAATAAGGTCTGGAGAAAAAGGTTAAAATGGTATTGAAAATTGGAGCTTTTTGTTTCCTCTTTTGGCTCATCTGTTTGGTGCATCCTTTGTATGACATCTTCTGTGTCTGTAATCCAGTTTCAGTGGGACTGAACAGTGGAAGAAAGGCTGCAGTTCATCTGACCGTGTATAAACATTTACATTTGAGCTGATCTGATTGACCTAGGTCTCATTAATTGTTGAGAAATAGGTATCTCTGCAACACAGTTCTTTTCATCCTAACATGGATGTCCAAATTAATTGAAATGCCTGTTTCTCCATGTCTGGCTTGCTTCCATGTAGGCGTTGTGTTTATAGAGGTTTATGGGTATGTGAGATGAGCCCTACCCAAAATGTTTCAATGGTCACATTTTTGTGTTCATAGAAAATATATGAGTAGCTGACTAGGAGCGACAACTGTGGTGATTTTTCTTTTTTTCTGCTTTTTTTCCCAGTATCAGTCTTAGAGAGCTGAAAACTGTCCTTCCCCAAGTAAACTTCAAAGTGAGCAGCATGAAGTACTTGAAGGATAAATTTGCGGTAATTACATGATTACTTAAATGTGTTTGGTTTATCTGACAGGTGTTGATGTTTCTTTTTTTGGACACTTTCTATATTTTTGATTCTTACCATGTACGGTTAAATAAATTATATAAATTAATTTCTCAGCTTGGCTTTCCTATATCTGAGGAGATAAGAAAATATAGACATAAATATTCCTTCTTTTCATTGTATGGTTGGCCAAAGCCAACATTGGAGGTTGAGTTCCAGTACTGGGCAAGTGCATAGAAAAGTATTTTATCTTTTTCTTTTACATGAATTTTATCTTAATTCTTTTTTCAATATTATCAAATAATAACTACTTCTCTCCAACTAATGCCAATATTAATGACTTTTGAAGGTCGTTCCATTCCTACAGGAACCTTGAAAATCCCCACCCTTTCCCGCTTTCCAACTCTCCACCCTTAAAGCAGACATTCTTGCTTCTGCTGCTCCAGCTAACAATGAGTAAATGAGGCTCTGCTTCTTTCTCAGTTGTGGAAATGGAATCAGGGTGCAAAATGAAGGCCAAAGATGGGGGCTAGGAGCACTGTGTCATAAACCAACATCTGTTTTCTTGTTNAGTTGTGGAAATGGAATCAGGGTGCAAAATGCAAGGCCAAAGATGGGGGCTAGGAGCACTGTGTCATAAAAACAAGAAAACAGATGTTGGTTTATTCCCAAAAACATGAATAAATTAAAAAATCCCTAGTGGTTAAAAACGAATAAAGAGGGAGTAGAACAGAATGCGTGAGAGGAGCTGGAGTAACTTGTTCACTGTGCAAGTGCAGTTCAGGGAACTCTAAATTCACTGCATGCTGCTTTCTGTTGTAGGAAATAGGTGCTCACAAGGAAGAGCTTACTTTTGAACAATTTCATTTGTTCTACAAGAAGATCATGTTTGAGCAACAGAAGTCGGTAAGCTTTTCATAGTCTTCATACTCTTCAACTGCATCATCAGAAAAATGAAAACTGATTATCTTTTTTTTTGTCATTGATTTTTTTTTTTCCTCATTCTTGTAGCAGAAAAAGGGTGCAGTGCTGTACTTGCTGTGTAGATAACAGTCACTATCAGCAATTGGCCTAAGAAGATGAATAAGTCATTCATGTTGCTTCTTGTGTGTTGGTAGTAGAGATAGGCACAGATGTAATGGGGTTTTTAGGAAGAATTCTTTTCGTGAGTTTGTTCAGGATGCAGAATATCTTTTCATTAGGTTTGGCTGATCTTTTTTCCTGATAGAAGCAATTCCATTCTAGATTACCAGTGGTGAGTCCATTACAGGACATGCATCACACAGTCCTTGGGAGGCATAAATGCAGTGGAATTACAGCTTAGCTAATTTAATTGGGCAACTGCCTGACTACTGTTTCCTTGTATTCACTGTACAGATTCATGAAGCTGGTGGAAACTGCATGCATTTAATGACTCTGAAAGTTAGGAACCCTTTAAAACTGTGAAAACACATAATTTGTAATTACTTGCATGAATGTCTTTATTGACTGTGTGCTTATTGTGGATTCAACTTTAATTTTGCAGATGCTAAAAGAGAAGCTTTGATAGTCAAAGTCAAGTGCTGTTTTTCTGGCAATAGAGCTTGTGCTATTTAAAAGTGATTCTGAAATCATGGTGAAGTGATAAAAAACGTAGATTTACTGACAGGGTTTTAGTTTTGGCCATGAAAGTCCTGTTAATTAGCTTGAGCAGAAAGCTGAAGTGTAAAACACACAGTAAGGAGCCTCTCTGACTTCCTTAAGCTCTTGTTATTGCCCTGTGTGAATCATTGCAAAGAAACTTCTCAATTTGCTTACAAGTGCTTTGGGTCAATTGATAAGTTTCCTGCAATCTCTAACAATGCTGTGCCAAGATAGAAGCAATTCAGGTTTTATAGTCACTTGAATAAATGTGATGGATGATACTTAATTCCAGTTTTTCTGGGATATCAAACAATAAAGGCTCCCCAGAAATGTGACTGTTGGTAGAAGGTGCTTTATCAAAGCAAGTATTTTGCCTGAGAATTTGTTCACATTGAAAAGCCTGCATTGCAGTTGTCAGCCTTGGCACTATGTTTTTTCTTATGTATCAATTAAAAATGTGTCTTCCCAACTCGTATGCAGCTTCTCTAGAGCAGACAGGCATTTATTTTCCCTTCCCAAACCAATGGACATTATTAGATGGATTTAAATAGAAAATTGGATATTCTTTTATTATTTATCTTTTTTCCCTTTTTATGTTTGT
The DNA here is from genome assembly GCA_013400915.1 of Pardalotus punctatus. Classification (NCBI taxonomy): domain Eukaryota; kingdom Metazoa; phylum Chordata; class Aves; order Passeriformes; family Pardalotidae; genus Pardalotus; species Pardalotus punctatus. The sequence goes on along the minus strand of VZTX01010666.1, from coordinate 91,697 downwards.
TCTTTTGTTTGTTTGTTTGTTTTTTGTTTGTTTGTTTTAAGATTCTTGATGAATTCAAAAAGGATTCCTCTGTTTTCATTCTTGGGTGAGATTCCTCATTTGTGTTACTTTTCCACATTTCCATATAGTAGTTTTGCAGGATTGTTTTGTAATTACATTACCTTTTAAAAAAAATTTGTCGTTCTGATGTTTTAGTAAGTGAAAATAAATCATAAATATTTTTGCATTCAGAAAGGTGAACAGACGTTGAAAGTAAGACTAATGATTGTTTTTTGCTTTCTGACTACAAAAATGGTATGGACTGAAGTTGCCTGTCCTTTGATTTTATAAAGAGTGAACAGAGCTATGGCAGGACAATAGATGCAGAAATTTTAGCTTCAGTCTGGAGAATGGTGTGATGCACAGGCTTTGCCTAGACCTGAGTAGAATGCTGATTGGAATGGTTTCTGCATCTTCCACTTGATGGACTTGAAAGTTTAATAAGATGTGTACAGCATGAAGAAGAGGTCACAGGCTTTGCTAACCCATTGATTGTGGATTAAACCAGTTTATCTTGGTTTTGAATATTACAGCAACAGATTAAAGAAATAACTTCAAAAGTTTGCCCTGAGTGTACTGAGTATTTCCTTAGCCCTGGGTCATGTCATGAATTAAACTGAGTGGGGCTGCTTAAAAGCACAGGTTCGTAGCCACCTTTCTGGTACCAGATGCTATTGTGTTTGTGACTTACAAGAGGCAGGTCAGTGATACCGTTTTCCCTTGGTGCAGCTGCACCTTGCCTCCTTTTTAGAAGATTTTGGTCTGTCACAGTGGTTTATCTAAATATTACACAGAAGGAATTATTTGTGGAAGTGTGCCTCTGTGGTAATTTAAAAGAAGTTTTCCCGTGTGCCTCGACTACACTTACCAACAGCCCTGTCAAGTTAATGCAGCTCGTTTGCTCAAAGCAATGACTACAGATTTGGTGCTTTTTGCAATGAATCCCTCTCAAAACTACAGCAGGAATCCAGGAGGCTCAAAATACAATAATTGGATAATACAGTGTTACAGGCCTACTCTAAATTCCACTGAAGTTATAAAAGGTTTCTTGGTGGTGGCAGCACATTTATACTACAAAACCAAGATACAAATCCATGTCATCTTCTGCTATAACATCTGATTACCCTCTCTGATTTCTTTAGCTTCACTTTCCCTTTCTTTTTTCAAAGAAATACTGACCGTCCAGATGCTTCAGCAGTTCACCTCCATGACTTTCAGAGGTTCCTGCTACACGAGCAGCAGGTGGGAAGGTTATAGAAATACTGAGTTCTTTTTCTTGGGGCTGTATCACAGAATTCTGTGCTCATTAAAAAGAAATGTGAAGTGTCATAGAGTATGATTGATGTCACTGTAACACTGGGCCTTGTAAAGATTTCTCCTTTGTTGCCATTGAAGTCCACAAGAACTATTATTTTTCATTTATATAAAACCTCTGAAGGTGCACCAGAGGACAAGAGGGAGGACAAAGTAAATAAGGTTTTAACAAGCCTCCACTTAGTCGTGTCGATAAACAGACAAGGTTAGACGTAAATGCTGGGTGCAGTGAGAGATGAATGCCTGACCTGGTTACTGCTGTCACCAGAGGAGCATTGGGGTAATGCCTTGGCCATGGCCCCATTTCAGCAGCTCTCACATTGCTGCCTGCCTGCATTCCAGTCAAAGGTAATTTTCTGCCTGCAAGCGGGTAAGGATGGAGGCAGAGATTGGAACTGTATTTCTATAATGTTATTTAGCACAGACTCCTTGGGAAAAAATTGTGCTATATTTGCTAGGCAATGCTGAGCTCCAGGCTTGCAAATGTGATTGAAAAGTGAGACCTACACTTCCTGTATAAGCTTGCTACTTTCTTTTTCTCCCAATTTCACTGTGTTCAAAGGATGTTCAGATTGCACTTAGAAATGAAAGAGGTTATAGTTAAGGCATGTCCAAGGAGGCCAGCTTTTTTCTGCCTATCAGCACATGTATGTAGTGTGTATCTATCTGTAGATCTCCCTGTTCCTTGTTTGAGTTTTGTATTGAATAACACTACTACTGAAGTTTTTTCCTGCTTTGTTGTTATTATCTGAAGGAATCTTGGGCACAGGATCTCACTAAAGTCCGAGAACGAATGACAAAGTTTATTGACGACACTATGAGAGAAACTGCTGAGCCTTTCCTTTTTGTTGATGAGGTGAGATAATTGTACTTTGTAGCAGTTCTCACTGACTTCTTCCATAAGCATTTTCACTGGATGATATGTCCTCTAGGCCTTTCTTACTGCATTGCTGGGTTCCTTTTATTCTCATATGGTTAAAACGTTTAAATTCAGTCTCTCTTTGTATTGTAGTTCCTCGCTTACCTTTTTGCAAAAGAAAACAGTATTTGGGATGAAAAATATGATTCAATAGATGTGCAGGACATGAATAATCCTTTGTCCCACTACTGGATTTCTTCCTCTCATAACACGTAAGTTACCAGAAGTCCCATTGACCAAATGTCACCCAGCAGGTGAGTGAGAACTGGTTGAGATTGACTCCCTGTCTTTTACCATTTCCTTTTACTCCTTAGATACCTGACAGGAGACCAGCTTCGCAGTGAATCCTCCACAGAAGCTTACATCAGGTGCCTCAGAATGGGATGTCGATGTATTGAGTGTGAGTAAAGAGCTTGTGGAGTGCTTTGTAACATGTTGTCTGTACAAGTAGTTTCCCATGTTTACCAGGAAAGAAAAAAGAACTGAAATCAAGAACTGTTTGTTTTCTGAATTTGTAGTTAGTCATATAAAAAACACCTATTCCCTAAATTGTTTTTCTTATGTCTCACCAATGCCCCATTCACTTCCTCTGGTTCTTGTTCCCAGGCAGTTTTAAGAAAGTCTTCCTAAATCTCCTGTCACTTTATACCAAAAATTCAATCTTGAATCTGTATGAAAGCTTAGGGTTTAAGCTGGAGTACTTGTCTATAGATAGATCGTTTATTTACCTTATTGTAATACAGACAAGCCCAAGGCACAGAGACTTTTGTGATGTGGTGCCTTTTGTCATCCTGTTTAACTTGCTTGTAAATCAGTTGATGTCTTGGTGCATTTGTTCTCCATTGATTGTGTATATCTTCAGATCTGTGCTTGTGTTCCTTATTGAGAATTTTCCCTTTAATTTCATGTTGTTTATCTGACTAATGCAAAATGTATCTCAAATTAGAGCTTCAGGGTTAAAATCAACAAAAGACAGAAGCTCTCAACTTATCACTTGTTGGGGTGTATTTATCCCTGGAAAATTACTGTAAACTAGTAGATTGACATTATAGTTGCCTGAATGTCTCATTTCCAGATTTTCACATAATGATGCTTTGGGAAGATTTTATACTATATTTTATTTGTCTTGCTCTTACTTAAGTAAACTCAATTTCCTCTGTGAGAGATATAAATTCATCTGATAGAGTATTTTATTAGAACATTAAGGTATATGAATCAGTATATATAGAGAGAGTTTTAGATTGTATTCTTTTTACTAGACTCATTTAAGAAACTACTTGGTCTCTTATTTTTTCTATTGCTTGTCTTTCCTAGTGGATTGCTGGGATGGTCCTGATGGGAAGCCCATCATTTACCATGGATGGACACGGACAACAAAGATCAAATTTGATGATGTAGTGCAGGCAATCAAAGACCATGCCTTTGTTACATCTGAGTAAGCTTTGGTTTATTTTCCTTCAGCCTGTTTTCATATGCTTAGACCTTTCTGAACTTCATTTCTCTGTTATCTAGAGCAAAAGGTAATCAGAGAATAAAAGATTTTGATAGTCTTCATTATTGCCATGTGTGGGTCTTTATGCAGTTTTGAGGAAAAGTCCCAGTGCCTAATCATTTGTTGCTAAGGAAGATACTGAGTACCCTAAAATGGTTTCCAGCTCCTTGTTTGGGTCTTCATTTATTAAGTTGAAAGTGAAACTTCAAATGCTCAATAGTATGTCTTAAATCTTTTTTAAAAATTAACAAAATAGTACAATTGACAAATTATATGTCTGTCAGGTGGTGTTTATGTTGTCGGGGAGGTCTTAGCTAAGAAGACATAGAACTCATAGCATGTCTCCTGAACTGGTAACATGGGTTTAAATCTGCATCTCTGCCCTTCTATAACTTGTGCTGAGATGTCCTTAACATGAAAAATACTACCCAATAACTGGGAAAGAAATCAAGCTGTCAGTGTCCTGTTTTTCTGTGTTGCCACTTGGACACAGAGAAGCAGTATTTTCCCACGTGGATCAATGTCTGCACAGGAACATTGTGTCAGTGACAACCATAATGTGGTTTGCATTATGGTATCACACTCTGAGTTCTCAGACTGCATGTGAAGGAAAACAGACACGATTTTGAGGAGAGGAGAAACAAATTTTCACATAATGGTACTTTAGCAGTGAAACTGTGCCCAAACAGCTTGGAAGGAATCTTTGTTATTGCAGACATTCAAATCTTGGCTGGATAAAGTTCTGAACAACCTGATCTAACCTAGGAATTGGGCCTTCCCAAAGAAGGGGTTTGGATTAGATGGGCCTTCACAGGTCCCTTTTGACCTTGGTGACTCTGTGGTTGCACATCTGTTATTATTTCTTGTGTCTATATCTTCCTTTTGTCTTCTTGTTTCCTTCAAATATTTTCTCTCATCTGAGGGCTGAGGGGGGAGGTGTTGTTTTCCTTGTCTGGCCAGCTGTAACAAAAAGAGATTGTCTTCATTCACCTTGGTTTTGTTCACCAAAGGTACCCAGTCATTCTGTCAATTGAAGAGCACTGCAGTGTGGAGCAGCAGCGACACATGGCCAAAGTGTTCAAGGATGTGTTTGGGGATCAACTTTTGATGAAGCCTGTTGAAGCCAGTGCAGATCAGCTCCCATCACCAACCCAGCTGAAAGAAAAAATCATCATCAAGGTAGGCTTGCTCTGTGTGCTGGGAGATAAAATAGGAGAACAGGAGCAGAAGCCAGAAATACTGTTCTGACTTCACAGATTAGTTTCAAGAAACCCCTTGCTTGAAGTGTTTGCTAGTTACAATTTGCAGTAATATACAGTGTTCTATAAAACTGTATTAAAGTCTTTGCTCTTGGTTTTCCTTGCAGTAAGTATTGGCAGTTCAAGTGCCAGATCAAATGTCAGCTCTTTTCTAAAGATCTTCCAGCTCCTGAAACGCCACTGCTAAATTTCAGCAAGAGTTCACTGCTGCAAATGTTCACCACAGACATTTTACACCATGTGGCCTGCTTAAAAATGATAGAAGTATGTTCTTGAGTAAAGAGTAGATCAGCATTACCATTTTTTCTCAAAGACTGCCTTTCATTCAAGTGAAACCCAAAGCTCTTGTGGCTGCACACTGAAGCTGTGAGGATTTCACGAATTGATCAGTGTTTGCTGACTGAGTGTGATTTAAATATGCAGTTTAGTGAGCCACTTGTGAAACACGGGGGCACTGCTCTGAGCAGGCAGTCCCTGTTAATGTTGTACCTTGTGGGCAGTGCAGGTGTTTTATCAGCTCTGTTGAGCAACAACAGCATAACCAAAAGAAGATTTATCAGATTGAAATTGCAGTAGAACTTTTCAAAAGGCAAAATTTGGCCAAGAATCTCAGGGCTGCTTGTGATCTCTTTAGTAAAATAATAATCAATATTGTCCATGCTTCTGTTTTCTTGCTATTGTAACAGAATTACATCCTATTTATTGAACATCTGAATGGAAGAAATAAGGGTAGATAGGTATACGAATCCAGCTCTTGAATGTAAGATTGGAAATAACAGAACTCCACTATAAGGTGCAAAAGTTCCGTCTTAAGTTTTTGGGGTTTTCTTGTTCTCTCCAGACTGTCTGTTGTTTCCTTGCAGAGCACAGAGGGGACTTGCATAGGCACATGATTAATAACATGGCAGATCTGATGTAAAGGGAATTACAAACTGTTATGAGTGCGCACAAAAGAACATCCGTATCACTCTGTGCTGTCTAAAAGAGCACTGAAGAGTCTTTAAATAGATCAGCACCTGCCAGTGAGCTGGTTGTGTTGTTTGGCTTTTGTTTGGAAAATGTTGTCAGTAAACAGAGGCAACACCTACTTTACTGGCCTGTGAGATTTTTCAGATAGGCCTGTCACGCTGAAATTGCCAAGAGTAGGCTGTGCAGAACTGAATATGGTTGAGGTCTGTTATGAGATGATTAATCCCATCATTAACTGCAATTAAATAATTGATATTGCCTCTGACCCCTTGAGACACTTTTGTGAACACTTGCAAGAAAGTAGAACTTGACCCCTTTGTTTCATAAAAGATTTCCCTTGTACTCATTTTTCCTGTAAAAGAGTAAATTCCCATTCATTTGAATTCCTTGTCTTTCCATTTGTTTTGATTTTTGTTCCTTATGTCCCATTTTTTGCAGAAGGATTCTTGTTAATCCTTATTTCTTGGTATGTGTCACTTCATGTTTTCTGTTCCCTAAAGAATGGTGAGATCTTATCAAACTACTTGTTTCTTCACTGCTTCATTGATACCCCTACTAGTTTTTTCTAACCTTTATTATGGGATCTAAATTTTAAAGAAAGAAGTTCCAGCGCTGTTGTTCCTTGTGGAACAGCTGCTGTTGTGATAATGACAGAAGGTGGCTGTGTGATGGAGGGAGATACTTCCTGCAGTTCTGAGTGTGCTGAAACATTATGACCAATTTTATGTATGATTCTCTCTGAGTATATTAATTTTTTATGGTTTTTTTTGTTTTTAAGCACAAAAAACTGGGGCCAAAGGGAGACATTGATGTGAACTTGGAAGAAAAGAAAGAAGAAAAGAAGCAACAAGGAGAGCTTTACATGTGGGACACAATAGAACAGGTATAATTTCTATGACATCTGCTACGGTTTGTTACTGTAATACTGAATATTTACATGACTTTTTAAAATATTTGTGTGAGTAATATTGTCAGTTGAACAGGTGAGGATGAGGGGAAGAAGGTATTTTGTTTATTGTTACACCCTGTTTTGAGATTGTGATTAGTGAGTTTCCCTCTGTTAATGGTTTTAATATCTCCCAACTTTCAGAAATGGACGCGGCACTACTGTGCTATTGCTGATGAAAAGCTTTCATTCAGTGATGATATAGAACAGAATGCTGATGAAGATTCATCAAAGGTGATGATATGTTTTATTGTTTAAGCATGTTCTTTTTATTATCTCAGATTATTTTAATGCCTACAGATGTGTATTTTTTATGCCAATGAAATTGTAGAGGTTCTGTATCAGATAACAAGTGTGGAGATAAAAAAAACTAAAGAAGGGTCATTGCCAAGGTCAACCATAGTTAACCTTATTTTTAATAAAATAACTTTTTCCCCTGGTTAATTGAGGACTTGCAAAGAGGAATACAAGGATAATGAAATAAAACTTCAGTACTTATATGCTAATGCTGGTGTGTGCACTAAGTCTTTAAAGTATTACTGCTATTCTCAAACTAAGCAGAATGAACAAATGTTTATTGTGTTACTAATGTGTTACTTGGCTGTTGTGGGTGGTAAAGCAGGGTAACTATAAAGGTGATTGACTGGAGAGTTCAGGCCTGGGAAGAGCTGAAATCCTGAAATAGTATGTTGTTATATCACCAGTAACAAGCACTTTGTTTCAAAATCATAAAATTAGAAATGCGCTATAAAAAATTCTTATTTTCTGGTCTAGGAGGTGAAATGCACTGAACTGCACTTAAAAGAGAAATGGTTCCATGGGAAAATGAAAGGAGGGAGAACAACTGCTGAGAAACTGCTCCAGGAATATTGTGCTGAAATGGGTGGCAAGGATGGGACATTCCTGGTTAGGGAGAGTGAAGCTTTCCCCGATGATTACACCTTGTCGTTCTGGTACAGTCAGTGTCATAAAAATTTAATGGGGCATTTGTTTGTTTTATGGCATTGCACAAAAATATGTGGTTTCTTCCAATATATGTTTATACATTTAAAGCTGAGAAGAAATAGGAATAACACTAGATTGTTATTGATGGGATTCTGAAAGACTACTTTCTAAATTAAACTTCCGTATAGCCTAGTGCATTTTGGCAGGGCTGTCAGGGGAGGAATGACCAGTTTGATTCCTCCCCCTCAACTTTCCAAGTGCTCTGGCAGGATACAGGATTTGTTATTTCCTCAATAAGTGGGCCAAAATTAGATCATTTAATTTAGGGGTGAATTGCTGGTTTCTACACTGAAGAGGTAGTCTCATGGGTGTATGTTTGTTAGCAGAGATTGATCTTTTCAGTGTAAGGATTCTCTAAAGGAAAATAATAAAGAATTTTCAGGGGTTTTTTGCTTTGTTTTTTGGTTGGGTGTTTTTTGTGTGTGTGTGTGGTTTTTTGTATGTGTTTCTTTTTTGGATTGGTTGGTTGCTTTGGGGTTTTTTTTTGTTTGTTTGTTTTTTGGTTGTGTTGTACGGCTTGGCTTTTTTTTTTTGACAGTCTAGGTTTGGTTTTTTCTCTTTTTTTCTGGTTGGGAAATTGTGAGGAATAATGTCAGATTTCTGACCCAGAGAGCTATCAGACCAAATTTTACAGAATAAGTTTATACCAGATTTTAAACTACTGTCCATTGAAAATTATTATTTTTGGTCCTGTAACCTTTGTCAGGATTTCTGTTGCTTGTTATTTTGGCTGTTTTATGAGATGACACAGATTTTTTTGTCTCATCACAAACTTCCCAAGCAGTTGACCAGGAATGGGTGGGGAAATGCTTCTAAAGAAGAAAATCTGTTCTAAACCCCGTATTTCCCTCCACTCCTTCAGGAGGTCAGGCAGAGTCCAGCACTGCCGGATCCGTTCCACCGGTGATGGGGACTCTGTGAAATATTACCTGACGGACAACCTGACTTTTGACAGCATCTATGATCTCATCCAACACTACAAGGAATCCTACCTGCGATGTGCGGAGTTCGAGCTGCGCCTGACGGACGCTGTGCCTAACCCCAGCCCTCACGAGACCAAAGAGTACGTACAGCAGAAGGCAAGCACTGTTGTCACGTCAGTGTCCTTGGCTTGCTTTAGGTGGGCTTGGATTTCTGCACAGAAAATTCCCTGGATTCAGGAGCACGCTTCAGTGTTGCTTGTCCGTGGAATTTGGGGGAATTAGGCATCCCGGAAAGATGCTGAATGAGAGCACTGGTTTTGGGGGAACCTGGTACAACCAAGAGTGATCACTGTGAAAGCAATTTCCTAGCAGCAACTGGGAAAAAAAGTGAGAACTGCAATGCTGTGGAAGTGTGCCAATTCCTCCTTCGTCTGCTTAGTGTTTTACAACACCCAGTGGGTTGGGTTAGATATTTAGCAGTTGGCTGTGGTTTGGCAACTAAGGGGTCATGGTTTGTGCCCTCTGGAGGCTCTGTTACTGTGGCAGGGAGCCCAAACAGCTACCTTGGCATAATCCCACCCTCCACCTCGCCCTGTCAGAGCTGGTTAGGCTGACCCGTGTGACGGGAGCTGAGCGCGGTGTTTATTTCCAGCTGGTATTTGCCATAGATCCTGAGCAGAGCTTGCTCTTGTTTTTTGGCAGAGCACTGTCATTGCTGCCCTTTGCTCTGTTTTCTTTGCAGTGGGCAAAAGTAAATCTTCTTTCCCTGTAAAATACTAATCTGTGACTTTAAACTACCTTTTTTTTTTTGCCCCTCTGGCATCTGGGAGTCACTGGGTAACCATAGGTAACTTTGGAAGCCAGTGAGAGGGGAAGGAGAATTTAAGGGTTAGGCTCTCCTGACTTTCTGCATGAGCTGGAGATACACTGCTATATAAGTGGCCACAGTCTCACCAAAGGCACAATGGATCCAAGATAGGTCCAGTCCTACAATGAAAGATAAAATCAAGCTCTGAATAAAAATTTAAATGCCTGGTGTCTTCCTTTTGTCTGTGCTTAGGCTTTATCTTAAATCTACTTAGTCAAAATGGAATAAATCCTGAAAACTGAATGGCAGACTAAAAGCAGGATGCAGTGCCTTTGTTTCAGGAACAAATTCAGATCCATGTTTTATGATTTCAGACAGACGAGGTGTTCTGATATATTCTTGATGCTTTCATCCAAAATAAACTGCTGTCTTACAATGTTTTGTAATAAACTGCTGTCATGGGTGCCAAGATGGGGAAAATCTAATGCATAATTTTTCTTAGAGTGTTTGAAACTCTATTGTTAATAATGCTGCCTGTTATTCTCATAAATAACATTTGACAAGCCTTGTAATGCTTTGCCCATTCTGGTTTTTGACTGTTGCAGTTGGTACTATGACAACTTAAGTCGGGGTGAGGCAGAAGATATGCTCATGCGAATTCCTCGGGATGGAGCCTTTCTCATTAGAAAGAGAGATGAACCTGATTCTTTTGCCATGACCTTCAGGTAAGAAAAGACACATATGACTACCTTACCTAGCAGCCCAACAGTATTCTGGGTTTTCTTACTTTAAAAATCATGGTCTTTTTAGTCATGCTGTTCTTGCTTTCAAACTTTGAGTCATTAGCGTGGTTGATTTGTGCAGCAGGGCCACGTGTGAGAGTGTGTGCGAGAGTTAATTTGTGTCTGGCCTAAACCTTTATGCTTTTATAAAGATTGAGCACCAGCTGTCCCTTTCTTCCCATACAGAGCTATGGATGGCCCTTCTTTCATTGCCTGCCAGTCCTTGCTAAAGGGTGTTATTTTGAAGTTTCCTTCAATGTCCTTATTCCCTAGAAATCTTGACCTGTCATATAACTGAAATGTTGAAGTGAAATTGTTGACTCTTCTCATCAGGGAAAATAGTTTTGAATAGTTCTGTGGTTCTTGAAAAACATTAATGAAATATACAGAATTGTGTTCTTCATCATGCCTTCAGATCAAATTGTGTTTCTCTGAAAATGCATAATTTAGTGACATAAAAAGTTGCTTATTTATATCCCTTATTGTGTATTGATGATGTCCAAAATTCCCAGTCTCCTGTGTGCTTTCGGTTGAAGTTTTCTGATGTTACCAAGGTGGATATTGAAGTAACTGGAGCTGCAGTATCTCAATAAAACCATTTCACAGTGGGGAAAACAAGAAGTACCAAAACTTGAGCAGCCTGAAGAGGGTGTAGAGGTCTTTTTGGGTGGATGGTTGTCAATGGATGGTTTTACTGTTATCAGTGCAAACAAAAACCTTGTGTTCAAGCACAAGAGTTTTTTTTTCTTTAAAAATGATTTCTGTAGTTATCCAAAATGATTATAATAATCATAATAATTGAATAAAAGCAGCTTTGTTGGAGGGAGAAGTTATTTCCCATTGTTAAAAACGAGATCCAGTCTCCTGCTGAATTAAAGGTTTTTAATAGGGAATAACAATAAGGGACAAAGGATAGAGCAAAAGGATTACAGCGTCCAGGGAACGCTGGGCAACCCTTGGCAC
>VZTX01010666.1:0-80129 GCA_013400915.1 Pardalotus punctatus | reverse complement strand
TATTATACACATAGCATTCATTATTTGCAAAAAGCCAACACTTTAATATGTATTTATAACACCATGATTAAGATTCACAAAACAGCTTTGTTCCAGTTGAGAGCCCTGGTGCTCTCCCTGTGAGCACGGACACCTTTCCCAGCTGTGCCCTTGTTCTGCAGAGCGGAGGGGAAGGTGAAGCACTTCCGAATCCAGCAGGAGGGGAGGCACTTTGTGCTGGGAACCTCAGCCTACTTTGAGAGCTTGGTGGAGCTGGTGACGTACTTCGAGAAGCACCCGCTCTACAGGAAGATGAAGCTGCGCTACCCCGTGACCGAGGAGCTGCTGGAGCGCTACAGCACGGTATGGGATGGACTGGGGGCTGGGCTGGGCTCTGTCTCTGGCAGAGCATCTCTGGGGCAGGTTAAGCAGCTCATTTTCTGTGAAATTGAGGTGGTTATACTGACTTCTCTCACAAAGATGTGGAGGAAAGCTTCGTCTTTGATTACAGGCCAGCTCTTGCCTTCCCCGTGATTTGATTAGAGAAGCCCCACTGTGTAGAGCGGGATTGTTGCCCTACTAAAATGAGCTTTTGATAACAGCCTTGCCTGCAGTTGGCCCTGTCTTCTATTGCTGAAGTGGGCAGAGACCTTAAAATGATCACGCAGATGCCAATTGTTTCAGAAAGAAAGAAAGACTCTGCTGTGCCTCTCACTGTGGATGGGCAGTGGACATTTCAGGGGTGGTGTCCTACTGCCTTCTGTAGTAAAAGTACCTCTGAAGGCTCACTCTGAGATAAGCATGAGGAAATCTCCCCAAGAGACTTGGGGAGATTAGCCATTGACTAAACTAGGAGCCTGGATAATTAGCTGGGGATAAAGGTCTGCTTTCTGGATGGATGTGTTTCATTTTGAGAGAGCTTTGCTTTGGAAAGCCTGAGGTGCTGCCTTCACTTTTCAAGTACATGTCTGGTAGAAGATGCAGGAAACCACATGTGCATGTCTGAAGAAATCAAAACCTGGGGATTTTGTTTCTTCTGGGGAGACTAAAAGGGACTAAAAAGATTTTACACCTCAGGATTTTTTATAATGTTGCCTGCAGCAAAGGTTCTGTATCTTAGGACTGGGTTCAAATGAAATCACAAGGAGAAAATGAAATGAAAAATATGACTCTGTTTATTGTTCTAGAGTTTTTATCTAATAGTGAAACCAATACCGGTACTGAAGTACTGTAACACAGAAACCATTAGTGTAGGTATTTATTTTCTGGTTGCACATAGAAGAGTACTCACAATCAAAAAGCCTTTTGACTGATTAAGAGATACCTTTTAAAGGTATTGCTGTTTCATTGGGTCTGCTGCTCATTAAACAGAGACATAGATTAAATAACAAACCCATGTTCAGCTATAAAAGAGCAAAACAGAGGTGTCTGGCTTCCCTCCTCTTCTGTTGGCCTATGTGCTGTCAAAAAGGTGGTTTCAGAAATGAATGTTCTATAAAGATGAAGCACTTTTATAATTTTTGATTCCTGAGACTTAATTTTTTTTTTTCTTTCTTAGGAAAAAGATATTAATTCCCTCTATGAAGTCAAGATGTATGTGGAACCCAGTGAAATCACCCCCACGGTGGTATGCTTAAAGAGAGATATTCACACTTACTGTAGACTGCTGAAAATTACACTTGTTGGTTTCCTGTTAGCAGTAATGAAAAGGAGAATTGAAAGCATCAGGCTGCTTGGTCTGTGGGGGACTGGACAGCAGAAATTTAAAGGGTGTGACTCTTTTATGGCCTCTCCTTAAAATTTGTACCCACACATTTTCTTGTGTGCGAATCCTGTAGTGATTCATTCCGACTGCGAATCTGGACTTTTTGCTGTTGGCTTTGTGGAGGTGATTTGGTTTGGTGTGCCCCCAAATTAAATACCTGGGAGAGGGTTCAATTTGAGAAGGCCGCATCTTCATGGAAAGAAAGTACAACAGGAAAATTCCTGTGCTGTGGGTGTCTGTACACTCTCATTCCATTAGGCAAACATGTTCTGCATGCACAAATAAATGCAGAGTTGATTCATGTGCTTTCTATAAAAATTTGGTGCATTTGGTCTTTTAATGAGTTATTAGAGTTTTTATTTTTTAAAGATATATATACTGTTTAAAAAACAAGTGTCAGCCAACATTACTTATCTAATTCTTGCTAGTGCCTGCCTACTTGTAAATTCTTATGAAAATCACCTGCTTGTAAATTCTGTGACTGTAATTCTTTTTAGTCTTTCTGGCCAGTGAATTGGCATTGCTGCTGAAGCATTTGAGCAGTAGTAAATTCAAAATAAAGGTTTAGCTCATCCTGCTAAAACTGCATGTCTTCCTAAAGGAAGTGTGACCAGCAGGATAACTGATGCGGTTTTGAAGTGGAGGTTTTGCGGGCACCTAAGCCTGAAAACTCCAAATGCTTAGGAATATATGTAATAAAAATAGAGGATTTATATTTCACTTTGTGGCTTTTTAAAAAATTTTTGTTTTTATTTTTTCTACAATAATTATGTTGCAGCACCCAAAAAAAGAACTATTTTCTTTTTCTTTTTTTTCCAAGCTGACGCTTGAATAGCAAAGTAGCATCACTTGCTTCTACCAATAGATGTCACTCTGGAACTTCAGTATTTTGTTTTCTAAGCTTCCTAACAACAACAAAAAATAATCCAATCCTGCCTATTTTTTTTTTTAAGACTGCATTATTGATTATTTTATGACCTGCCCCCCCAGATGACCCCTTTGCTCTGTTTCTCTTAAAGCCTCAAAGAACAGTGAAAGCCTTGTATGACTACAGAGCCAAAAGGAGTGATGAATTGAGCTTCTCTCGAGGAGCTTTAATTCATAATGTCACAAAGGAAACTGGAGGCTGGTAAGGACAAAGATTCCTCATGGGAGAACTTCTGGTGACTTACTAGAGGGAGGAAAAAATGAGCTTTGAGTAGTAGTTTTTAAAAACTGCCTGTTGTCTGATTGCTGCTTATTAACTGTGCCCTTATAAATCTTAATCCCAGTGCATTCAAAAAAAACCAAAACCAAACACAAAACCCCCTCATCTTCAATTCTCCTTTCATATCTTTTTCATTTTTCTATCCCACAGCAATAACCTCAGCCTGCAGAACCTCCACAGCCTGGTATATCCCATATTTTTCCTGTACTGCATCCATCCTTCCTGGACAATTGTGTATTCTGGGAACTCCTGCATCTCTTACTGTGGCAATCATTGCTCTACTTCTGTCCTTGCTCTGCTAAGCATTTCTCAGGAATCAAACCCACCTTTTTTAGTTCTCTGTACAGTCTCCTTTCATAACAGGTTTTCTTTTTTATCTGGCTTCTAAATTGCTTGGAAAGCTTGGGAATCTAATGTTTCCCTGTAGTTTTGATAGGGTAATCAACCACATAATAGTATTTTTAGTACTGTAGGGGGAAAAAGCCTCTTAAGTAATTAATTGCAGTTTACAGTAATTGTAATCCCTCTGAAATCATCTGTTACTACAGTTAATGATCACTTTGTTAGAGCTTTTAGCTACTTCATCATTTATATTTTGGTGATAGCCAGCTAGAGAATCTAGTATGGGGTATTAATGACCAATTTCTTGGGGATTATTGCTTCATTAATGGCCTGTTGAAGCTCTTCAACTATTTATTTTTTTTTCATTCTCTCTACTTTTCTGTTTAAATTCAGGTGGAAGGGGGATTATGGAGAAAAAGTCCAACATTATTTTCCATCTAATTATGTTGAAGATCTGTCATCTGATAACTCTGCTGAGCTTGAAAATCAGGTGAGGTTTGTCTGCTCTATTTCCTTGGCTGCCTACTGGCAGTGGAAGTCTGGGTTATAACACCCCCAACTCTGTGTGCTGTGTTTGAGAGAGCACAGAATAGAGGGATGAGTGCGTTCTTCAGTGTTCTCTGCTGCTGAGTACTTTTGTCAGGACATCCCTCATGGAAAATTATTTAAGGAGATAGATCTGTGTTGGTCCCTTCCACCTCAGGATACTCTGTGAATCTGTGATAGCTGCATTGGTGAGGTTTTGGGAGATTCTGGTTGTTTCCTGCTAACAAAAGTCACAAACAGTTTAGATTTTTCGTAGTTTGGCTAAACAACAGCATGCTTGAAACTTAAACTAGTTTTTCTGTATAATCACTGTCTTAATATTTGCAAATAAGAAAATTATATGTCCAAACACATCTTACTAGTCATTTTACTCTCCGTTATCAAGTTTTTATACATAACTAACCCAATCCTGTTTGTCAAAAGAATCTAAAAAATCTGGTCCTGTGTCTTGGACAAAAAGCTCATGACCAAAGGAAAGCAGAACTACACAGTAATAAGTTTTGACATTTCTGAATTTTAAAAACAAAACATTGAATTCTTTTGTTGTTCTGAAGCACTTCCAATGATTTTCCAGAAGTCTTTGGAGAAAACCACAAGTATTACATTTCCTCCCCCCTGGTTATTGTAATCTTAAACAGACTTGAAAAATGAACAGTAGTGTCAGGACTACTACAAAGTAGTCTTGTTTTGATTGCTCTCTCTGAAGAGAATCTTATGTGTTTTGACATGAAAACATTATAGTGGACATGCTTTTAAACATTATAGTGGACTTGCTTTCAGTAAAGCTGAGATTAGATTTAATGGTGCACATTTATTATTTGTTAATGTCCTGTGCATGTTCACTCAAGAGATTTAGGGTCAGATTTAACTCATGTTTTTCAGATCATTGAGGACAACCCACTGGGCTCTCTGTGTCATGGTATCCTGGTGCTCAATACCTACAATGTTGGTATGTATTTTTTGATGCTTATATATGGACTCTTCACCTTTCTGTGTTGAGTAGACTATTTTATGTTTAGCAGGAGAGATTAAAAAAAATAAATAAATCAAACCCCTCAAACACCTACTTGTTTTAATATAGCCAACACAATTAATGTGTTGAAACCTCATAATACTAACTGTTGCAATAAATCAACAATGACAGCTTGGAAAAAGATCTGTTGGATTTCAGTATAAATTTCTTGCTATGGTATTACCTAACAGTGAAAATGCCACAAGGGAAACACAAAAAGCCTTTTGTCTTCGTTTTGGAACCTAAGAATCCAGAAGATCCATGTGTTGAGTTTGCAACTGATAAAGTAGAAGAACTCTTTGAATGGTACCAAAGTATCCGTGAGATCACTTGGAAAACAGCAGAAGAGGTATTGCTGCAAATTCATTTGTTCTTGTTTTTAATAATGTACTGCTATAAATTGACAATAGCTTTTGTCTTTAGCTGCCCTACATAAACGTTGCTAACACATGGTCCTTCACCCTCTTGCCTATTGCTGTTGTCTGTTCGTTTTATTGATGCTGTGAATCTTGTTCCATAACCTCCTAATGGCAGGTGAATTAGCATTTTATGTAAATTGGTATTAGCAGGAGTTTTCCAGCAGAGGACTGTCTGTGTTGCCCCCTGCCCCTCAGTGAAGTGTGCTTGCTAGGCCCCAGTGGATACCATTACAATTTCACGTCTGGTTGCACTGGTCCATCCCGGTGTTAAGCAGCAGAAGCTCAGATATCAGGCTGTTCTTTTCAGAGCTGTGAATCCACTAGTGAGTATGTGTGAAATCTGAGCTGCCAGCCCCTAAACTCTTCTTCCTCTTCACTGACTGTTTTCCAGTGAATGCAGTGGCAGTGATAGATAGTTGTTTGGCTAATTCTTTATTTGTAACTAATGACCACATTCTGGATTTCCCAGTTCTTCAATAGTAGTACTGCCAAATCATTTCCTAAAGGTTCAAGGATTCTGCCTAAGTTTAGCTTCTGTGTCCCTCTGCTGCCACTTCAAGACATTCTTCAGGACTTGCTTGTCCTGTTCTGATGTACTAATTTACCTCCCTGTAATCTTTTCTTGTATTTAAGAAGTCTCTGACTTGCCCAAAAAGTCCTTACTTTGGCTTTGCTTGAGGATACTCTTTTTTTTATTGCTCTTATTCGCTTCTTATTGTTAAGTGGGTGATACGGCTGATGGAAAATGTGTTTCAGTGTCATGTTGGTTCATGCTGTTTATCTGTCATATGGAGTGGTAATGCTCTGAGGGTCTTCCTAATCCTATTTATAGCAGACAAGCTGATGTCTCAAGCAGAGGACTGTAAACACAAGGAGAGAAGCAACAGGAGCTGTTGGCCTATTGTTGGGGAGGAGGGATGCAGTTCTGGTGCCAGGCTTTCTTTTAGAAATAAAAATGAGAAAAAGAGAAACATGACCTAAAAGAAGTGTCTCTAAATTGAATGTTTTTTATGCTACAACAATGGCTCTTCAGGAGCCTGGCAGCTTTTTCTCTCTCCGTACAGTTGGAGAAGTATTAAACAGTCTGTGTTCAAAGATGCTTTAAAACTCATTTCTGTCAGTTGGGAGGCTTTTCTCACAGCGTGGCCTCTTCGAAGTTCACATGAGAGACTGACTGCTGCATGGGAAGGGGATGAAGATGAGGAAAGGCCCTTGTTGCCTGTACAGTTAACAGCTGAATTTTGGGGAAGGAAGAAGCACTGTGAGTTAAGACTGTGCTGCAATGTGATGCAGGGGGATTTTTAAATGAGTTTGGTTTTGGGCAATATCTCTTATGCACAAAAAATAAAACTAAGCTTCATGTATGGTGTAATCTCTGCTCAATACTGACACTTGTCGTGCTGCCTGGGGTGGTTGTTCATTGTGGGCTCTCCTGCTTGGTTATCACCAGAGGGTTCTGTCTAGAGATGAGCCCGTGCCACCTAAAAGTGATCTTTTGCTGCTTGGAGCTCTGCTTGCTGTTGAGCAATGTCTGGGAGCTGTGGTGGGTCACTAAGTACAGTGAGGTTTGTACAGCTTCTCCCCAAGGTTATTTCCAAGTCACTATATTGTTTTTCTTACACTTCAATGTACAATCTCTGGTTCAGTGAGATATTCTGGAAACCCATGTCTCCCTAGTTCTGATTTTCATTCCTTTTATGTTTGTCTTGTGGAGGGAATTCTTTTGGAAGGCTTCCTGATTGCTGCTGCTTCATGATCCTTTGTGCCAAAGCTAATCACTGTTCGGAATGGGACTCTTCTAACACGTTTCATCCTCTAGCTGCTTCTTATGCCTGAAAAGCCTCCAGCCCAAATGTCTCCACTCAGGACACGTCTTGCTGCTTTCAGCAGTTCCCAGTCTCTGCTGGCAGAGAACATTGTTCAGCTTCCACAGAGCAGGTGCTTGCAAACGTGGAAGTAGAGAGTGGGTTTAGTACTGGGGTTTCAACAGGACTGCACATGATTTTCCATACAGAACATGCTGGGTTTGGTGCACAAATAGCAAACGACAGAGGAATGATGCTCAGAGGGTTTGAATTTCACTGTTTGGGAGTTACTAACAAGACTTAAGTTCTGCCAAGATTATAAATAGATACAGAGACACTTCACTACCCTTTGCATTTTTACTGCATACATTTGCATTTATATGAGACATAGGGTTAAGAATGTAACTAAAATTGAGTTGAGTACAGCCACCTTAAAAGAAAAAAAAAAAAAAAGAAAAAAAAGAAGTTGCCAGGATTCTGAGCACGACTGATCAGGGAAGAGCTGAAACCCTTGCTTAAAAAAAACCCCAAACAAGACCTTTCTCCCCACCAAAAAAACCCCCTAAAAGTACATCCCCAACTAAACCTCACAGTTTGGTGAGGTTTTCTGAGTGGGGTCTGAAAGTGCACTACATCTGTGGAAGTGTGTAAATATCAGAGGAATTTAGGCACCAAAGAAGGCATTCATTAGCCTGCACCCTGGAGTTACCGTGCCATAATACTCCATGTGTCTATAACCTAAAACTTTGTTATGTTTTCCAGGAGAACAGGAGGAAATACTGGGAAAAGAATCAATTAATTGCTATTGAATTATCTGATCTGGTGATCTACTGCAAGCCAACAAGCAAAACCAAGGACAATTTAGGTACTGTCTTTAGTATTACATCTGAATTTTACCCTTTCTACTATCTTTGCAGATGTTAGTTGGCATTTAAGGTCTGAAGATAAAATCTGTCCTACCGGAAAATAAAGTTCTGCCTCACCCAGGCAGTTTTCAATAGCACTTTGAAACTGTACACCAGGGAGCTTGGTGGTGTTCATCTGTCACAAAAGAGCTGTCACAAATTTTAATTAGTTAACTAGAGACATCCTCTCAGATGTATATTCCATGGGGAAGCTCACTAGTTATGTGTTAATTGACTTTTTTGAGACTAAAAACTCTGGCTGAACACTTGTGGTTTGTTTGTAAAAAACCTTCATAAATAGGTTTGCTGTGCATTTTTAAATTTTTCTGTAAGAACATGTTTGCCAGGACTAAGCTGTTGGAATGATATATGGCTTCATAATATAACTGGGCCTGTGTAAGTGCAGCTGTGGATTCTGACACTGAAATATGTACTTTTTATTCCAGTTTTTTGTCATTGCTGCTGGAGAAGCCAGCAAATGTGCCCTTTTTCTTTAAGTTTCTTTGCAAATGTTTTTAATAAGCTGTCACTGCAGTTAAGACATTATAATTATAGTCATTGTTTGAGGCATTGACTAACCCTGGCTCGCCCTTTCTTCTCCCCATTTAAACCCAGGAAAAGATGTCTCATTTAAATATGTGTTATAGTGATCAGAAGTACATTATTAACAATGATGAGATGAGAACATTACTATAGGCTCTTATCTGCCCTTCTGCAAAGCGTGTGGCAGGCAGGCAATTTTAACTTTCAGGCTTGATTTTCAACCAAATTGATATGTCTGCCTGAAAACTCTGCCAATTATTGCATTAAAGGACAAAGCAAAACAAAGTGAAACAAAATGTTGGTAAAAATACAGTATAAATATCAACTTCTTTCTTCCTTTGGTAACCACTTTTCTTCCTCCCACCCCTGTGTAGACAATCCTGATTTCAGAGAAATCCGTTCTTTTGTGGAAACCAAGGCAGAGAGCATCGTTAAGCAAAAGCCCCTGGAGCTGTTGAAGTACAACCTGAAGGGTTTGACTCGTGTCTATCCCAAAGGACAGAGGGTCGACTCGTCCAACTACGACCCCTTTCGCCTCTGGCTTTGTGGCTCTCAGATGGTGGCTCTGAACTTCCAAACTCCAGGTAATATTCCCTTTGAAAAAGGATCTAATCCACCTTCCACTTCACCCCTTTCTGGTCCTTCTGCCGTTCCAGTCCTATTTATTTGGATTTTCATGCAAGAAGGGGTGTTTGCACTTTGCTTTTTAATGTGTGGGCTGCCATCCTGAGCTGGGCCCCAAAAATAGGTCTCCAAAAGCCCTGTCTGTGAGCCTAAGTGCCCCCAAACCCTAAAAGATTTATTTCACCTCAATCTCTTTGTGATAAGCAAGCAGAGATGTTTACAGTGAGTTTTGGGTGGATGCAGGGTTGTGCAGCCACAGGGAAGGCTGTATTCCACTTCCTGGTGAGGGCCAGCAAGTTTGTGACACACTGACAGGAAGCTAACTGGGGATGGAGATGGGTTTTTTGGGATTAAAATTGGTGAGAAATGGCCTATCAGATTCAGTTACTGAAGGAACCGAGTCTCCTGCCTTTCCATCTCTTCCTGATAAAGTGGTGGTCAGAAAGAATTGCAGAGAGGAGCTGCTAATCTGAGATTTCCTTAGCTTTATTCCAGGGGATCTTGTGTTGTGACTGTTGAACTCTCTCCCCAGATAAATACATGCAGTTGAACCATGCCTTGTTTTCCCTGAATGGACGCACTGGCTACGTGCTACAGCCAGAGAGCATGAGAAATGAGGAGTATGACCCAATGCCCAATGACTCCAAGAGGAAATTGCAGATGATTATGACAGTGAGGGTAAATCTCTTTTGGAAATTATGGTTTTTACAAGTCATAAATATCTATAAAACTAAAAATAAAGCTATTATGTTTCAGAGCAAGCTCTGACAGATTGTCAAAATACTGTTTTTAAATGTCAGTGTGTGTGAGGGTAAAACTAACTTCACTGGTTCCTGAAAAGAAATATTATCATGCTAATGAAGAACATGCTGTCAGACTGAAAACAATCCTGGGATGATTTTATGTAATTGCTAATAAATACTCTAAATGAACGAAATTGGATTTCCAATCAAATGAATTCTCAATAGAAGCGTTCTATTGGAGATCGATTAGCAGCAGATGAACTAGTTTAGGGATTTTGACTGTGAAATAAAGGTATTTATCATGAAATATAGAAACTAACAGAAAACCTGATAAGCTGACTCCCCACTTTATCATATTTAATACACTATGACTTAATCTGAATGTCATTCTCATTTTTCTTTAAGAGATGAGTTTATCATTAGAAAATTTTACCATCTTGGTGCCAAACAGGGTTGGACTTGTTTCTGTTCTCAGTTGCTATGCGGTGAGACATGTCCTTTAAAAGTATGTTTTCTGAGAAAGAAGAAACACATTAATTGCTCTTCACTACAGGTTAAAGATGAGGTAAACAGGGACCATGAATGCAAAGCAGAAATGCCTTGAAATCTGTATGTAATAAAGACAGAAGAAAGATAACAAAACTTACACTACAGGCCTGGTCTGGATCTGCCACTGTGTGTAATGAATGTCAGCTAAAGTGTCTTTTCTTTTTCTTACAATGAAAATTGTTGAGTTACCCAGACTGTGGGAGGTACTTTTATTGATGGCACAGACAGTGTGTTTAATACATGCAAGCATATTCAAGATAGAGAATATGTGTTTTTCCATGTTCTTCTGGATTTTTCCTCCCTCTAGTTCTGTAAGGTGCCTTCTGTTCAGCGATAATGATGCCAAGGTGGTGGTGGTTGGTGGTTTGGAGGTGGTTATAATGTACCATTGCTTTTGCAGATTTTAGGTGCTCGTCATCTCCCTAAACTTGGTAGAAGCATCGCCTGTCCCTTTGTAGAGGTTGAAATTTGTGGGGCTGAATATGATAACAGTAAATTCAAGACAACAGTTGTGAGTGAGTATCTATGGGTTTCTGTGTTGCAGGGACATGGTTTTGCTTCCAGGGTATTTCAGTCAAGTGAGCAGAAGATGAACATGTATTTATGTTGTCTATAATTGGCCAGCAACCTATTATATAGGGAGGAGTAAATTAACTGTAGCTCTGGACTGATGAGCCTCAAAGTCTTGTTCTCTGGCTTATCTTGGGGCCAGTTAATTTGAAAAACTTCAATGTATATCGAATTTCGAAAAAAATAATACTGCTGCAGTTTGGAAAAAAAAGTTCCATTCTGTTATGTTTTTGCCCATGCATAAGTTTGTGTATTTGCATATATTATAAAAAATTACTGTCTTGAGAGTGCCTCCAACAGCGCTAGTCAGTTCTCAAAAGTCTGGCCCAAATGGGGAGTTACTACTGTGAGATCCAGACTATGTTTATTTAAAATGAGGTTCTAAGACTGGCACCCCCTTGGAAACAGCTTGGATGCATAGGGCTGTGAAACAGAATAACTTGCAGTGCATTAGAAGTTTGCTCAAAGCTCAGTCCTGGGGAGTTCTGGATAAGGAATGTGTTTGGTGTACATGAACTTCATTTCAGGGTGCTGAAATGGGGTAATATTTCAGCCTCTTCATATTTCACTATTGAATATTTCTGGATGCAACAGTGTTCCTCTGGTAAAAAACAGGCTTCGGTTCTGGTTATCCAAACCAGAGATACCAGTGGAAAATAAACACAGAATCAGGAGCAGAATGTGCATTGTGGCTCCTCAGTACTTCAGAGAAGATGATTGTGATTTAAACTTTCTGTGGGAAGTGACCAAGGCTTTAGAGGGCAAACCTCCTGGCTGTGTCACGTACACCAAACTTGGTCTTCTGTAGACAACTCCAAAAATTGGGCCAAGGTACATCAGTCTTCCTAGTGCTTTTCCTGCTTTCTCTTGGATATGGAGCATGACGTTTATGAATATAGAAATTAATATGCTTTTTTTTTTCTCTTTACAAATACATGTCCAAGGAGGTTTTATATGTTTGAATACAAATAATAGCTTTTCTTCAGGGATTTTCATCCCTGACAAGTTTCCTCCTATCTCCCCCACCAAGTAAACAAATACAAATTTTCTGAAGCAAGGTTACAACATGAAACAGATGGTAAATAGGATATTTGGGCTTCTGTATCCCTAGAAAATGGCCTGGGATACATACCCATATGTGAATGAAGTGAAATTATTGCTTCATACTGCAAATGTTTCCTTTTCATTACAGATGACAACGGCCTTAATCCAATATGGGCACCTTATGCAGAGCAAGTGAAATTTGAAATTTATGACCCAAATCTGGCATTCCTGCGCTTTGTGGTTTATGAGGAGGATATGTTCAGTGATCCCAACTTCTTAGCACATGCCACTTTTCCCATCAAGGGAATCAAATCCGGTGAGATCAGTGGTTATAATGAGGTGCTGTTGAGCGCTGTTGCACTGACTTCCTCTCTGATGCCAGACTCCCTCCTGCCTCGATGAAGCTCCTTCCTCTGGCTTTAGTTTCCAAGAACGTGTGAAATCTGGTGTTTCTGTTTTGCCAGCCTTGCCTTTTTCTTCTCCCCACGTTCCATAGCAGAGCCTGCTCTCAGCACAGGAGCGTTGGAGCTCTGAAGGATGTTCAGTGTGCACCATTCCTGTGACTGCAGATCCTCCCCTGCCTGCACTCTAACTGCCCTTGGTTTTTGTTCCCCCTGCCCCAGGTTTTAGGTCAGTTCCTCTCAAGAATGGCTACAGTGAAGATATAGAGCTGGCCTCGCTTCTGGTGCACTGTGAGATGCAACAAGTTCTGGTGAGAACCACCGCGTTGGTTTTGTGCACTTTGTGTGTCTGTTATCAGTTCTTTGTGGAAACCAGGAACTGAAGATTCAGTTTTCTGTTCTGTGTCTGATGTGCTGTTGTCAGGCAATTCTTCTGCAGGTACTGGGGAAGACAAATAGCACAAATTGAGTTACTCTCCCTCTGGGTGGACAGATTACACGGTTGTTAAAAGAAATAATGCACAAACAAAGCCTCATTACCTCCAATAGTTTTTGCTGTAACAGCATGGTCGTTGTCTTTCCTTGTTAACTGACTGATGCCATGCAAAGCTAGCTAAAATCAGCTTTGGCTTCGAAGAATAATCTTTTTTTTAAAGGTCCTACATAAAAAGAAATCACTTCAGCAATAGAAGATAGTAATTTCTCCCAGTATTTCATTAAAATAAACAACCCATCAAGTGCAAGACATATCTGGTTCTTCAAGAACTGCTAATCTGCTTCTTTTAAGCCTCTCTAAACACCTACTTGAAGTAGTAGCATTTTAAAACACATAGGGGAAAAATAATGATGCATCATTGCTCATGAATCCAGGCATTAAAGCAGCTGATCTGTGAACAGTGTTTGTTGGCATTCCAAGGGTGCTGCTGTATATGTTGATTTGTAGGATTATTCTCAGACTCTTTCTCAGTAAAGAGTAATTTAAATACATTTGTGATATGATGAAAGCTTAAAGATGCTTCTGGGAAGTGGCTGTTTCAGGGTGCTTTCCAGCTTTCCTTCTGATTCAGAGCAACAAAAAAAGTTCAAGTTCTTATTTGTAGTCTGTCAAACCATTCAGGCCCACGCTGCACTTCACACCAGTTACATTATTTTTCTGATTGAAAACCAGCCTCTGTGAACTCTAAGTCATTATGTCTCTGGAGGGATTTGTGCATGCAGTTGCATACACTGAACTGGAAATTTCTGAATTCAGTCACATTGTTCTTCCCAAAGGAGTGGAAGCCTTTTTCAGTCATCCCTTTTGGAGGTTTTTAGGAGCCCACCTTGTAACACCTGATGTAAAATAACAATGTGTTCAATGACAGTATTGGAACAGCCATGGTAGGTTCTTTTAGGTTCCTTCTGTGGGCCAGCCACGGGTTCTGAGAGCAGGAGAGGAGTAGAAACTGGCACCAGGGGTGTGTGTGTAAACAGGAGACCCGTGTTCTTCCAAGAGAATATTTCAATTGTTCATATTTCATGGACTCAAGTCTGATGGAGGGGGCCTGGTAAAACTGCTGCTTTTGGGCTTGCTGCTTTTGAGAAAAGTGCCAAAGTCACCATTGCCTAATGCTGAGCACGGACATCGCTTGTAGATACATTGCAAATCCCTCCTGCTGTGGTTTCTCTTCAGGAATTCAGATCATGATTTGCCTGGGGCAGGAGCAGCTCTTAAAGTGTTGTTCACAGCAGCAGTCTGTCCCCCAATCTGTCAGCACCGAGTCCTTTGACAGTAGCACATTTCACACTCTAGAAACCCCTTCTGCTCGTAAGCCAAATGAAGATGCAGCTCAGCTCGGTGTTTTTACAATGTCTGATGTCTCGGGGTGGTGATGCAGTGGCAGGAGAACTTTCAAAAACTTCCTTTTCTTTGGCAGCCGGCAACAAACCCAGACTTACCGCGGTTGTCAGCTCTAGAACTTTTGCCAGATCATTCAAGAAGCATCAGAAAAGATCAAGGCTGCCTCTGTTCCTCTGCTTCTTTTTTAAAAACAATGACCCTCCATAAAATGATACCATTTAATAACAGGCCTGTTTATATACAGAGCCCATCTGCCTGCTCTTGGAGATGAAATACAAAATTATAATGAGGAATTACAGATGGCTGTGGAGTTTCTCAGGAATAGAAAAGCAAAAATATTGTAGACATAAGCATGCACATTTGTGAATTATGTGGGGTCGTATGTAGTTCCTGTACAACTTAAACAGGTTTTTTGATATTACAAAAATTGTACTATACTGAGGTGGTTGTTGCATTTATAAGCATGTCTTACTTGCTTTAAAATTGATTTCCTTCCCTCAGAAAGGGTGTGTATCTTCAGCTTTTTCTGACTGCAGTCAGCCTCAATGCTGTGTATGTTTTTTACTTAAAGATTGAAGTGGACATTCTTAAATGCAGTTTTAAGGTGTACCTTTGTGGATACATTTATTTGCAAGAACTTGCAGTAGTACATATGCATCTTGATGATTACACCTGCAAATTGGTAATTAGCAATCTGCATTTCCTTTGTGATTTGGGAATACAGACTTTCCTGCCTCTTTACAAACAAAAGTTAAATAAATTACTCTTTAAATCTTAATCAGTAGCATAGCTCTGAGGCTGTTTCAGTTGCTCCAACCCATGCCTGGTTAGGAATGTGTTTCAGGAGAAAAAAGAAGGTTTAGGAAAGGATCTTGTTGCTGTAACTGAAACCCCTTGGGTTTGTTGCTAAGCTATCAGTTTTCCTAGATCTGGACTGAATGCAGACGGAAGCTTTCTTATTACTATGCTGCCTTTGAAAATGTTTGGATTTATTACATTTATTGATTGCATGTCATTTCTTGTAGGAGCATCTTGTTTTGCTGCTGATGTGAAAATTAAGACTTCGGTCCTGCCAGTTCTATTTCCCACTAGTAACTCTATAAGGAGGCAGCTTTTGCATCCAAAATTTTGATGTATTAAAATAATTTGAAGTCCTAAAGGGAATCATGATGGTTGTTTTATGATTGTGGAGTATTTTGAGACCTTCTACTGTGGGCCACAACAGAAACTCAGACCTACTCAGTTCCTCTGCAAGTACAGAATTGCCATAGTTACACAGAAATACAGGATCTGTCCTTCTTTCTTGACCATCTGAGTACTTGCTGCTGGTAGGGGTCCTATTTGCCAGTCAGTATTTTGACCTTTAATCTAGATTTCAGTAGAAATTCCCCATGATTGTCAGTTTGTCATGCACAAATACGATGGAAGAGCCAAAAATTAAACATTTTAAAGTATTTTTAATATTGTTATTATCCGATAAGCCATCATGATACACTATTTTCTTTACATTCCCCAACAGACTGACATGCTTTCTTAGGGAAAAATATTCCAATAGAATTGTTTGGATACACAGATTTTGTGACCTGTGCTAGAATGTCCCTGATGCCCCTGTAAAAGAGTCTGGTTGGTTATACTATGGGGCTGAGGGGTTTTTTAGTGCTTTCTAAGTTACTTTATTTCCATAAACATTCCATAAACATCAAACTAATTCTATAAGATTGTAAGAGTTACTAAAGTGTAGTTAGAAAAACAAAATAATCCCTCAAGCTCTGTTGATTCCGTGTCAATTTGGAAATGTATTTTACAAGTTACCTTGATTTCCAATTTTCCTTTGAAGGAAAGTGAAGAAGAGCTTTATTCCTCATGTCGGCAACTTCGGAAGCGGCAGGAGGAGCTCAATAACCAACTGTTCCTCTATGACAGCCACGTGAACCTCAGGAATCCTAACAGGGATGCTATCCTGAAAGAATTCAGTGTGAATGAGCACAAACTACAGATATATCAAGAGACTTGCAACCGCAGGTGGGTAGATGATCATTCTCCCTTCCAAGGCAGTTGTGGCTAGACAGGATTTATGGTAAGGCGACCTCAGATATATCAAAAGGAGCATCTAAAGAGTGGTGAGGGCTCATCTGAAGTGAGGAAGGGCTGCAGAGAAGCCAGGCTGCGCCTCAAGCCACTAGAGGCCAGCAGAAGCTGTGGAATGTGTGCTCGGTGACATCTCAGTGGCAGTGATCACAGTGACACCTGTAATCCTGTGAGCTTTCACATCCCTCTCTGCTGCTTTCTGGGAGGAAAGCCTGGAAGTATATACAGGCAAATAAATAAACTCTTCACTCTCGCTAGGCTATCAAAGTTATGTCCCTGGAAGTGTCATGCACATATGAGATATGTGGCAACAGATACACAAACCACAAAAGATAAAGCCAGAATTGAGTTCTAACAGCGCAGCGTTGTCAGTTCAGTGACAGTGCATTAGCCAGAGCTTAGGGGAAGGTTCCTTCTCCTTTGCTGCCACCTTTGGGCGGGTGTGAGGGAGACAGAGAGAGGTTTCATGTACCCAGAGGAAGTTTTGAGTATATCTTAAGACTTTAAATATTTTTACCCTTTTTTGTGTGCATGCTGAACAGCTTCATGAATCGCTGGTTTACTCCCATTTACTGGGGGGGAAAAAAATTGCAATGCTTGTTGCTGATACATTACTTGCTCTTAGTATCCAAGTACATTGAACTTGGTAGACTGTTTTCCTGTGAGAAATTCCTATTAGGCTTGACTGTTTCCTTTTCCCTTAAGATTAAAGGAGAAGAAAGTCAGTAACAGCAAATTCTACTCTTAGAGCCCATCATTCTTTGATGTGTGCTTTATGGTGCAATTCAGGAAGAGATGAATTTATCCTGGTCATCCTACTCAGTGATGGTCTCACCAGATGGAATGACTGGAAGAAGAGGAAGAAGAGGAAATATGGATTTCCTTTGTAATTTCTTCTTATGAGAAAAACTGGTTTAATTCCTAATAATTTATATTCTGTACAAAGCATACCCTCTGCGCAGGCCAGAGCTTCTGTGTATTCAAGATTTTGAAAACTTGAGGATGTGTAGTTGGATAAACCTCACTTCTCTTTGTTAATACCTGAAGCACAACTATAAATCATCTCCTGTATGTGTGTACACAGGCTGTAGATAAGACAGGCACAACAATTTGCATGCATGGAATCACATCACTTTAACCACCTGGCTCCTCAAGATTAACCAGTAGTGAGTCTTTAATTTATTAAATTCTGTAAAAGCATTTCTACACCAGCATTGTCATGTCATGTATGTTACAGTCCCTGAGACAGCAGATTGTGCTGCTGATACTGTGTAAAATATTTTGGGCAGCTGATAGCATTGTCTCTTATTAAAAGTTTTCTGTTACATTTTCGAGAACAAGATAATATGTTAATTTTGTTGAAAACAAATACCCTCTGTAACTGTAGTTGTGTTTTTTCTGTTGAACTCTCTTTAAAGGTTTAAGAAAGGAGCAGTGTGTGAACCTCTATTCATAGCCCCTGTGAACTTCTGTTCACAGCTTCAAGGCACTGGAAGGAAAAGTTTTAAGATATGCGGTAGTAGATATCTGTTTGTTTGCAGAAAGGGAAGGTATTTAAAATTCTGAGAAGCACTTACTTTTGTACAGTATCATTTCTGCAAATCCTTTCAGCTGCTAATATGCTTAGAAATGAAGTCTTAAATGAACTGTCAATTTTTAATCTTGCAATCCCACTTAGACGATAGTCAAATGATAGTGTTCAGTAAATGCAGACCATTTTCCCAAAATGTAACTAATCCAAGAATGATAGCGTGCACACAGAGGTACATCCTTCTGGTGCCTTAAATCAAATCAAGAACATGGAGCTGCAGATGAGAATACTTGTTAGATTAGCAAGTGTATTTTCCTGCCAGGGCAGAACTGAAGTCCTTTGATGGGATATTTAACAGTAATTGTCATAATTTGTGTCCATGTTGGCCCTTTGTGCTAGAGCTGTGTTGTTATCATCAAATTCCTGATTGTCTTACCTCTACATGGGTGGAGTTTTGCTATCTGCATTCCCATTTTTAACATTCAAATGTGTGCAGAGTTTAGTTTTCTGAGTGACTGCCTGAGGCACAAAATGCTGCTTCCATAGTGCTGCATTTCGATCACAGAGGACTTGCACGGATTTGGGATTCATGGCCTGGTGCAGCTGCCTCAGCAATTTTCAATTTCTCGTGCTCCCCATGCTGTGACTTCTGTTGTTTCAAGAGGCGCTTAATTGATGCCATTGTGCATTCACAGATGATGGTTTGAGGAGCCCCCTTGAGGTTTTAGCTATTCTGTAAAGACAGTCTTGTCTCAGAGATGAAAGTGTTATAATAGTGTATCCCACAATGGGGTGGCTTCTGTAAATTTTTTATTATAAAGGAATTAATTACTAATCACCCAACTGAAAACCAGAGAAAAGTTCAAGGCAATTCTCTGCTTTTCATCCTCCTGCCTGAAGTCTCTTCAGTACCCAGCTGTGATTGACCTGTTCAAGGATTAGATGGGTGCAAACTGCTCAAAGAAAAAAAGAAAAATCGCATCAACTGTGGATTTGGGAGGTGGAGCTGTAACCTAGACTGCTGTATAGAGCTGGTTTTATCTTCAGTATCCGGGTCTGGATTGTTCTGTTTGTTGGAATATTTTTTAAGCTCAGTTCCAGTGCGGACCCAACCAAACTCTCCATTTGTCCTGGCTTCCTTCGCTGGTGTGTGTATTCCTGACTCAGGACAGCCACTGTGTGATAGAGGCAGGAGTGAGTCCCTCATGCTGCTCTCGTGCAAATGTTTAAGAATTAGCACATTTTGTAGTCCTTTGAAAAGCCCTGTGCACATTCTTCACACATGCACGATGTCAGAGGTTATAAGAGGCACTCCTTCGGTATTTCTGAAAACGCATTTTGTTTTACAGTAAGACTTTTACCAGACTGTGATGTTACACTGTGTGCAGAATGAAAATATTGCAGTGACTCTTCTGCTGACTTGCAAGTGGTGGGCAAGGCTATGTCCTAACTCTTCTTTCGGTTCTTGCATTCTGTGTTTTATCTCCAACACCTCACCTCTCCGTCCTTGCTTGGGGCAGACTCTGTAGCAACTTTTTAACAGTTGCAATGTTTGAGTATGAAAGTAGGTTTGAATGTGTGTGCTAATTTCTTAATCTAGGAGGAAAAACATTTATACATTTTTGAAGTTAACAATTGTTAAATTGTTATATTCGTATAGAAACTGTTTTAAATCACTGAAATAACTTATTTTAATAAAAAATTTTTGATATCTCGCACTGATGTGAATGATGCCAGGTGTTTCTTTGTTTAAGCACTGCTTGTTGAGTTTCATGACTTTTGCCAGTCATTTGAAGCAGTGAGTTCTTGTTGAAGAGTGGTCTACTGGTGTGTGATGGTGTGCTCTGCTAGAGGTTGGAAGAAGGGCATTTCTGTGTTTTTAAGATGAACTGATTTCATGATGGTTTCAGTAGACACGGTTATCATTGCACTTCCTCTGGCTGCAAACACGCGAGGCAGGAGGAAAAGGTCAAAGATCGAGTTTGACTTGTGACTCCAAACCGACCTTGCTCAGTGAGAGGCAGGTGAAACTCCAGTCCTGGTGAGAATCAGATTTGTATGGGTTTGAACAATAAATTATGAGCAAGGCATTGATTAAATTTGTGGTAATTTGGAAGAAGAGTAATCTTGATATTTACCAAAAAATTTTATCAGAATACTTTCTGCCTGTGTGGTTGCATGGGGAGAACTGCTGGGTGAATGCATTCTGTCCTTATGCAGTGATTTTTTAAACTGTTGTGAGCCTTGGGAGCAAAATTTTTCTCATCTTTTGATCACAATTACATACTTATTGAACATGAATCAGTGTGAGGTGTCTGCAGCATAATTCTTCTAGAAGGTCATCAGATAAGCCAAAGGACCTTTATCACCTTTGCATTTGTGAGTATTGGTATGCATGAGTTCTGCAGTCCAAAAAATTACTATATTTAGGTGTTTTATTGCCTGTATTCTCACTTTTTTTCTACCCCAACATATCCACACATTTCTCTGTTGAAAGCATTTTGTTTTGCAGTTCTTTAACCTCAGAGATGGTGAGAGCTGTGTACCAGCCATTACCTTCGAATTCTCCAAACCAGTTGGAAAAATCTGAATGTGGTGTGGAAGCTGAAGTGCAGTGGTAGAATTCTGCTGTAGTCATGTGTCAGCATTTTTAACTGTAGTCCAGCTAGCTGGCTTTGTTCCAGACTGAAATTCCATTTATATCATGAGAAACAGAAATTAAATATAATGAAAATTAACCTTCAGAATCAGTTCAGAGACAAACTTATCTTCTGACATATAACAATATTTATAAACATGCCCAGCTCTTACTTTTAAAATAATTTAAATTAAAAGCAGTTTAATTCATTGCTAGTCTACGTTCTTAGCTGTTACCCCAGCAAAACAGAGAATCATGAGCTTGTCTAAAATAAAGCAGTAGTTCCCCCAACCCTTGTGTACTCCTGAATTGCAGTTTAATCCCCAGATCTTTCACAATATATGTAAATTATCAGTGATCAGGAGACTTTTTTCTGAAGATCACATATTGAATTTTTAAATATGCCACTTTTTGGGAAGTATGTGGAAATCAGTAATAAATAGAAACAAAGGGACATTTTGGTTGGGTCCCTTAGGAGAAGGGCCTAAAAATCTGTTTGGTTAAGCGCCTAAACAAATATATTTAAATACACACTAGAAGTGTAAGTTGTTCATGTGCATCTGGTGAATTTGTACCTGACATGCTGTGTCGGTGAGGGTAAGCAACTGACCAAGTATTCTTAAACTATTCACTTTAAACATCAGCATCATTCTTTATAGACAGGCACCTATCAATTATTCAGTAATTTTGAGGACTGGGAAAAATTGAATTTGAGCTATGTTTTCTGCTTTTTCAGTTTTTAGATGCATTTCTGGTAATTCAGTTTCAGGAAAACAGGTAATAAATTAAAATTTGAAAAGAGATACAACACTTGAATTAATTGCCCTAATTTGCACAGCTTTTCATGCAGGAGGAGTAATAACCAAAAAAAAACAGGAAGGAGGAGAGAGAATTCTCATTGTAAAATACTTCAAATAGAGCAGCTGTGGCTGTCTTTACAGGGATGTAATTTTCAAGCAATTTTAGAGTGTCTCCTTAAACCAGATTTCCTTTTGGAAAGAGTAAGTGTATCCTTCACCTCTGTTGTGGTTGGGACTTTTTTTTTTTAATCGATGGAGCTGATTGACAGGGAATGGATGAATCCACAGTGCGCTGGTGATGGCTCAGGGCTGGAGCAGTCTTGGGCCTCCAGGGAAACACGGTTCCTCCTGCTCCTGTCAGTGACTTCTGTCCTTGACTCCAGGCAGATGAAAAGGTTCCTGTGTTGAGCTCAGCCCCTGCAGGAGTTCTGGTATTTGGGGTTTTCTTGGGCTCTTTTTGTCTTCTCGGAGCTGCTGCTGTACCTCAAAAGCTGTCCAGAGTCTCAAACCTCAGTGGGTATTGACTGGATTTCGGATTCATGGCTTAAGGACCTTTCCATGGATTTTTTTCACTAACCCCACCGATGAGATAATTATAAATAGCAGTAGCCGAGTTTTGCTAGAAGATTACAAATAGCAGAAGAAATTCCTCTGGGGCACAGGAGTTCAGTTCCCCGTCTTATAAACAATTTTTTTACAAGACTTGGCATGAAATACTGACGCTGTTTCTGTGCAACAGGCTTGTGCAATTTCTTCCACATTTTGGTTCTGTCTTCTGCTGGCATTAAAATTTTTTAATCTACTTCTGATAACATTGTGTCAAAGCCAGAGAACTTAAAGGGGAAAAGAACAAAGTGGTTTCTACTTGAAAAAACAGAGCTGTTGGAAAGAGAGCGTCGGCCCAGGGCTTTCGTGAGGTCATGACTCTCTTTTTTCTGTTTTATTAAAAAGAAGGTTTCGTCTTTCTGCAGATGATGGTGTATATTAATGGCTCCTGGAGAGTGGCCCTTGTGCCATCAGCGCTCAGTTGGAGGCACATAAGCTCTTTTTAACGGAGTGCAACACTGCTGCTACACAAACAGCTTATTTGCTATTAGAGAGGACAAAAAAGTGAGTTCACTCTTGAGCTAACCCTCGGGCTAAGTATTAAATTTAGTTTCTTTCATGGTGTACTTAGTGGTAGGAAAATGAAGGAGAAAAGTCAGATATCAGGCATAAAAATACAGAAAGTTATTAATAGTGTGGGCTGGAGTTTTTTTTAAGATAAACTTCTTGGAAAGAGAACTCAAAAGTCAATGCTGTCTTCAGTCACCATGAACTACAAAAATCTCCATATTCTAAGCAGGGGTGGCAGGGGACTTTAGCTGGGTTCCTCTAC
Organism: Pardalotus punctatus; assembly: GCA_013400915.1. NCBI lineage: Eukaryota > Metazoa > Chordata > Aves > Passeriformes > Pardalotidae > Pardalotus > Pardalotus punctatus. The sequence continues at coordinate 57,400 of VZTX01010666.1, read as the reverse complement.
TTAGGCCCTCTTGTTTTCTGAGAATTCTCTAACAGTGCAGTGGAACTGCTGTCTGCTTCTTCCTCTTCAATTCCCCGTTTCAATTGCAGCACAGTTTAACAGAACTGAAATAACTGGAAGTTACAATTAATTTAAGATCACCGTAGCTTCAGCTATTAAAATGGAAAGACTAAAGTTTTAAGAGAAGTTTGAAATTACTGAAGGATTCTTTTATTAAGGGGTACAGAAACTGTAATGTTGATGAGTTATGGGAAAACAACTTCATTTTTAACATTTGAGGAGAAGTTACTCAGTTTCTTATTAAGCTGGCAGAAGGAGTTGCTTGGGAGAGCAGTGACCTGTACTTAACAAGTTCTTATCTTCTATTCTTAAAAGTTCCACAGAATTATGAGTTTCCTTGTAGCAAGTGTTTATCTTCCTATAACAAAGCTGCAATTCTATTCAGATGGTGTCAGGTGTTAAAGAAATATTGTTAAAGGCTAAAAATGTTTTATAAATAGTGGAACGTGAATGCAGTCACTTACCAAATGTCTTTGATGAATTATTTGTTTAACCATTCAATAATGGTAGGAAAAATCATAGGTTTTATTTATGAATGCACTTCAGCTGGCTCATTCATTTTAAACAGGCATATTTTACTGTTAGAAAAATCTACAAATCTGTGGTGTTTCAAGCACTTTGCTGTAATTTGGATGAACCACGGTGCATTTTCCAGAAATGTCATTAGATATCACAGTGTTAACTCAGGAAAGCATACCAGAATGTATTCACATAAAAAAACCCATTTGTTTATTGTCTAGCAGTTTATCAGTTAATCTTGGTTAGGCATAGATACATCCAAGCTGGAAAGCAGAACTGGGGTTTGGAATGTGACCAAAGAATAAGTTTATTCTCCTCTGGATCACATAGCACAGACTCTTTAGGAATAAAGGGCAGGGATCAAGAGCATAATCCCATCAGGGAGGAAGAGTCAGCCTAAGGATGTTTGTTCCATTCACTGTATTGTGCTGTTGTACCTGAGAACAAAATGCTGTTTGCAGTAATATTGTTTCATCTTGTTAGGAATCTGATCAATTTTACTTTGAAGAGACACTATATATAAAAATTACACCTTTTTACTCAGCAGTTTCTCCGTGGGGATAAAACTGTTATTTACCTGAATCACACAAATATGTATTTTTTTTAAATCCTTTATTATCTGTCTGTCAAAACCAAGAGTAAGCAGTGAACATAACTAAATTCTGTCCTCAGCCTTTCATCTTTCAGAGTGAAAAAGCAGCTGCAGATGGAAACCATGAGACCACCACAGCAATCAGCACCAAAAGCAGTCCTCCATCCCTAAGCAGATGCATCATGGTATAATTTCTTGGCTTTGGTCCACATCCCTGGGATTTAAACCACTCCACCACTTCATCCAGGCTGTACTGCTGGGGCTCATAGCCCAGCTCCTTCCTGGCCTTCTCCATGCTGAAATAATGTGTGACACCAGTTTTGTAAACCTCCGTGCGAGTGAGGAGGGGCTGGAAGTTATAAACGCGCCCCACGAGAAAATGAACTATTTCAGTAAGGAATGCAAAAAAATAGACAAGGGAGAGGGGAAGGCGCCAGGTTGGGAACTTGTAACCCAAACCTTCCACTAGCGGTCGGAAAAATTCAAAATTATTTACAGGCCTGCCATCGGAAATGAAATAGGCTTGCCCTGCAGCGATGTGCCGCTTGCTGGCTCCGAGGGCCTCGGCGGCAAGGACATGAGCCTGGACCAGGTTGTCCACGTGCACAAACTCCACCAGACTCAGCGGGTCCCCGTACACAAACTGGAAGAGCCCCCTCTCGATGTAGCTGACTATCCTGGGCAGGTGCCGCTGCTCCCCCGGCCCGTAGATCCCCGCTGGCCGCAGGGCGCAGCTCCGCAGGACGCCCTTCCCGTTCCCGAGCTCAGCGCCGTTTGCCTCCAGCACCTTCATTTCAGCCAAAGACTTCGTTCGGGAGTAGTGATCAGGGTGAAGGTGCAGAGGTAGGTAAGGCAGAGACTCGTCCCCATTTTCTATAATCTGGCCCCCAAATATCACGTTGTAGGTGCTTGTATAAACCAGACTCGGCACGCCCCTGCTCTTGCAGGCCTGGATGACATTTTCTGTTCCTTTCACATTTACATCTTCTATAAGTTTTCGGTTCAGCTGCTCCCTGCCAGACATTCCATAGGAAGCGATATGGAATACGCAGATTACATCTCTGAGAGCTTCTTCCACTTCAGACAGGCAACAGATATCCCCCTGCATGAACTTTATTCCCTCTGGCACAGTTTGAAGTGGCTTCACGACATCAAAGAGAATCACGTCGACTCCCTTTTGATATATGGCACAACCTAAACTAAAACACGATAGAAACCGTATGTTAGGATACAGCACCACGGTGCATGAAACATTTCACCTGGAAGGGAGAGAAGATTATTAACTGTTTCCATGCTGATTATTTTTCTGATGGGAGTCTTTTAAATACTCAGCCTTTTAAATACTTCTACTGCAGGGAAGATTCAGCTGTGATGGTTTAGGTACTGAACAAATTTCTCACACTCCATCAGTATTTGGAGAAAAACAAAGAGAAAAAAGAGGCAGAACTGCTGTAAATGAAAATTCTGAAGAGAAATAACTGAAGTTCTGTCCCCTTCAGATCAGCAACAGCAAACCTCTCAGATGTGAAACTACTGACAATTTTTTTTTTATTTTTTAGAATAGCCTTACTTCTTTTATCTTACTGCTTTTGTGCCATTCCAATTCTGTCAGAACAACAGGTTGGTCTTTGCCGTTGTGTTTGAAATTTATGGAGAAGAATGGGAGAGATGCTTCCAAACTGCCATGAATACTTTGCCACATGTCTACATTTTACTCCAAGTCACAGGTATTGACACAAAGTATAACTCTGGTGTTTCTTTCCCCCTTTCCTATAACTGTTGTATATCTATTGTACTTTAAGGGGATGAGAGTGGAGGAAAAAGCCAAGCAGAAGTCAGAGGCATCTTCTGGGTTTTTTTTTTCCCTTCCCCTGACTTGACATTTACTCTGTTTTCTGGTCCTGACTGTGATCTCTCTCCCTCCTCTAAGCAGTTATAGTCTAGGCCTGAAAATAGGATTTTTTCTTTACATGGCCTCCAGAGCCAGCTACAGTAAGAGAAAATGGATTTCACTGAGATATGCACCTTATTAAAAACTCTAATCCTAAACCATCACTATTCACGAAAATAATATATTCTTGAGAGCTCATCTGGAGTCCTTAATCTATAGCGCTAAACACGTGTAAGTATTTGCAGGTCAAAAGAAAAATGTGTGTTCAAGTGTAGGCTTGTCCTCAGAGCAGGCTGATGAGGGTGATGTAACCCCCTGCGGAGGTGAGCACACAGGTAAGTAAATGTCTGCGAGGCAGCTGATGCTGACATTTGGAAACAGGATCACAGCCTCTGGAAACAGAGGAACAGAGCTTGTTTAAAAATGAGACCCCGCATGAACCGGAAGATGGGATGAACTGGATCAGGCGTCTCAGGCCCACAGGCTTCCCTTGTACACACGGGTTTTGCTGCCTCCGCAGCGGCAATCTCTTACATTTATTCCTGTATATTTAATGCACTAACCGGAAGCCAAAATATCCCCCTCCTCCAGTAATGAGGACTCTTTCCTTGGCACCATTTCCTGCTTCCATCCTCTTTCCTCGGGCACTGCGGGCTGGAACTGACCTATAAAACACAGGGCAAACACACACATTAAAACCATCCGCGTGTCGCTACCAGCGCACGCTCCCCTGGCCGCTCCCTCCTCTCGTTCACGCTTCCATTGCATTCCTTCGCTTCCGCAGCTGCCGGCCGGGCAGGAGCAGATCCAGCGCCGGGATTCTCCAAGGGCAGGCTGTTCCTGGAGCGGGGAGCCCTGTGCTGGAGCCGTGTCCCCCTCCCCGGTACCTGCTGTGCCGCTCCGTCCCCGGGGCCGCTCCGTCCGTGCCCGTCCCGGCCGCGCTTCCCGGGGCGGATCCGGCGAGCGGAGCCGGGCGGGGCCCGGGGAACGCGGGGCTGGGCCGGCGCTGCCGGCCGTGCTCGGTGGGTTTCTGTGCTGGAAGGTGCTGCGGGTCCCCTTCCCTCTGAAATGGGGGCTCTCGGGGTGTTGGTGGGATCGGAGCCTTTCGTGTCCCCGTGTTTGTACCGCAGCCCTGGCTCGGGGCAGCGCCGGGATCCGTCCAGGCTGGGGATGGACGAGCAGGTGGGGCAGCGCTGGGAGAAGGGCTCGGGGGTGCTGGGGGTGAGAGCTGGACCTGCCCCTGGGCTGATCCCCCAGCGTGGGCAGCAGGGGACGGGGGATTCTGCCCCTCTGCCCCCTCAGGTGAGACCCCACCTGCAGAGCTGCCCCAGCTGAGAGAATTGGGATTGTTCAGCCTGGAAAAGAGAAGGCTTCAGGGTGACCTAGCTGTGGCCTCCAGTGCCTGAGGGGAACGTACAGGAAAGATGGAGCAAGACTATTTACAGGACAAGTAGTGACAGGACTAGGGGGAATGGCTTCAGACTCAGAGTAGGGTTAGACTGGATATTAGGAAGAAATTCTTCCCTGTGAGGGTGGTCAGGCCCTGGCACAGGGTGCCCAGTGAAGTTGCTGTCCCATCCCAAGGCCATGTTGGACAGGGCTTTGAGCAACCTGGGCTAGTGGAAGGTCTCCCTGCCCATGGCAGGGAGTTGGAACCATGTGATATTCAAGTTCCCCTCGGACCCAAACCATTCTGTGATTCCCTCGGGGTGCCTGGAAGCATCATCCCAGGGGTGTGAGGCTCTGCAGAGGTCTGGGACACTGAGGAGAAGCTGAGGAGCCCTGGAGCCCTGTGCAATTTGGGTGGACAGGGGAGTTTCTGGACTTGCTACTGAACATTTCTTCACGGGAAGCATTGGAATGTGCCACCCTGGGAAGTGCTGGAGTCACCAGCCCTGGAGGTGTTCAAGAAACACGGACAGGGCAGTGCTGTGGTTTGGTTCACAGGTCATGTTCAGTCAAAAGTTGTACTGCCAGCCTTAATGATCCTGTGATTCCATGGTGCTCTGAAGGTGCCACAGCTGCTTTCCAGTGTCCCACCATGGTGGGAGAGCTGTGCCCTCACAGCATTCCTGGGGATGCAGGTGGCTGAGGTGCATCCCGCTGCCCTTGTCATCAGCCTGAACCACGGAACACACTCGCAGGAATCTGCTGTGCCCCGTGCAGGGGCTGAGGTGTTTCTGGCAGTGGGAGAACACTGCACAGCACTGCCTGGCTGCCGCAGAACTGCTCCTGGGTTAAGAATCAGCAATCCCAGCTGTCTGCGAGAGAGAGCCACAATAGGAAAACAATGACTTACACGGTCAAAGTCTGGCTTGTGGTGTATTCCATTTTTCACTTGCAGAACTGAGTCACCTGGGCAATGTCAGAGAGTGGATTCAGTGTCAAAACTACTTAAAACCCCGCAAGTTTCTGTTTTGCAAAACCTTGACAGAAGTAGACACAGTAGGCTCTGTTGTATTTTTGATCGATGGCTGGTAAGAATTAGAACTAAACAGACTCTAAGAATTCTGTTAGCACTAAAGATTTTTTTTTGTATTTTTTTTAACAATGATTTCTTGGTGGTGAACCTCTGGGACTCTTAAACAGCAGTTTCAAGATGAAGCTGATGCTGTACCTGATTATGCACCTGTGGAGATGTGCGGAGTGTCTGGCTTGGAGGGCATCCCTCAGTCACAGCTGATTTCCCTGTCTGCTGTCTGTACAGCAGGAGAGTGGGTTTGAAACATCCTTGATGCATCCCCTAAGATACCATCCAGACATATAATCAATGGTGTGCTCAGAGAGGTATGAGAATTCTAGCTCACAAGCCAAAAAATCACTTTTGTATTGCTAAATACTAAATATAAGGATTCTGTGTGGCTGCAGCTGCCTTCTGAATTTATGCATAATCTTGATGAAGGTTTTGAGAATATTTTCTCAAGTGTTTAATCACCTGCAAAGGCCAAAAGAGTCCTGAGCTTTCCCTGAGATCTGTGAGCACAATGTGTTTTTTTCACCTTTGAGGAGTCCAGCTGAGATGATGGCACTTGGTGTCTGTCTTTTGATCGAAGCGATTGTGTTTGAATGGAATATTGCAGACCACAGAATAGCTGAGGTTGGAAGGATATTACCCTGTTGAACCCCCTGCACAAAGCAGGTTTGGGCAGAGGAGTTCCACGGGTTTGTGTTGGCACTGAATATCGCCAAGGATGGAAACTCCAGCCTCTTTCTCCCCATAGCTCCCCGAGCTTTGTGCTGTGTGAACAGTGAGCCCACACTCTGTGTTGGGAGCAAATCCCTCTGTTTGAGCAGGCAGCTGTCAGCCCCAGCATGACGTTTGTCCTCTGGACTTTGTGATGTGCCTGTGCAGGACAGTTTGCAGGGTTGAGACCTCTCTGTACTTTCTGCTTTATCCTGCTCTCTGCCTGCTATGTCATCTACAGTGAGTGAATTGTGCCAGGTTATCTCAGAATTATGAATATTATGACTATAATAAGGCTGTAGTTTAGATATTGTAAAGATGTTGCTCTTAAACCACTATCAGTTTTATTCCTCATTATAGTGAAGTGTCCTTTTCGGCTCTAAAGAATGGTGAGGAATATTCATTCCTTCAAAATGGTGACATCTATGAAAGCTGTGGGTAAATATTTTCCTCATTTTACACTGACAGATCTGATGTAAAGACTTGACACTCTCACATCTCAGTTTTGCACAACCCATTTATTACTGTTTTTTCATTTCCTATGAAACTCTGCTTTTCCTAAGGCTTTATTGACCTTCTGAATGTATCATAAGTTCTGTTTTGCCATCAAATAAATGGCCTTCCAGTTCTACTCTAATACAATATTTGTCTTTCTTTTAAAAAAATTGTAAACCCTGCACTTCCCTTTAAGGAGCCTGGATTTTTGGAGCATACCTTGCATGTGTCTGAGCATGCAGAGAATGAGACTGTGCTACAGTCACTTGAAAAGATTGCATTGATATCTTGAATTGAACTTTAGGGCAAGATGCATCAGGATAGAAGGATTTGCAGTGTAAGTGGGACTTGTCCTCAATGAACCTGAAATGGGCTGCAAAGGAATCCTTAAATCAGCTAAATAAGCAGCTGCTGTAAACAGTGCAAGTTAGAAAGAATAAGCAATGAAATAATTAATTATTCTTTCATGGTATGTTAGTGCATCTGGTTCTCTTTGCAACTTAAAATACTTAGCTAGTAAAATTATTTTTGTCATCAAAATACAAAGCATGCCAGCAGTACTATTTCAGGAAGCAGGGCAATATTTCATCTGGGGAAATAAACCTTAGCTTACTGTTTTCCTGTTGTTTGATCGATTTCTTTTAGATATTACTTAATTGTGCCTTTTTTTCTTTTTTTTTTTTTCATTGAACAATGAGATGAGAGAAGAGGACAAGATTTAAATCTAGGTCAGAACCAACGATGTTCATGACTTTATTAAAACATGTAAAACCCATTGGTTAAAATAGTACTGAAGATGACTTTATAAACACTTCTAGTCCTGACTGGAAGGATGTGCAGGGAGTAGTGGACTCCTCATCAAAATAGAAATTCACAAAATGGAAAGTGGCCTCTACACAACAGTCTTGCAAAGGGTCAGATTGTTTGCAGAGTATTTTGAAATCCCCGGGTGAGGGAAGATAATGTTTCACTGAAGATATGTGGGCTTTGTTACATGATTTTTTCTATACTGTCCAAAAATAAATCTCCATTTTATTATAGTTTTGGGGTCATCTTGAGCATGGATGTGAATTTGGGGGTGAATTTTAACCTGTAGCTAACAAGTTATTTTTCACACGTGGACAGAAGCCGGGTCCCATGGAGGGAGGGGGATGTGACGCTGTCCCTGAGCACAGGGTTCTGTCCCTCCTCACCTGCTCGAGGCTGTGCAGGAGGGAGCCTTCCACCCCCTCCCCTCCCCAGGAGCAGCTCTGGCCTGGGCTGTGCGGGTAGAGGGTGCAGTCAGCTTTCAGAAGGTACAAACTGCTCGAACTCCGGCTGCTTTCCCCCCAAAATACCACGCTGGGTGGAAACACCAAACAGCTGCCAGTCAGACCAGCTCTGTGAAGGGTCTGGAGGATTCCTGCAGTTCCACGTTCTGGAGACAGCTGTGCCCTGAGAGAGGGAGCTGCTGTACCAGTGCTGGTGCAGCCCAGCTGTGGCCCTGACATCTTTAATATCCGTGTTCTATTTGCTGTCAAGGCTTAGTTACCAGCGAGGTGTTTCACACGACACATGTGCACCGTTTTTTTGGTGTAAAAACAGGCTGACACAGGTCAGCTTTCCTTCACAGGTCAGAACAATTTAGGCTCAGTACTCATGCCTTGGCTACCTTCGATTTTCTGGGTGCCTTGCGCTGTGGTCGCCTTCAGTGCGTTAGTCATGAAAAAGTCATTACTATAAAAGACACTGAAAATGCTTTGAATTTTTTTTGTGAAGATTCTTAAGGGACAAGCTTGATTCTGGGGTGTCCGTTCAGCAGCACTCTGTGGAGCCATCAGAAATTAAGTTCTTTTCCATTCTGCAATGCTTCAAAAATGTAGATTATCCTATTTTCAAAAGTAGCAGTTATTTATGGGGAAGGGAAGGGAAGGGAAGGGAAGAAAGTTTGCATATTTTGTGATAAGCGAATGGCTGAGCAGAGAACTGAGAATAACCTGTGTTCCCCTTTTTACTTTGATGACAAACTGTTTGTGGTCTCTGTGTCTCGTTGCATACCCCGCAGGGCACATCAATAACCCGGCTTTTAGAATGATAATATATTAATCTTCATAGCCTCCACAGAGCTGAACGGGGTCTGCAGGGACTCAGCCGCTCCTAAGCATTTCAGTCCAGGTGTCTGAAGTCAGGGTTTCCCCTCTGATGTTGATCTGAAGCTCCCTTAAGCCTCGTGTGCTTTTTTAAGAGGCAATTTGACCTGATGTGTTACCTGATGTTCTGAGGTGTTGATACCTGTTGGCATGATCTGCTGCACAAATATCAGTCTTTAGCAGTACAGGGTGGTGCTATCCAATGTAATTGCAGCACCTTGGAAGTAAAAGCCAAATTTTAGCTCATCCTGTAACTTCATGAATAATTTTAGCGTTGCAGAGGAGGCACACGGGACGCAAGGGTTGAGCCTCTTTGCACCTGAAAGGATTATATACTTTAAAAATTAGTATGTTAAGAAATGTCTTATGGGAAGACTAGCAAAATATTATTGAAAATACTCTCACAGATGTTTTTGCTCTCAGAGTAGGGGAGGACAGGATTTGGAATGCTGGGCTGAATGTCTTTGATTCTGTTACCTAAAGCAGGTCTTCTAAATTTCAATAGGCAGCTATTTCAGAAGGTAATTATGCACTTACATTTCAGTAACTCTCTGATTCAGTTTCAAGTGTGATTGATGTGCATCCAGATGCCCTTATTTACCACACTAATAACAAGGAAAGGCTTTCCTGGTGTAGTAATTGATAATTTAATTCTGCTATCCATAGCTTTACAGAAACCTTACCCTCTAGCAGGAGCAAGATGGGGTTGGTCTGTTATCAGTCGTTAACACTAATAATTGAACACCCAGTTGATGGTGCTGCTTTGATCTTTTGGAAGGGTCTGAGGGATCTTTCAGCTTCACAGGCCGCTAATCATGTGCTGTAGATACCATATGTAGAACAAACTCAAGGCAAAATGTGTTCATTAATCTCTATTTTGTACTGTGCTCATTTTCTGTGTGTGTGTGTAAGAATTCTGCAGACACTGGTGGTGAGGATGAAATGTGTCAGCAAGAACACCAGGGCCTGAATTTGCTGTAGCATTTCTGTGGGTTTCTCAGTGGGGAATGAATTTGCTGAGGGGGAAAGGTGGGGTATTTGCTGAGGAAATGCTTTCCATCTTCACATTCCTGCTGCTTTCATATTCCTGGTTCTCTGTTCAAGGTCTAGGCAGTGGTCTCCAATTTTCAGGCACTTAGAACTGGAAGAAAACAGAACAGACACTGGCTTAAAATATGGCACTACCATTTAGTTCTGTAATTACCTTGAAAACATTCCAAAAATTACATAATTTTGCTGAGGAAAGATTAAGTAAGAGTTTGAAGTAGAGGAAAACACACTCAAAGACGAAATCTCTTGCTTCAGCTGTGCTTGAGTGAGATAACCTCCACAAGGCTTCCTTAATGTTATCCAAAGGCATCTTGGTATTTACAAAAGCACCACACTCTTATGTATCTTTGATACTGATTTATTCTGTTTCGTGAAGAAATGATTGTAGAATTCAGAATTCATAAGCATTTTATCATGGCCTGATGTGTGACTGCATTCTGAGCTATTTCAAAATAACTCAGGCTTGTGTCAGAATCTCTTTTCTTTTAACAGGGACTTGTTCAGAACCAAAAATTTTGAAGGTTCAAAGCAGTTGGTCAAAACAAAATAAATCCAGTAACTCTAAAAGGGGGCAAAATTACTGAAATTACAAAGATGCGATAGTTATGAAATACATTTTTCATCTGTTCAAAAGCCTTATAAGGACATGTTTCATCTTGGAATGTTAACATGAAGAAAGTGTTCCAAGTGGGATCTATTGAACTGGGAGTGTGCTGTAACTTACAGTGATTTACTGCAAGTTAATCTTGCTCCTGGTTTTCACCCCTTGTTGTGGGTGCAGCATCTGGCCGTAACTAATTTTGAATTTTTGCTACTTTTGAAGGAGAAGCAAGATCTGAATAACCAGGGAATTGAAATACCTGATTTTTAATTTGATTCTTGCAGTGAAACAATTCTGAGCAAGCTTTGTGTTTGAAGTGCTGCTTCAATGTCTTTCAGAGAGTATCCAGCCCATAGAAACAGAATTCGTGCCAGTGGAAAACACTGGATTAATTCCAGTCATACATCAGCTTAATTCTTCATTCATCATAGGAACATGGAAGAATCAAACATCAAACGCATTATGGACAAACTGTATAGGCTGAAATGTTCTTCTAGATGACTTAGAGGAACAACATGTTCCAGTAATTGGCTTTCTTGTATAATGAAGGTTTCTCAAATAGAATACATAATCTTCAAGTTACCAGAAGAAAAAAAAATTGTACCAAAGAAGGTCTGGTTTAGCAGTCGTTGTTTTAACATTTTCCGAGATAAAACACCTGGTACAGTTCTTTCCCCAGGTCTTTGACTTTACATTGCTGGAACTCTTTTAAAAATTGCCCTGGGAAACCCTGGGGAAGCACTTTGAGTGGCCAGTGAGAATCCCTCCGGTGCCATGCTGCTAACAGCAAAGCCAGCAGATTTCACCATTTGTGTTTCTCCTGCAGTTTTGGTCCTGGCTCCTTTCCCTGCTGCCATAAATAAAGGTAATCTCTGCTAGGAACAGGCGTCAGCTCCAGCAGGCCGTTAATCACACTTCACAGCACGCACATTATTATCTTATCGGGCAGAATCATCCCACCTCCCATCATGTTTGATCTGTTTATGAAGAGAATGCCTTCCATAATTGTAATTGAGAAACCAAAATGACTCAGAGTTTGGAAGTGTCAATAAGAATGTATTATGCAGCCAAACCCCCCAGGTTTTTTGTGCAAATGGGTCACTCTGCTTTTGCCTTCTCAGGAAGGGTTTTGCTCATGATGGACTTCCCCTCGTGTCCTGAAGCTTATTACCTTGAAGAGAACTTCAAATTTGGGATGTCCCTTGTGAGAATAGGCTACAATCATTCCTCCTGTTTTGGCTGGAAACTCCCTTGTTATCTCTGGTACAAAAAGAAGCAGTCCAAGCAGGATTTAACAAGGAGGCAGGGCTCCATCTCCTGTAGATTACGCTTTAAAAAGGAATCTCAGTTAATACCTGCTGCCACCAAATCCAATTTTTATGGGTAGTCTTGGTGTAATTTTACATCATTAATGTGTATTCCGTAATTCAGACTTCTTAAAATTTGAATTATCAGATTATTTGAGTTGCTGAATTTCTTGAACACATTGACTGCTTAGTGCTTCTGGCCATAATAGCTGAGGTGATTATCATGGACTGATATCTTGGAAAGAAAGTGCAAATGTGGGTTACAAACTTCTAATTTACTGCCTTCCTTTATGGAATAAATAGAGGAACGTTTAGTATGCAAATTAAGGTTAAATTAAATATATAAAAGTGAATGCTGCAGATTATATTTTGCATGTAGTGGCTACAGCTTGTTTGGTGCCTGCTGCTGGAGGCTGCACAGCAACTCCCGAAAAAAGGTTGTCAGAGTAATTTTTCCCCCTCTGGTGCGTGTGTTCTGTGGCTGCAGCCTTTGAGTTATGACTGTTGTATTTCAGCTGCACTTGCTGGAGTCTCTGGGTGATTGAGCTGTCCAATTTTGACTCTTTTAGTAGTTGAACTGTTCTCTTGCAGGTGAGGTACCACATGTAAACCTTTCACACCATTCATCTAAGTCTTCGAGACCCTTTACTATAAACACTGATTTTATAAAAGCTTTCTGTGTTCTCTGACCTTTTAGAGATTTTATAGATTACAAAAAGACATATTTATAGCAGCACAAGCCAAGCGTGTGATGGCATTCAAAAAATGGATGAAAATAATTGTTGCCATTTCTCCCCTTTTCATTAGAAGTCTTTGTATTTCCCTCAATATTCTGTCTTGCATTACTGTAAATGTGAACTTTCATGGATAATTTGTTGAACACATTCCTGTTTGTGCATATGTGTACGAGGCTGGGCTGTGCTTTAGTCTCGTGAGGCTGCAGTTGCTGTTTAACATGCTCACAAAATTTCACAGAATATATAGTTCCGGTTTTAAAGATTCCAGTGTTACCAGTTTCTGTCATGTATCCACTGATCCTAAGGGTCTTTTCCAACCTAAATGATTCTGTGATTCTTAGCCCTCAAAAATACTCATCTGAGGCTCAGCTTTGCACTTTTTCCATCTGTGAGGTGTCTCCTCTCTGATCTCTGTCGGTTAAATCCAGAGTTTTGCACGGAATTTCTGCTCTCAGAAGGGACACAGCGGGCGGCAGCTCCTTCCAGCTGGACTTGGGGTCAAGGGAGACGTGTGAAAGGCGACAGAAAAGATGAGAGTGGGGCCCAAAGAATCCCTCCCAGAGCTGTGAAACAGGCACTGCTCGGACTGAACCTGCAGCAATTCTGCACAGCAGCTCCCTGTGAGGAAGCTCCCCTGGATTAACATCTCACCCCTGCCTTGTCCATAAATTTGAGCTCGTTGTGCCTCTGCTGCAATGCGGGCACAGTTCGTGCCTCAGTGAAGATCCTGGATTTGAGACTTGTTTTGGTGGCAAGTTGGTTCAAGTTTGAGCAGTCTGTGCCTTCAACGAAAGAGTAGGAAGAGCCTCACGTTCAGAGTTTTTGAACTCCTCTCATTTTTAAAATTTAATTTATTTATCTTCGGTGCTTGCGCTTGGATTTATCGACTTTTCAAATTTATCAAATTTTGTTTCTGATAAAAGACATGAACCAAGTGAGGATGATAACATCAGATAAAGTGGATGGAAGGGGATTATCTTGTGTGCAGGAAACGTTTTGTAAATCAACACCGAGGCCAGGTGTGTCATAGTTGCCAGTTGGCCATGGGCAAAACCTTCATACAATAACATTTTTATTCATGCTTTTGGCATAATTCCCATGGATTAGTAATATCTTCTTTACTCGTCCTTCTGTGTAAAAGCAATTTTTTCCCACCTGTATCTGCTCATTTACACATGTAGATATGTAAACATTTCTTACACTTCTTCCTGATTCGGAGATGTTGTGGGAAGAAGTGCCATTGAAAGAGAGATTGTGTCAGCAGGGTTTTTCTTCAAAATACCTCTTTCTGCCCTATTTTCTGCTGTAGAGTCTGGTATCTAGAGGTACTTAATTCTTTGCCACTTTTCCAAATGCAGTTGGGTGCCTCATTTCCATTTGCCATTTTGGATATAACGGTGGGGATAGAAGAGTGAGGGATGAATCAGTTATCAGCACTTAAACATATGGAGGAAAAATTATACTCCTAAGGATACAAACGTATTCCATCTAAATTTTTTAATTTCATTTGGATTTGACTAGTGAAGTTTGGTCAATATCTACTGATTTCTTTCTGTACTTCCTGTGGTCTGGTTTTAATGACAACTTGGAAAATCTCTCTGCTACCGCCTCTCTGGGACCATCTCTCATTGTTTGGCACATCTCTTTTTCAAGCTGCATTATTTTGTTAAATGTAATGGTAATTGACTCTTCTTTGTAACCAGTTATAAGGGTAAGAACTTTTAAACTTTAAACTTTTAAATGACATTGAAATTCTTATTTTATCAGCTCAAAGATATATTTGACGTGATCTTCTACTTTATCTAAAAATAAAAACCCAGTTCAAAGGAAGGAAAAATTACTCCTAGATACTTTTAAATCCTAGCTTCAGCCCATAAATTTGACTGTAGACTTAAATTGAAAAAACATAATATTTAACAGGTAACATAAAATCCTTAAGAATTGGCGATGCTCTCTGCTTTAAAATGTTAGAACTCAGAAAAAGGGAATCAAACCCTCATATGAGCTCGTTGTTAAATGTAATTGAGAACTAAAAGCCTCCTTGGATACGCGTGTGCATCCTTTTAAAGGTGATAGGAACTGAGAACTTTCCTAAAGCACGTGTCTGGAACAGCTCTTAGGCATGAGCTATTCCATGATATTCCAGCCTGTCGGAATAGAGCTCCTGTCCCCTGGAACATTTTTACATTGATCACAACACTGGCAGTGTGTTTACAGCAATTTTTGCCCCTCAGTTCCAAGTGTGGCTCCGTGGTGAGCAGAAGCAGCTTCCTTCTGGTGCCCGTTTGCCCCCCGTATTTCAGATCAGTTCTGGGGGGCAGAACTGATCTGAAATATGCAGGATTCGTTCACTGCCGAGCTCCTGTCCTGATGTGCGTCCCTACCAGAGAGAGAAAAACTCTGCACTACAGAGAATGGGTTAAGGACTATAAAGGGTTATTAATTTTAATAACTGTGTTCTGAATCTGCCCATATATGTAGATATAAATATAAAAATCCCACAAATCCCAGGGACAAGACACAGAACCTGTCTGCCATCTGACATTTTTGACAAGCTCTCCAGAATTAATCTGTCTAGGAGCTACTATGCTCAGCTTAATTATGGAAAGGCTGCATCTGCGTTCAAAGCTGTTGAGAGAGAAAGAAGAAAGTAAAAATGTCCACTAGGTTTGATTAACTGCTTTCAGCCTGATGAATAAAGACAGATGGTTACTAGTTATTTTTCCTTAATGGATTTTGGAGCTCCATTTGGTGGATGAATTAATGTTATAGGTCCCAAATCTGCCTTTGAAGCTACGCCTGCCTAACCCTTAGTGATTCTAGCAAAGTTTGCGTGCCTCCAAGAGAGAGGTTTGCCCCGAGGCTCTCGTATATATTGTTAAAAAACAGTTTTGAAATTAAAAATAAAAGCGAAGCGATAATTTACCGTATTAATAAAACAAGTTACAAACTCTGCACAGCTCAGGAAGGAATCCCTTACGAGGGATGATTATTTTGAAGTGCCTGAGCAGACTTACCCCCGTAGAATCTGTGCCTGTTTGGGAATAACCTCCACCTGGAGCTTGACAATATTTTAATACCAACTTTAAAACTTGGAGAAGTTCATTTTAAAGTTGCACTTGGTAGCTGTGTTTTTATGGCGTAGGTTCATTTGCATGAATCGATTTTCATATCTCAAATCCAGGTGGGGAAGGTCTTTAGGGCAGGCTCTAATTCTGCAGGTGTGCATGTTTAAACACACAGCTATGAAGATTTCTTTCCTTTACTTGCCTGCGAATATCTGTGTTTATTTTTCAGAATGTGCATAAGTGTCTGAGTTTGGGCTCTCGGGGAGCATTTAGGCCTAATGGGTCTTGGAACTGTCATTCAGCAACCCACTAAATTGTCTGGGTGGTTTTATGTGTGGATAGTCATAGTGATTCTAATGGGATTAAATTTGCTTACATCCAGTTTTTGAGTCAGGGTTAAGGTCACTGCATGATAAAAAATGTTTAAGATGGACAATATAATAAAGGGAAGCAGAACAACAAAAAATCACATTGAATATACAGATTTTTCTGTAGCCGGTGGATTGCTCAGAGAAAAAACACCATTTAACTAAAATGCTGCCTGCCACAGAACCATCAAAATCCCCCAGATCCTGAAAGGGACATAGAGGGGTCGTTTGTCCCCCTGCTCCACGGCAGGATCACCTGTCCCCAGGTCATTCCTGACAATGTTTGAACACGATCACAGCAGTTTACGAGCAGTGCAAAAACGGCTGAAAAACGCCAGGAACGGGAGCGTCCTTCAGGTCTCAGCACCGAAGGGGAAATCGGGGACATCCTGCACACAGCACTCCATCAAAACCCTAATGGAAGGCATTGATAGCACCCAGAGTGAGGTCACGATTCCTCAGCAGGACAAACACATGGCTCCAGCGTTGGGAATTGAGGGGCTCGTCCTTCGAGTGACAGCAAACAGAGCGCGCCGAGGGCAGGTGACGCTTTGTCACGGCTGATGGTGTCGTGCTTTTTGACTTGCGGCTCGTTCTTCATCTCGTTTTGCTTTGGCTTGCATTTCAAAGGCTGGCTGATGTAGCTCTGAGGGAAATCTAAAAATAAGTGAACTGCACTGATGAAGGGCGGAGATGTTTTGAAGGGTTTGCAGATGGAGGGAAGGCACGTGGCAGATGTGTGTGGTTAATAACCCCAGGGACAGCGGGGAGATGCCACCACCCCTCTCCTTTCATCCCCTTTGCAGGGTCCATGCTCGTGTTCTGGGGCTCTCACTTGTGTGTGATTCATTTTTAATGTTGTTGCTGTCTACAGTGAGTGACAAGTTATGTCTTAAATCCCCTCACTTTGAAGGGACTCATTTCTGGGGACAGTTTCTCTGTTTGTCCACACATGCTTTAATCAGAATTTTGATTACTGTGCTTGCCTAATTTGCTGGTTTACCTCTATTTTTACATTGCTATTTATGAATTTAACCACACCAAAAATTATATGACTTTTGCATAGATAATACCTAAATGTTTGAAAACAGGCTGTGGTCTAATATTAAGATGTATGGAAAAGGTTGGATGTAAACCAGATGTGTCTCCAGCCTGCCAATACTTGAAGGCACACAGGAGGAAGAGTTACAGAAAGACGATGCAAAATTTGTTTTTTATTTGATATAAATATGGTTGCTATGACTTTTGGTTAGGGGAAAGCATCAGAAGCAAGGCAGGCAAAACTGCAGTTGCATTTCAGGAAGCACCTGCAAAGAAACAATCAGGCTGTGGGCCATGAAAATGTGGAAATCCTTTGTGTTCTGAGCACAGAGATGCTGCCATTAACTTCAGACAGGCAAAGCTGCAGAGAAGGAAGGGAATAGAGAGATACAATAAAAATCTAGTTGGAAAATCCGACGAAACGTCCAGTCGTGAGTACAGTTTACGTCTTTATTTCTCATTTATTGAAGCCCCTCTATGCTGTGCTCTGTCCTAGGCAGGGCTGGAATGTTACTTGGAATATACCGGAGGAAATTTTAGGGAACAGCCTGTGCTGTCAGAGAAGTGCACTAAGATAAAGAGGTATCTTCTCTAACGCTGATGGTTCTGTGAAAACTGTTTCATGTTACTGGATGACAGGAAAAAGGCAAGCAGGTGTCATTTCTCTTGAGGATAACCTAGGGATGATGCTTGGGTCACTTCCTAAAGAGTGCCTAATTGCCTTTAGATTTTCTGATTCTGTCCTCTTCTTGGAAAATAATCACAACTGGGTTGATAAAAATGACTCATTTTGGAAAGAGTGTAATCCCATTTTAGCTCTTCCTGAAAGCCTAGAGATACACGGATGTCTGGAGAGTTCGAGGAGAAAACCTCCCTTGCAAATACAAAGGAGTGCTCATAATTTTAATGATTTCTCTGATTTGAGATGTTTTGTCTATTGCAGAAAATTTACAAAGGGTGATTAAAGTTCTTGTAAATACTGAGGCAGAACTTACAGCCTTTGGCTTCATTTACAGGTCCAGATTTGCCATCAATACAGACATTCTTAACTCTGAGGTTTTTTCTTACATTTGACAAAATAACAGCAGACTTAGCTGAGGAAATTGTTATTGTTGTTGTTTTTATTATTATTGTCTTTTGTTAGTATTGAATTTTGATGAATGATGGGCTAAAGTTTCTTGTTCATTGCCAAGGGATGATTTTCAGGATCTGTTGTCTCTCTCTGAATTGGCAATATTTACCATAATTATATTTCTAAAAACAAAGTCTCCAGCAGCTTAGAGGTAAAATGTATTTCTTACTTAAATAGGTATACACTTTATTCGACAGGAATTATTTTCCCTAAGGGTCTATTAAATAAATAGTTTGAAGACAAAGGTGAGGTTACACAGCTTTATTCTCACTGGTACATAATCCTTTTTTGCCCTAATTCCGTTCATGCCTGTGAGTTCAGAGATCTCAGTTCACAGAGGTTCTTGGATGCCTTTCCAGCTTTAGGCAGAGAAATGGTTTTGTTGTCTTTACTGGGACAATTCGTGTGCTTCAAGCTGAGTGAATGAAGAGAGAACAGGCTGAAGGAAGAGGATTATCTCAGCCTTTGTGCAGGAGTTCTGCAGAATTTGTAAGAAAAAAATCTGTTGGTCCAAATGAATTTTATTTATGGAAATTCAACAGTTTCTACATCCAGGACTGACATCCTGACGAGTGTTTCTGTAGCCATTAAGTCCACCAAAATCCAGGTGTATGAAGGTGTTTATGTTCTCTCAGAAGCTGCAGCAATAAAAGTAAGTAATTACTCCTTTTTTTCTGCTCCTATATTTATTTACTCACTAGAATATTGTTTCTGTCTTGGTTAATGACTCATTTGTTGAAACAGATTTTTAAGTTGAAATTGTTTTCCAGGAAAAACCTTGTATATCAGAACCTGCAATGCAGAACCCTTACCCAAGCCACAAAAAATCACCAAGCACATGGAGCAGGAGCTCTCAGGAGCCACAGCCATCGCCTTGCGCAGCTGAAAAAGCCTGAATCAGCAGGCAAAATAATAAATTGAAGAGTTCTGTGGGAAATCATAACCTGAAATGAAAAACAAATCTGTGCCTGGCAGGGAAAGCTGAAACAGATATTGGATACATAGAAAAGGCACTTTGTGCTTCTAGACAGTGTAATTGATGTTCCACTTGGGACAGGAGAACATCAGAATATCAGTTGTATCCAGTTGGGACAGCAGCTATTGGATATGACACGTGGCACTTCTGGATGAAGGGAAAATGCTGACAGGAAAAAATACTGACTAGTAAATTATTGCAAAGTGCGAAGAAAGCCCATGGGAAAAGTGGTCAAAGAATTGAAAAACAATGCAGGATGAGGTAACAGAGACATGCCTGAAAACCTCGTGGTTGAACTGGAATTTTCTTCTAAGCTGGAAAGTCATAGAAGGTTTAAAAAATTGTAAGCATCAGGAAAATTTCTCAACTCAAAAGGGAGCCATGAAAAGCAAAGACAGAAGAGAGCTCATTACCAAAGCAGAACCAAAAAAGAGCTTGGTGGTGTATTTTTAAGAAGTTGTGACCAGGCTCAGCTTCACCACATTTCAAAGCAACTGGGGAACCTGAAACTTTCATCTGCCCTTTTTTTGGTGTCAAGAACAGCAATCAAATGCACAGGCTGAAAAACACAGAGCCAGCAAAGGATGGCAGGAGAAAACTTCAAGAAATGGGGAGGAAGTAAGTGAATATCTGTGAAGAAGTGATTTAACCTCCAGAACGGGAACGTGGAGTCAACAATTTGATGTCTCTGATAAAGATCCCGCACATTGGAGGGGGTCCTTGCTTTGTCCTGGGGACAGGCTCCTGCAGGGATACTGCACCAGGTGAAAGGTGCTGGGACTGGGGGACTGGAAGGAACACAAGCTGAATTTTTAGAGACTGGCTGTTCATGTTGCTGATTACCATGGAGTGATCATTCTTCGGCAAAGGCATTGAGAAAGAGGAAATAAAGCAAACTCAATTGCAATCCTGTGTTACTGTGCAGCTTTTAGAGCTGGAGACATCCCAAAGGGGTAGAGAGGGAAGTAGGTGCTTTTTCAAGATGAGTAGTTGGCACGGGATGATAAAACTTATCCTGTGGCAAAATTGTGCTGAAAAATCCTCGAGCAGCAATCTGTCATTGCTGGTGTCAGAGAAAGTGCAGAGGCTTTGTGAAGTGGGTACTTCATGTCAGCATTTCTCAGCCAGTTTAGATCATAACCTCCTTTCTGCTGCCTATGATCCATGCACTTACATGGAATTTTATTCACCCACCAGGGTGAACACGTGGTCAACTTCTCATTTAGAGAAGGCCTCTGGTTGTATTTGATGCTGAAATTACAAACTCAGCATCCATTCGGACACAGTCAGCCCCACAGCTGTTCTGCGGGGCTGTGGGGGCAGCAGGTGCTGTGTCCGACCCCACGGTGCGTGGGGCAGGAATGTCTGTGGCATCCGTGGGTCAGGAATGCCTGTGGCATCCGTGGGTCAGGAATGTCTGTGGCATCCGTGGGTCAGGAATGTCTGTGGCATCCGTGGGTCAGGAATGCCTGTGGCATCCGTGGGTCAGGAATGTCTGTGGCATCCCAGCTTCCCAAACATCGCCCACGCCGTGAGCTGTGTCCGAAGGAGGGGTGAGCACAGAGCACATTTCGGTGGGGGTGTGGTAGGGGAGACTGGAGCAGAGGGGGGCTCTCCTGGAGTGGTTCTGCCGGGACCAGGCGTGGTGGCCACCCCAGTGTGGCCCCTCGCCCACCTGTGTCCCCTCCCCACAGGCTGAGGGAGCCGGGGCAAACAGCAGGCTGGAGGTGATGGCTTCTGCCCCTCATCCCACCGCGGAAAAGCTCCATCCTGCTGTCCCCTCCGGTGTGAGAGCTGTGGCTCCAAATGCCAGCACATGGGTGATCATCCAAATTATGTGACAAACACCAATGATGGAGAGAGCAAAATTCTCCAAGAAAATCTTTAAGAAGATGCCATAATGCATAGCAAGGTATAACTGACCTCAAGAGGAGTGTGCTAATAAAAGCAGAAGCAACAAATGGCAAAGAGAAGGGAAAATATTTATTTTTTGCACTGGTGGGAGGATGGGTGGGTGAGTGTTCACAAGGGCAATGAATGATGAGCAGACCTCGAGGGTAATGTTCCTTTAAGAAAGTGACCTCATCTCTGATGTAAACTACCTGCAGAGGTATGTAAACATTTTCACTGGCTGGAAAAGTGTGTATTCAACAGATTTGCAATCTCTCAAAGCCCCAAAGGCAGAATGGAATGGAAATGTGCTCTGTTTCATGTCAGGTTTGCACCCTGTGCTTCAGTTTTCGTGTCTGAAATCAGACAGACCAGGTAGATAATTTCAATTGTCTTGGAAAACCAAGCTAACATCACGTTAGCTGGGTCTGTGGGAGCGTGGGCTTGTCTCTCAAATCAGTTAACAGGGATTTTTAAATAAGGTTAAATATGCATGCCTAAGTTGTATCTCAGTCCCTTTGGCTGGCTGGATTTTAATTATTTTTTATTGCTTAAATGACTTTCAGAATACAGTACAGCAGATGTTAAATCTCTCATATGTATTTAATTGATTACTTTTGCCCCCCTGCCACAACTTGCTGTGGGGATCAAGCCAGGGATTCCTGTCAAAACCAAGGTGAATGTCACCACTGGAGCTCAGCGTGTGTTACCTGTGCTCACCTGACAAAGTGCCCCCATGGCAAACCAGCAATCGCCTGTCCCCAGCCTCCCTGCACCCCCGAATGTCAATTCTCTGTAGGATTTGCTGAATGTGGAGTAGGTAAATAGGCAAAGGTGGGCACTAAAGCAGGGAAGGCAATTTGGGGTTTTTTGTTGAAAGAGGAGGGTTACCCATGTGTGATAAATCCCAAGACAGTTTGTATTCCAGTGATTAAATAACCCTGCCCTGACTCATTTTTGTCACTGCCCATCAAAAACCAGTTCCACTGAAACTACACCCTGAGTTTTCCAAGCAGGAAAGCCCAACTATTTCTCATAAGGAAACTGTCCTTTTCTCACTGTCTAGGAAAGTGTACTTTAAAGATATAAAAAAATACAGCAGTTATTTTTTCCCTGGAGCCGGTGCTTGCTACATCATGTCCATTCCCAGGCTGTCAATCATTATCCAGCCAGCACTCTGTTCAGAAGGTGGAGCTGTCAGGCAGAAGGAATGAAAGGTAAGGAAAGGAACGCTCCTGCTCCTTGCTGATGCCAAGGGTAAGTGAGATTATGTCAAACCTTTCAACAGAGTCCCCTTTCTCTGCCCCACCCCCTGCTCCTATATAACACTCTGCATTTAGCAATACCTGCTTCCACCCGGCCGGGGTGGGCTGGGAGTGCCGATGGATGCTGCGGCCAGCAGCCCCCTTGGGTGGCTCTGCGCAGGTGTCACTGTGCTTTTTGGGGTCACCGTGCTCTGCAGGGCCCAGAGGAGCCCTCTGGACAGAGCCGAGGTGCTCTGGAGCCTCCTGCCTGCCCTGCTGGGGCTGCTGAGTGTGGGCACGCTGGGGGCTGGCGTGGGGCTGGGGGTGTTCCTGGCCCTGTGCCTCGCCTGCTCCGTGCTCCTGGGGGACAGGGACCTGCTGCCCGTGGGGGACAGAGCCGTGCTCATCACAGGTAAGGTGCTGCCCGTGCACAGAAACAAACAAAAACTGCCTTTTCTCACAAGTGAGCTGGAAAACTTTGTGTCCTTGGGTTAGTGCATGCTTGTAAGAGCTCCTTTTATTATTTTTTTTTTCTGCTTGTTTTATTTGTTTAGGCAGAGATGTTTTTTCCCAGGTAAATAAGTGCTCTGAAATTAAGTAGAAAAGCATCTTAATAGGTGCTATTATTTTTTAGTGTCTCATTTAATCTTTACAAGTAGCTTTTTAGACGTACTTGCGAAATTAACTGGTGCAAGAAGCATAAGAATACTTATGATGGTCTAATTTTTTAGGAGAGATGTTAATTCCTGGGAGCCCTCAGAGCATGGGGGCTCGTTCATACATTACTTTTTTTTACTTGGATTAATTGTGCTGGTTAAGGATGTGCAGCTGTCTTTTGGGCTGTGTGTGTGTACCCAGTGCACACTGTGTCTGTCACGCACATATTTCAAGGCACTGGTTTGGTGCCATCTCTTTGAAACATTGAAATAATTCGGGAGGGAGTAATTCCCTTCACTAGCAGGGAAAGTTCAGAGCTCATTAATTCAGTCTCTATTACCACTCTGATCTACTCAAACCCCACTTTTATTTTGCAAGGGTGGCATTTTTGTAGTTTTATGGCTTTTTCCTGTTTCTTCCAAAACTTTAGGTGTTGTTTATTTAGATGTTGTTTATTAGTGTTAATCAAACCTTTAAACTGGAGTGCCTGCCAAATGCTTCTTGCACTCTTAATTTGCTGGGTTTTGTTTTATTTTCTGTGTTTTCTTCCCCTCTGCAAAGCTGAATTAAGTTGCTTTGGTTTATATAGCAATTTCTAGCAGAATTTCATTTTGTTTTATAGGGACGCCTGGAAATAATTTAGATTTTTTGCCTAACAGGCTTTAATACAGGGATTAAATATAAAAGTTGAGAGAGGAGAAGATCAGCAGCAGGCTCTCCCCTTGCAGTTTATCTGCCAGCTGGGTTTCTCCCTGCAGGTGTGTCAGATGAAGATGGATATTGGTGGGGGAATAGGGAGAAATCCTTTCCCACCCCTGCAGACTCAGGGGATCTTCTTGCACTTGGGCATCTCCTTGTCCTTTGTAAGACTGCAAATCTCCAGGAAAAAGCACTCTGGGAGCTGATCTGCTGTGTGGAGTCTGAATTAGAGCGATGTGAGGGAGTGAGGAGCATTTGGGATCAGTCCAGTGAGGGAATGTGCTTTCTTTGTACCTGTGCCTCAGCTGTCCTGAAGAAATGCAAGTTCGGACATCTCTGGCAGCTGAGCAGTTTGAGGAGGCTCTTATTTGTCTTTACTGGAATCCTATACAATCAATCAATCAATCCATCAATCCATCAAACCCTCCATCAACTGAATCAGAAGTTTTGCTCAGCATTGTTTGGGTTAAATGGCTCTGATTGTGGTGTTCTTCCCCACACCAGCTCCGGGATGTGTGTCCATGTGCATTTGCAGGTGCAAGGTGCCTTTAAGTAGATTTTGATGTCATTTTCTCCAGTTTAGACAAGACCTCAGGCAGGCACTTCTTGGAAAACGGTGATTTTAATT
Source organism: Pardalotus punctatus (assembly GCA_013400915.1). Classification (NCBI taxonomy): domain Eukaryota; kingdom Metazoa; phylum Chordata; class Aves; order Passeriformes; family Pardalotidae; genus Pardalotus; species Pardalotus punctatus. The sequence continues at coordinate 33,132 of VZTX01010666.1, read as the reverse complement.
ATTTTTCCTTTTCCCCTCCGCCTTTCAGCCCCGCAGGACCGAGGAATGTGGCTGTGTCCTGGGCAGCTGCCACGTGTCCCTGTGAGACAGCTTTGGCCAGAGGCTGGGGCAGGCTCTGCTGCTCTCCCTGGATCCTGTCACACGTTGTTCTGCTCCTCTTTGGATGCTCACTATTCTTAAACAGAAGCTCCTGGCATGCAAACACTTTAGTGGTAAATGCAATAGCCACCTTCCCTAAAAATTACATTCCTGCCAAGATCCAAAGTAACAGGAACTGTAAAATCCCATCCTTGGTTATTCTGTGTGCAGTGGGATGAATTTCTCCAGTTCATTTGGTCTTTCCATTCTTGGTGAGGGATTTGGTGTGTGTTCAGCATGAGTCAGTTGTAAATTCTCAGTAATGATTCAGTCAAAGTCAGTAGGGACTTCTTTCCTCATAATAAATATTTTTGTAATCCACAAATTATTTTGGATGTAGAAGCAAGAGTGTGGTGGGGGGAATTTTTTTTTTTTTTTTTCCCTATGGAGACCTAACTACTCTTTGAATTCCAGGACCTGAAGAGTAGTTTCTCTGGACTTCAATAACAGGTCTGAAGCTCAAATCATACTTGTTTTGGGAAAAAATAGGAACAAACCCAGCATCAGGCAAAGATAAAAACAATTTTATTGCTTTCTTGGGATTGCTATGTCCATCCCAAGTTCAAGTTGCACTATGAAACTTAGGAAATATGTAGCTGTGGCTGTGTACTTGCTGGGAATGATGAGGAAGGAAGGATTTGATCTAAAAGTAGGGTTTTTCACTAAAAGAAAAAGAAGGAAAGTCACCCCACCCCCAAACCTAGAAATCTGTCGTGTCTGGGATGTTTGCAGGCTTCTTCATGTCTCTTTAGGGAATTCAAAGAATGTAGGTTTGTTCTGTCAGGTCAGGACTGGAGATGCTTAATGTGATATTTGTGGTGCTCTGGTGCATCTTCAGCAAATTGCAGACTTCAAAAATGCCAAAAAGCTGCTGCATTTTTTTTCCCTAAGAATTAAATAGAGCATGAGTAATTCTTTTCTACTTTTTCAATGCACTGATTGATCCAGACATTTAGTACGTGTTTTCTTCAAGTCACCTGGAATTAATATTTTTCACCTTTCAGGACTAAAGCCCAGTTAAAAGACAGAATCCAGAAATGAAGATCTAACATGATTATGATGAGTCTTTGGCAGTCAAATTCTATTGACTACATATTTTGAATGTAGGAGCAGACCTGTGATTAACTCTGATAATATCTCCCTTGTGTGCCAAAATCACAGAATAACCCTCAGAAGTTCGTGGTAGGGTTAAGCAGGGAGCATCGCGGCTCATTCACAAACAAGAAAATTGTAAGAAATCTGGCGGGAGTTCCAGCCCTTTGTCTCACATTCAGATTCCCAGGGTCTGGAAATGAGCAGTGATGTGGTAAATTGTTATTGCAGGAGACAGTCAGGCCCTGGGACAGCCCCGTGGATCCCAGAGCACCGCAGAGCCCGGAGCTTCTCTGCTGCGCTTACAGTGCAGGATGGGGAAACTCACTGATGGTTTACTGTGTAAAAACTGGATTAATTCATTTAACTCGGGAACAGGAAGGAATTCTCCCCTGGGAGGGTGGGCAGGCCCTGGCACAGGTGCCCAGAGCAGCTGTGGCTGCCCCTGGATCCCTGGAAGTGTCCAAGGCCAGGTCAGACGGGGCTTGGAGCAGCCTGGGACGGTGGAAATGTCCCTGCCTGTGGGAAGGTCATCCCTGGATGATCTTTAAGGTCCTTTCCAACCCAAACCATTCTGTGATTTGCTCTGCAGCAGCAGCAGCAAAATACTGCATCAAAGGGAGAGACTCGTAAATCAAATTATTTGTTGAATATTCTTCAGTGGAACTTGCTGGGAGGAATTGCCCAGCTGTGATCCCAAAGACCATCGTGTGTTTGATCTGTGAGCGCTTCCTGCAGCTGCTAGGCCATTGCTTCATACAGACAACGGTTGGGAATGAGTTTGGAACAGGATAGAGAGGATAGGAGAAATTCTGATGCAAGTTTGCATGAATTCAATAGCGGACGTAGCACAGAAATGCCATTTTGAAGCTTTGTTAGGTTCTGAAAGCATTGGAATGCTTTGCAGGTAAAGAAACATTTGCTCAGTTTTGGCTTGGTTACAGGCTGTAACAAAAAAGTGCTTATCAGAGGGGTCTGTGTGGTAGATGTGTGAATGAAATAATGCTGCTTCTTAGAATGAAGAAACAGAACCCAAGAATTTGAATTCCAATGTCCTATAATTGCTCTGCCCATTGGAGATTTCAAATTAAATATTAGTGTGGGGTTATTTTCTATTTGTTTTTTTTCTCTTAGATACTTTTGTTATCAGGTTTTAGTCTGAATATTTGTATAAAAGCAAAGTAGGATTTTATTTTTTCTCTGTGTATAAAGTAAGTCAAAGAATCTGTCAGTGGCAGAGCATGAGCTGATTCCATCAGCTCTGAGTCAGGAGAACATCATCTTTCAATCTCTGAGAACATTTAAAGGTCCAGCTCCTCAAACTTCAGATCTGAACCTTTCTTTCCGCTGACATACGTGCTTCAGGGACTCTGCCATCACCTTTTTCTTTACATTTGCATGGATTTCCAATGTGTGTATTTATTTTATTTTATTTTTAACGCTGGCGTAGGACAGACCCACTTTCCATGCTTTTTTGGTGCTTTCAGGAAGCGACACTGGGATTGGACACGCCCTGGCTAAACACCTGGACAGGCTGGGTTTCGTGGTGTTTGCTGGGGTTCTGGACAAGGATGGCCCTGGGGCTGAGGAGCTGCGGCAGAGCTGTTCCCAGAGACTCCGTGTCCTGCAGCTGGACATAACCAGCGCCACCCAGGTCAAGGAGGCCTATCTGGAAATCTCAGAGAAGGTGCAAAATGCAGGTATGGATTTTTCCTCCCCCTTTGTGGTGGAAGTTCTGATGCAGCAGCTTAGCAGGGCCATCTCTTCGCTGTTGGCTCCACCATGCCCTAGGTGCGGTCATTTCCAGGGCACATCCTCGCGCAGTCGGGACATTTCCATCCCTGGCTGCTGTTTTCTGGGACAGGGGAAAATGGTAATGGCTGCTCATGGGGTGTGGGATGTGCATCTGCAGCTGCACATCGTCTCTGCCATGGTCTGGAGGCACCACCCAGCTCCTCAGTGTACCCCTCACGGAGTTTTTTCCCCGTGTATTGCAGCCCTGTGCTTTCTCCTCTTCCCAGGCCTCTGGGGTGTGGTGAACAATGCAGGAATCCTGGGCTTCCCTGCTGATGGGGAGCTGCTGCCCATGAGCACCTACAGGCACTGCATGGAGGTGAATTTCTTCGGGGCCGTGGAGGTGTCCAAGACCTTCTTGCCATTGCTCCGGAAATCGCAGGGGAGGCTGGTGAACATGTCCAGCATGGCAGGTGAGCTGAACTAAACACCAAATAAAGTTCTGGAGGAGCAGAAAAACCAATGAACTTCCTTGGCAAAAAATGCCAGGAAAGGTGGCAGTCAGTCTGGCTTGTCAATACACCAAGGGAATTAATGTTAAGGCAATAAGTTCAGGTTTTTCTTTTCTTTGGGATACTGTTTCCAGAATTATTTTTTTTGTTTAGCAGACTATTCCCAGAAAACAGCCTTTAAAGAATTTAATGTGGCTAAAAACATGCTGTGACAAAAAAAGACAGTAAAATTGAGATCTTGTGTTCTAGATGCTATGAGTGATAACTTTGTGAGCTTCCATAAAGATGGGTGGTACATCACAGGTATTTCTAGTACATGTTCAGGCAGAAGTCGGTGCCCACCTCAGTTTGTGATATCTGCTGATAATCTGGGAGCTGAAGAGATTGTGTTATAGAGATTGTGTTTAAAGAGACTGTTATATCTCTTTAAAAATATTTTTGATATCTTAGAAATACTTAGGAATAACTTATTAGCAAAGTGGTATTTTTCCATGAAAAAAAAAACCAAACAAACAACTTTTTAAAAATTAACATATGTTTTCCATTTCCCCCCCCATAAATTTTGTTTACCATATATGTGTATGTGTTCATAACATGACCTTCTAGGAGGACAGCTGAGGTGCTGAGATGCAGGAACCGATGTAACACAGTCATGCAGTATCTGGTAGCCAACAGCTGAGGAGTGAGAATGCTCCTTTGAAAATGAGACCTGCTAGAAGCAGGATGTCCTGCTGCTGGAAAGTATTTTGGTGTAAGGCCCCTTAGGGATTTACTGTGTCATGAGCTGCCCACGTTTCCCTTTGCCCTTCTGCACAGCTGGAGTCCCCCAAATCCTGCTGGATTGCTGGGGTGCCTTGTGAAATTGTCACCTGGTGTTCCCAGGATGTGGCTGCAGTCTGGCTCTGACACTGTTTTCTCTTTATAGCCCCAGAGATGCTCTGTGTCCATGGCTGTGTTTGTGGTTCAGGGCTGACACTGAGAAATCAGGACTGAATTATCAGAAGGATCTTCCTGGTGCTGCTCTGAGGCCAGAGCCGGTTTCCTCTGTGCACCCAAGTGAAGAACTCACTGTGGGTGTTTTGGGGCAGATCTCTTAATTCCTGGTGTGAATCCCTGAACTGCCCTGAAGGGATAAATGCAGAGCTTCCCTGTGCTGAGTAATTTGCCCTTGCAGGAGATGATTATGACCCTGCTTAAACTGTAGATATTGTTGGACACAGCCTGGTTTGGATAAAGACCTTCCTGTTAACGCAGGGTCTGGGGGTCCTTTGGTAAAACATTAGTGGAAAATTGTTGTGCTGAGTCTATTCCTGCCTGTGCAGGGCTCATTTAACTGGGCTCAGGTTAGCCTGACCTCGGAGGGAAAACTATGTGATTCAATTGGCTCAAACCAATCCAGTTTATTCAGATGCATGCAGAGGAATAATTAACATATAATTGGCCTGACTTCTTCAAGGGAATGGCTCTGTGTAAACAGCTCCTGTGAAACCTTGGTCATCCCGGTACAGTACCCAACAGCACCAGTGGCTTACCCGAGCATTGCCCTGTATCTGAGGAATTCTCCTTTAGAGTGCTCAAACACATCGAGGTGGATGTGCAGCGTGTGCAACAGGGGCTGCACGGGAGGATGTGCCCGGCTGCCCCTGCCGGCAGGAGAAGGAGGGATGTGCCTCAAGGAGAAGGATTTTCCATTCTGTTCCCTCCTCCCTGCTGCCAGCACAGCCTGGGGTGGCTGTGACAATCTTAAACCTGTGGTGATAACAGCAACCTTGGGGAGGGTGTGGGAGGGCTGAAGAAGAATATGCTGAAATCAAAGCATGGTTGTATTTTTCTAAAGCTGAAGAAGTGACTCTGCCATTTTTTGGGACAGAGGAAAGCTCTGCCTTTGGAAGATACTGTTTTCTGGGAGGTTGTTTTTGTAAACATACTGGGTGTTCTCTTAGCTTTCCCAGCTGAACAAATGTTCCTGGGATTGGAAAATCTGGGATATAACTACAGGCAGGGGATCTGCTTCTGTGCTGGGTGTCAGGGAGTCCTGTCACTCACAGGGTGTGGTTCCAGCTTTGGTTTGTCCCCAGAGGTTTTCCCCACTCAGAGACGCTCCCCACCTCTGCCCTTTCTGAAACTATCTGGAGAGAACAGGGAAGGAAGTTGGCTTTAAAAAGCTAGAACTGAGATTACCTACCCTGTTCTAACAGTGCTTTATTGTAGGGGCTTGAAATTCCTGTTGCAGTGACAAGAACAGGAGCATAAAACTGCTGCTGCACTGTTTATATGAACTAAAACATTATCTGTGTTTCTCAGACCAGCAGTCATAACTTTCAGCAGTTTTTACCCTTAAATGCAATCCAGTTTATTTTTTTCTGCCCTACAAGGTGTCTTATCAGGTGTTACTGAGCGTAACTGCTGTAAGCAGCCCTTAATTTACAACTTTCACTCTTTTTTAACCTCTAGCAAGAAATTATTCCCTCACTGACTTGTTTTAACCTCAGTGAGAGAGGCATAATTTTGGTTGTGCTGTAATCTGCCTTCTAAATCACGAAAATAAAGGCTGGGAAGAGCCACTGTCGAGGTTTATCAGGTTTCTATTGCTCCTGCAGGAGGCATTCCACTACCGAGGTATGCTGCGTACGGGGCATCCAAAGCAGCTCTGTCCATGTTTTCTGGAGTAATGAGGCAAGAGCTTTCCAAATGGGGAATTAAAGTTGCGGCAATTCATCCATCAGGCTTCAGAACAGGTTGGTGCTTGACATTTCGGGACGTTCTTTCTGCCTCTCCTCTTCCCCTGTAGTTCAGCAGCCTCAAAGAGAGCCCTGAGTGATTCTCAGGAGTGGGACTTTTTTCCCATTCTTTAATGTTGGTTATGGAAATGAAGCTCTGTGTTTTCTGTGAGAGATGTTCCCTCCAGCTCTGCGCACTGCCTGCCTCCCCTCTCCTGGGCAGAGCTGTCTTTGCTTTGAGACAGGGCACGATTCAGGCACTTGGTGCCTTTCCTTTGCTCCAGCTCTGTTGGAGCTGACAAAAAGAGCATCACGGTGTGTCCAATTCCAGTGTCACGGCTCTCTTGTCCTGCCTGAGAGCTCCGGGTCCCCCTGTCCCTCCTGCCTTCCTCAATATCAGAGCTCTCTTTACTGAGCTGCTCTGATCCTGGCAGTGTCTGCAGCAATACCTGCCATCCTGCTCGCTGCCTCTCCATGTCCTCTGCTCCTTCCTCTCCACTCCTTCCCTCTGTGTGCTCCTGCTGCTTTCTGTTCCGATTTCTCCTCCTCCTCCTTCCGCTGAGCGCTTTTTGCAGAGCGATTCCAGACTCATCTCCTGCTGCACATGCCCTCGCTGCACCCCATGCCTGCCCAGAGCATTTTTTTATACCCATGGAAACCAAACTGGTGTTTTTCATAAAATGCCACTTCCCTGAATGCTTCCCCTCCTGGGAAGGGGCCCTGTGAGGCTCTGGGCTCTGACAGCCTTGTGTGGTCAGGGGAACCTGCCTGAGGCTCCACCCTCAGAGCCCTGCTTAGGTGTTCTCAGGCTTTTGGGTAAAAACGAATCCTGGGATTTGATATTTAAATACTTATTTAAAGATTTTTCCTAATGTACATGCTTATTTTTTGGTAGTCAGGCAATAATTGCATTGGAGGAGCCCCTGCTTTCCTTTCCACATGATACAAATGTGGTGAAAAAATAGATTAAATTACAGTTCTAAAGCAGTCCTAATAGAAGGCTAATCCTTCAGGAAACCAGTTATTGAAATACAATTTCACTTGTGAAAGGACAGCTTAGCACTTGGCCAACCCAAGTGAATCCTGTTCATCTTAGTGTGCCTGTCTGTCCTCACTTGTTAATAAACACTGATTGGAAACACCCACAAAATTAATTGGGACAGAAGGGCGAAGTGGGGAGGAGGGGGAAAGAAAAAAATGTTGATTTGGCTGTGAGAGAGCCTTTTTAGGTAGAGCTGGGAGCCAAATGGGGCATGAACTTTGTGCTTTTTGTGTAGCACAAAGTACTCGTGCTTTTCCTCCTCTTCCAGCTAAAAGCACTGGCTGCTGACCAGCTGCAGTGTTTGTTCCTCACTGACCCAGTTTAGATCAACTATTAATTACAGATTTGTTTATTTTGCAATCCCGCCCCAAACCCACTGGCTGTCCTGTGATGTTGCCACTGCAGGTATTCAAGGCACAGCTGAGCAGTGGGATGAGCAGGAGAAGGAGCTGATGGAGACGCTCCCGGCAGACACCAGGCGGGCCTATGGCGAGGAATATCTCCTGGGGCTGAGGAATTACCTCCTCCACCTGCCCTCCCACTGTGCCCCCGACCTGTCCCCGGTGCTGGCCGCTGTCCTGCATGCTCTGCTGGCCAGGAGACCCCAGGGCCTCTACACCCCTGGCAAGGGCGCCTACGTCCCCCTCTGCGTCTTCTGCTGCTTCCCCCTCTGGTTCTACGACTTCTTCATCAGTAAGGTGCTGGGTGCTGGGGCTGTTCCTGGGGAGCTGAGAACGTCAGGAGATGAGAGCAAGAGCCCCTGAGGTGTCCACTGGTGTTTGTCTCACTGGATGAGATGGATGGGAAGGATTCTCCAAGACACTGCTGCTTGTTGTGCTGTCTGTGTTGTTGCATTGACACTGCCTTGCAAAGAGGTGAATTTTTGTGTTAAGAGTAATGTTTGGTAAAAGCAGTGGATAGACATAAACAGAAAGCTATTCTCAGATGGGGCATTTTTGGAGGAATTTCAGTGTTTTCCTGATGTCTTTGTATCCTGCTTTCTGTGTAAGATACCTCATGAAATTATGTAGTTCCTGTCTGCTTCTAAAGGCATCACCAACACACACAAACACACAGATGAATAACATGTTCTTTCAAAGCAAAACAAAAACCCCTTGAGAGTCAATAACCTTCCTGGATCTTGTAAGAAGCCACATATATTCTTATTGTTGAACAGACTTAGAACTGTGTAATGCAAATCTTTTTCTCTGCAGCTTCAGCCTAATATGTTTGGGGTTTTGGTTCTGCTGCCGTTGAACCTGAGAAATTATTGCCTTTTTAGACCCTAGTTTTGTGATGTATAGTTTTAAAGTTTGTAATGTGTTCTCTTTGCTAGACTAAACAATGTAAGTTAGTTGGGGGGAAAAAATGAATTCAAAGAGATCAAGATCTTTATGAAGAGACGAACAATTTCCTTCCTACAGTAATAAATAGTCCTAGTGAGTGTTTCAGCTGCTAATTTGATCTGAGTCATTCTGTGCATTCCTGTATATGCCTGTGCTTATCTAATTATTACTAATTATCTCACTGATCTCACTTCTGCTTTTTGTGCCATTCCTTACTCAAGTCTGGCTTTACACTGGACTCATGTTTTTGCCCGTTTCTCCTGATGCCTTCTTGTGTCTCCCTGTGCTTTGGGGGGCATTTGTTCTCACTCCTCTAAGATCAGTCAGTCTTTGTGTGCCTTTACTGGAGTCCAGTGTCCAACTTCTGATAGATTTGGGCTGCTGCCATTCCCTAATTTCATTCCAGGTGCCCTCCCTGCTGCCCTACACCATAAACCCCTCACCAATGGCAGGTGGTTGGGCAGCTCTCCTGTATTTTTCCTGCCTTACTCCCTTTCTGCATTGTCTGTCACATCCCTGGGCTTTGAAAGACTGTGATATTTTGAAATAAATCCTCATCCCCCTGAATTCCCTGGTTTGGCCATGTGTCCTGCCTTTAGATGCATTTTTCCAACCATGAAAAATTAAAAGCGATCACATTTTGAGCTTTAACGTAGAAATACATTTTTTCCTTTCATTTCTGAGGAACTTCTAACTCTTCTGTCCTAATCCTACTGCTGTGATGTGCTCTTGCACCCAACTGGACAAAATCACTGTTTAAGTTGCAGCTATAACATTTATTCCATCACTGTCCTGTGTCTGATATATCAATGCAAAGCTCCTGTAAGTGCACAGAGGATGCTCAGAGAGCTTGGGCCACCATTTGAATCCATGCTCCAGTGGGGGAATCCTCCTGTCCTGTACATTTTGTCACAATTGCAGCTTTTGCTACTGAGGTTTATCCCCTGATGGGTTTATATCAGTGCCCTGACTGCAGACTTTTGCTTTCCTTTGAGGAAGTGTGCTCAGTGTTTTGAACTCAGGAAATCTGAGACTATTTCTCTCTCTCTCTCTCTCTCTCTCTCTCTCTCTGTGTCAATTCCTTCCTTTACCTGTTTCCTAATTTTTTATGTGTCAGCAAAAATGCCTAATAAAAAATATGATATTTAGTAACCAGGTGGTTGTGACTCTTTCTGTCTCGTCTCACCCTTTCTGCTTTTTGGGGATCAGTGCTGCATTCCCTCCCTTGTTCCCACAGCAGGAGAGCATGGAGGAGGAAGAGACTGGGGAGCTTTTCCATGGAAAAGGGGCAAGATGGCAGCTGATACCCTGTTTTGGGCAGGACGTGATCCCAAAGTGGCTCAAACTGGGATCAGAAAGTTGGGAGCTGGAAGGGGAGTGTGGAGCTGGGGCAGTGCTGGGTGGCAGCCTGAGGATTTTGGCTGCCTGCAGGGTGAGGGAACTTGCTGCCAGGGAGCCAAGCCGATCTCGATTTCCATGGTGGATGGAGGTGGCTCTTGTTCCCTTCACGCCCAATTTGGGTGTAAATTCTGTGGGCTGGAATTTTGCCCTCAGGCACATTATACATTATACAACTGAAATTTGTCTTAGCAGTCAGTCAGCTGCTTTGCCTAACAATCTCTGTAACAATCTTTAATTGTTGCTTTGTTATTTGGCTGTGGTTATAAAATGTAATTTTTCTTCTCTCTTTGACTTTCCTAATAGGAATATTATCTTGCACATTGCAGACATATTAAATTGGGCATTTACTCGGAAGTTTCGACTTAATTTTATTTTTTTTAACTTTTATTTCCCAGGAAATTTCTGTTCTAAATAGCCATTTTATGCTTCTTCACCTAACTACAAAGATATTTCAGCAAGTCTCTAATAATTGCGATATCAAAGATTGTTATTGTTTTGTTCCTACAGGGATCTTACTTTGTGCTTTAAAGATAATTCTGTTGTAACACATTATTGAATTATGTGTCACTTAATGGGCTGTAGTATTAGAAGTCAATTTCTTTTTCTAATGGCTTGCATTGCTAATAATGCCAACTGCAGGACTGGCAGAACTGCAGAATAAATCACGGGTGTTTGTGGCCAATAAACCCACGTGGATGTTAGTGCTGACACTGGCTCATGCTCTCGAGGACAAATGTCTGGCTTTTATGGTACTTTGCTTACCATAAAAGCTGGTCTGACACAGATATTTTGGGAGTGGGAAGAGAGGATGCTGAGTTTTACCACTGGAATCCGTTGTATTAAAACCCCCAAAAGAATTATTGTGACTTGGGCCTATTTTCAAAGGTAAGATTTTTACCCAAACGCATGAGGCGTGAGGAAAAGCATCTGAAAAACTGAAGAAATTGGCAGTGGCCCTAAAAAATGCTAACAAATAATAGGCTGAAACATCACTTCATGCCCCACAGTAATCAAGTTGTGTCTACACAGCAAACCCGTGTGTACAGTGTAAAAGGGGATATAAACTGAAATCATGATTAAAGAGCAGGATTTGTGCACATCCCTGTGCTGCAGCCTCCGGAATGAAGGCTGTGACCTAGAAGTCAAGGCTGGCAGATGCTTTTTACCAAGCAAAACCCCTGGCTGGTGCCCTGGGGGTGCCACTCTCCTGCTCTGCATTCATTCTCTGGCTGCCCTGAGTTCTTCCTTCCTGGGAGGAACTGATTTGAAGATGTGTGGCTTTGGCAGGACGGAAGGTGAGCTATGAAGCAATTTGTTTTTATAATTTTTTTTTATTCTGGCTCCGTTTCCCCTCTTTATGGGGTCCCTGATGACAGCCCTGCCTCTTGCATGCCTGCAGCATTGCAGGCTGGGGAAGGCAGGTAAAACATTGTGAATTTTTGTGGTTGCATCACGGGCTGGCCATGATGGGGAAGTTTTGGTGGCCACTTGCCAAAGGGCCATCTCTGCATTTCATGGAGTATGGGACTGTCCATGTGGCTGAAGGGAAGGAAAAGGGCTGAGAAAGTTTAAAGTGTGCTCAAGTGAGAACTCTGACGGAGTTTTGGGTTGGATAAAAGTGGTGGTGTAGGAGAAGGGGGAATTCCAGGTCGCTGAGGCTCATGCAGGGACAAGGATTAACCCTAAAACCGCTTTCAAACTTTGTAGGAGGTTGGGCAGACCCATTTTTCACTATCAGGGGCCAAAAACAGGGATGGGGAGAGAGAAAATTGTCACTTTGTCTAATTTAACGAGCATGAGAAGAAGTGTAGTTGTTTCTATACTAAAGTATTTCAGATTTTGCCAGTTTGAGCCCCTGCTGTCTTCAGTAGAGAGGGAATAACTTCCTTGTTCCTCTGAGTGTGTCCCCTGGCATGTTATGAGGGGGTTTTTTTGTTTATAGTTGCATATGAAAAGTTGTTAGAAATTTTGTGTGCATTCTCTGTACCAAGAGGATGCTTCCAGGGAACTTTCAGGTCTCAGTGATGCCAAAACACACTGGTTTTGCTGTAAATTTACTCACCTGGGCACGGCATTGCATGGCTACAACCAAAATGGGTCACATTTCATCTGCCTAAAGCCAAGAGTCCACATCTATCCATCAGCACCATGGGGCACCAATTGTATTTGCAGCACATTTGGGACAAGTGTGTGAGTTTGGATATTTTTCCTAAAGAGGCTGGTTCTGGGACCTTTTCTGGGTCACAGTCCTGTCTGTTTTACCCTGTTTATATCTTTGTTTGGAAAGTCAGCTGGATGCCTAAAATGATGAAACCCCACAGGGCATTGCTCATCAGAAAGTCATCATATTTCTAGGAACACTCCGAAATGAATTTGCGATCCAATTCATGCAGGCTTCAAAGGGAAAGTGTTCAAACAAAAAATCTTGGCACATGAGAGGAAATTGGGTGGAGTATTTTTTATTTTTTCCCCCAAAATCTGAGGATACATAAATGGAAAGTATTGCCAGTGCCAGGAAGCACCCTGCACGGTGGATCCTGGGGTGCAGCCATTCCTGGCAGGATTTGTCAGCTGGTGCAGACACCATCCCAGGCAGTATTTCTGTAGCCAATGCTTTTGTCAGTCAGGCTGAACATCAGAGCTGGTGCTGTTCAATTACAGATGTGTTCTAGCAACCTTGAGGCTGTGGGCTTTTACCAGAGAGGTAATTGCTTTTACTTTTAAAGCATGACCAAGCCATAAATCAAGAATCACTGACATCTCATGAAAGGAGGCGAGTTTTAAATCCCTTTAATAGGATAAATGGGTTTTAAGCATGTTGTACGGGTCATTGTAACCTAAGCTAATGAATCTGACTTTAACAGCCTTTATGAAAGCAAGTACAGTGATATAAACAGTCTCCACAGGTTTAATGCCTGGAATATGTAGGTTAAACAATCCCTGTTCATGTTGTTGCCCTTAGCTTTGGAAAGAGCACTGAGCAAACTGGAAACTAATCCCGGGAGCTGAGAACTTGGATCTCAGCAGCTGCCATTGTTGAGGAAAGGGGGAACAGCTCGGAGGTCAAAGGGTGGCTCTGAAATCCTGGTGGAGCCAGCATGGAATTGCTTTTAATCTGCCGGATCAGGAGAGCTCTGGGAGGTACAGAGTGTGTCCCTTTCCACAGAGCCTTTCAGGAGTGACCTGTTGATCAGACAGTTTTTCTTCTATGTTTCACGTTCTGGCCATGTTTCCCTGATTTGGGACTTTTCCCTTGTGGTGTCAAAGGACATGTTCCAGAATAAGAGCCAGAATATGGAGCAAAGATTAAGGCAAGAAAATGACAGCGAGTGGTACAAAGGGAAGGAAGGAAGCAGGAAGGATGATTCCCAGGAAAGGGGTTTGGGCAGGTTCAGCTCCAGTGGCACGTCACACTCTGGGTCAGGTTAACCTACCCACTGTCTTCCACCGCCTCCTTCAACACCTGACTGTTTAAAGTGTTATTTAAGAGACTGTGACCTGTGATAAATTTACTTACTTTGACGTCTCACATCACTTGTTCTTGTAGCATCCCATCCCACAAAAAAACAGGATGTGAGGTGTTGTGGTGAGGACAGGGGTGGATGCTCCAAGCTTGACTCCCTTTGGGTGATAACAGGAGACACAAGTCTTGTATTTCCACATCCCTGTGAAGGGGGAGATGTTGGGAAGCGCTCCACTCCCACACAGCTCCTGCAAACCTGGCAGCGCTGACTCCTTTGCTCTCTTTCTTTGGGGGAAAGAATATCACGGCGTGCTTGGTTTCGTCATGGAAAAAGAGGAATTATTGGCCTCTGGCCATAGCAATTTACATATCAGCAATCTGTGAGAGAAGGCAGTGCTGTCTGTCTGGGCTTCCTGTGGGCTCGCACTGTCAGCAGCCAGCGCCGACACCGATCCAGCGGCGCGTGTGGGAATCTCTGGTGCGTGCACGACGCAGCCAGCAAAGCACTCAGTGTGGAGAGGATGTGTCTGAGAATGGCCCCAGGGTGATTTATTCCCCTGCCGTGTGGGCAAGTCCTACCTTTTCAGACAAAGGATTGGGAACTGGTGTTAGTGCTCCTGTGGATCTAAGAAAGTATCTTTTTCCCTTTAGTTTCTCAGATGAACTCAATTTGTAGAATCGCAGAGTGGTTTTGGTCACAAAAAACCTTTAAAGATCATCTCATTCCACCCCCTGCCATGAGCAGGGACAACTTCCACTAAAAAAGGTTACTCAGAGCCCCAGCCAACCTGGCTTCCAGGAATGGGCATCCACAGCTCCTCTGGACAGCCTGCTCCATTCACTGTTTGAAGAGTAAAATCCTAAAGGACTAATTTTAATTAAAAAGACGAATGGGGGAGAGCAGAGCGAAGAGTCTTAAGTAACAGCGTTCTAAATGTATATACAGCAATGTAATCGTGTTGCGTGCTTGGCATAGATGAATTAAGGGAATGATAGGCTTTAAAAATTTAGCATTTTTGAGAATGTTTTATCATGTAGAAATGTGTAAAAGTTCGTGTTGGGAGCTGGCTGTTTCACAGTGTGATTTGCATTGGATGTTCCTGCAATAGCGTAGTGTGGTTTATATCCCTTTTTCCCAAATGTAGCCACTACGGTTGTGAATGTTGCCTTCGAGTAGGAAATACTGCTCCTAAAGGTTAAAAAACCCCAACCAACCAAAAACCCCACAAACACATCCCCAAAATGGGATCCACTCATCAGCAGTGACCCAAACCCATGACTTTGGGCCAGGCTGTTGCTCCCTCTGCATTTTGCAAGTGTCCTTAAGGACAGGGAAAGGTTAACAGTAATATTAAGGAAGGACTGATGTTAAAAACAAGAAGACAAATGATTCTGCTCAGCCTACTGGGTTAACATATGGTGCGGAGAAGCAAATGGGACGTGGTGACAGAGCCAGGTGCGCCGTAATGGATGGCTGTGTTCAAGGGGAGCAGCACAAGAGCCCAGCTCCACTGCAGGCAGCTGAATTTGGGCACCAGGGAGGAAAGGGTGCCTCGGCTTGAATGAGGGTGACGTGATGGATGTGCCATGTACCAGCAGGAGCTCAAAGCTGAAATCTGTCAAGGTGGTTTTGTGCAAAGCAGATATAGGGAGCTCCTGGTCTGGGAGAGGTTGTGTCCTTGCTGCTGATGAGGTGCAGGGCCTGGTTGAAACGGATTTTTTGGTTTTTTGTGTTGTTAGTTGGTTTAAAGCCTCTTGAAAGCATTGCTAAGCATCACCGACTTCCTCTGTCATGAAAGAAGGAATTATGGGCTTTCACCCTAAATGCTGAGACTTTTAACTGTTGCATGAAATGTTTGCTTCCCACTGTCTCCCTTTTAGGGGACTAATGACAGAAGATGTGAATCTCTGTGGCTGTAAGGAAAAGCTTAGGGGCTCCTGAATGTGTGAGCTGAGAGGCAGCTCTTGAGGGCTTTTGCATACCTTACTCCAAAAAAATGTCCAGTGCCCGAGAAAAGCCCAGTCCCAACCATTTTGATGGAATTGGCTTAGAAGAACCCAGTTCCTTTGAAAGGGTTAATCTTCCCCATAAAGTTTGCACAACCTCCAGGTATCCACTGAGTGCAGGCCCTGCTTTTGGCTTTTCCTTGTTACTCCACTCAGCTGAGAGGACGCTCTGTCCTGGACTGTGAATATCTGGGTAAGGAGGGGAAGCAGGGCTGAGGAAAGAGGCTTTGCCTGTGATTGCCCATCTCTTGAGGGCTGATGGTCTCTGGTTACTGAGATCCCTTTTCCCCCCACAGAAAGTGGCTCCCCAAAGCTGCTGCTTGGTCTTGATTCGGGCTGGTTTTGGAGAATCCTCGCTCCTGCGCTGCTCAGCGTGAGCTGTCATCTTGTGGAGGCAGGATTGCTGTGGCTCACGTAGAGAGACAGCCATGGTGAGGCTGATCCTGGCTCCATCACAGCCTGAGGGGCCTGGCAGGACCCTTCCTGATGTGTGACACCTTCCAGGTATTTTTCTGTCCAGCGTGACATCAGTGCTGTTTGCTCAACCAGGACAGCCCTTGTGTGTCAGAGCTGTGTCATCGGAGTGTATTCATCGCTGGGAGAGGAGTCCCTGGGACTGGAGACAAATGCTGGCTTTCCTTTGGGGAATGGACAGTTATTTTACATCCATTAGTTTGCTCCTGGCACACATACAGCTTGGCAGGAACCCCAAGTGCAGCAGTAATGCCTGCAGGATGGCCAGGGCAGCGTCCAGTGCACGCTGCTGTTGCAGGGGGCCCTGGAGATAAAGCAGATGCTTCCACAGAGAAGGGGAAGCTCTTCAGGCTTGGTTTCCTTAACCTTTTGAAGCCCTGTTGTAGCTTGGGTTGTTCCTGGTTCTTAATGGATGTTTCTACATCTAACGAATTCCTGGTGCAGTAATTAGTTTTTCAATACTGAAGCATTTAAGTGCCTTGATTTTTACACTAATGAGCTGGGATTCCCCACGGGTTGTCACACAAGCTGTTTCAGCATCACCGAAATTCTCTGTGCCAAATACCACTGGTATCTTTTGGGAAGCAGGAGTTTCTGTGGCCCCTCTGTGCCATTGAGCTGGTTGCTCTGCCTGTGTCAAGGGTGACTTTGACCATCCAATTCCCAGAGCTGCTCCCAGATCTTCCCCTTGAGCAGCTTTCTACCCACTTCCAACCTGAACCAGCTGAAGATCCTCTTTCTCCTTGATCTGATTTATTCAGCAGCTTCAGTGGGACTTGGAACAGTAATAAAAGTAGAAAGTAGGTGTTGCTGGGGCACAGCCCATCTCGTGTGTGCAATATTTGGGGGAATGTTGCCCCAAATACCCACAGGGAGCTGGGGGTAGGATCCATTGGTAAAATCTCCCTTTCCCTAAAATCCAGACAGCAGAATGTGCCGCTGCCTGCCAGGCTGCAGCCGCTCTGAAGGCTGCTCAGACAGCAACCAGAGCCAGCAGATTAACGAGACAATTTACTACGCTTTGCTAAATAGTTACAGCATCTTTACACCTGAATTTGAGCAACAAATCCTCTCACCCACAGAGATGAGATGCTTTGGGCAGTGAGGAATGATGCAACATGCTGAAAAGAAATAATGCCAAGAATCCCTAAAAGTCATGCGAGTTTTACCCAACAAACACACCTCCTCTGCTGTTGAGCCATGGTCTCCTTAAGGTAACTGTTGTGAGATTGAACAGGGAGACAAGGAGATGATTTAGCTGTTTTTCTGTGGTAGATGATGAAAATCAGCCTGCAGTGGAGTGGAGACAACACCTGGAGAATCTGAGAAAAGCAGGATTTCCGTGGCTGAGCTGCATCCTGAGACGGGTGTTTTGAGGATGTGCATGTTGATGCTGCCAGGAGGGACAGGTGGAACGGTGCCTGTTTCTGACTGACAGAGGTGAAAATGGCAAGAAGCAAGGCAATGGTGTGTTGGGAGGTGCCATCAGGAGCAGCTAATGAGGCATCCTGAGTGCCTGGCGCAGGAAATTCGGAGCTGGCTGTAGAACATCTGCCATCAGACCCAGCACTGCCTTCCCAAGGGGGCAGGAGATGTCCTTGGTGTGCTGAGAACCAGGGGAGCACCAAGGGCTTCTCTTGGAAATGCTGCACTGCATCCAGCCCAGACTGGCTCTTGTTGTGCAGTGACCTTACAGCTCCAGAAAACAGAGGAAGGACTCTGGATGTGGCAGCTTTGAGGTCATGTATTCTGTATAGAAAATTTTTGGTGCTTTTATAAAAACATTGTTGCCCTCATGTGCATTTTTGGGACTGGACACGTGGCCTGTTGGTGTTGTCACAGTGATGGACTTACAGCAGGTAATCCTCACTGTTTGCAATGAGCAAGTCTATTGCATGGGCTACTTTTTCTTAGTAAAAAATGATGTTTGTGCACTCCATGAACATAAACCTAGTGATGACAACAGTGGGAGCCAATCTGAATGTACTAAGGAGGTGGTTTGCAATGAGGAGCACAGAACACACTGTCCCAGCCTAGAGCCTTAATTATTTTCAACAGCAACTTTCTGCAACTTTTCTTCCCAGGGTAAGGAAAGAGAAGTGCCAGCCATTCAACCTCCTTGCAGACACACAGTGTCCCCTTCTTTAGTGAAATTCACTGAGCTGGCTTATCTGATATTCTCATCCTGAGTAATGCTTACTGCCAGGAATGTGTAGAATGGGATTCACAGGATGTTCCTGTTAAAATCTAGATCTTTGTAAACAGCAAAAACCAAGGGGAAAAAAACCACAGGGCTCGAATTTACAAATGAAATCATATTTCATGCATAATTAAGAAGAAATTGTGAAATCTTCCCAGGCATGGGAAGCAGTGCAGTTTGATGCAGATGCAGCTGGCTGTCCAGAGCCTTGCCAGGGCTCCCCACTTGTTTATCCTAAGCAAAAAGCATTTCAAGGGGAGGAAGCCAAGCCCCAACACCAGCAGTCTTTTCTTGTGGCCATCTATGTTGAATTGGAAAGCATGAAAAGTTCAAAGCCCATCAGCCCCTTCCCAGGACTTAAGTCTGCTCATAACATCTGAATAACTTCTGAATAATGTCTGAATAAATAACACAGGTAGAATTAAACAAAACCAAAACAAAACATGATGAAATGAGAAACTGTCTCAGCTTTCTGCTCTGAGGTTAAAGTGGAGAGAGCTCCTTTCCTGGCAGTGGGCTCTAGTTCTTTCTTTGATGCCCCTCAGGCTGTATCTGGTAGAGGTCCCCACCAGACTGCGTTAATTAAAGTGCCCCTCTCCCTCCAGAGCCCTTACACCCCTCTCTTGGGTCCATCGAGGCAGACTCAGTTTTTCCCCTTGAAACTTCTTTTTCTTTTCCCTAATCTACGTGCCTGCCTGGCCGTGCTCCTTAATTAAATGAGTTTTATTCTTTTAAATCTTATCCAGAAATGCAATTTTATCAATTCTGCAGAGGTTCAGAGAAATATGAATGAGTCTCTCAATATTCCAAGATTTCCCAGCAGCTGCCACCAAGGGCTGGTGCGATGACGGAGTTTATGAAGCCAGGAGGGAAAGTTGTTCTGCAGTTAAACAGGAGGTGCTGTAGTTGTGTCACAATCTGTCATCTGTCATGAAAATACAGCTGAAGAGGCAGAAAGGGGGGAACTTAGAGCATGGCTGCACCCTTGCAGTGCCTGGTGTCCCCTTGGTCCTGCAGAAACACCTCTTGGCCTCAGTGAGGTGAAGCTGGGGCCGGCCAGTCCGAGTGTCTCGGACTTCAGAGCAAAACCATCTGTGCTTTGTCTCCTGCAGAGACCCTCAGCTGGATCAGGGGAGTAAATTTTGGGTGTCAATGGATGCTCCTGGAACACCTACGTAGAAAAACCGGACACAGGAAATCTCCTGGAAGTGCTGGCAGAGCCAAGCTCTGTCTCTTGTCGTGGATGTGAGATCCAGAAAAGTGGATTTCAGCTCCAGGGTTTCCCTTGGAAGGCGTCAGGTGTGGGATTTGTTTCCTTTCTGGGACTCCTGGGAGCTGCCATGGACACCGAGGCTTCAGGACATCTCCTGTTTGCACTGGGGCACGCTGGGCTCTTTGTGCCTGATCTTCTGAAGTGCTCCTCTAATTTAAGATCCAATTCTTTTAAAGGTCCGTGCCTGCCAAACTTTTTGCTGTATGTTGATGTGACTTGGGAGCCTGCAATTCAGCACTTCAGCCCAGCAAATGCCCTCCACGAGCTCCTGCCCCAGAGTCCCGTGGGTGCTGATCTGCATCACCAGGAAAGTGGCTGCTTCTAAAAATTCGTCTGTACCAGACACACCTGAGCTCACACAATGCCCCTGCCCTGGAAACGGGAACTGGGTGACTCTCTCCAGTCCCAGGTGATGTCCCTGCCGCCAGACTGTTCTCACCTCCAGCACAGCAATAATGTCGGGTTTTTAGCAGTCAGATTTGCCAGTTTCAAGCATGAAGCCAGGAGGAAGCTGGATAATGCTGTTAATTTAAATGAACTAGTTCACTTAGAAAATCCTCTGCTAATTCCTGCTGTTTTCCAAGCTGCTAAAAAAATTTAAGAAGACAATAATGTATGTCACTCTAGACAAGTAAAATAGCACAATTAATTACATTTAATTTCTTTAACCTTTTTTGTCTTGCAAACTCGTGAGAAGGTTGAAAACTAAGATATTAAAGAATAAGTAAGAATAATAAGAGGTAAGATTTGCATCAGAACAGTTTCAAGGTGGGATATATCTGCTTTACAGTGGGAAAAATCAAACATCTGCATGTAGGAACATATAGACCATTTACTTTTTGCTTGTCTATGATCAGCCTGAGCCTGTGCTGTCTCCCTGAGCCTTCACCTCCAGCTACAGCACTGCGGCAGTGCCTGTGTTTTGTACAAGCCAGCTCCAGCTGGGATGTGCAGGGAAAAGGGAAATTTTGTTTCACCTGACTTCTCCAGTAAATCTGTCTCCTCGATGTGACTGGAAATCTGATGATGCACTTCAATTATTCAGCTAATTGGGAGATGAGTTAATTTTTGTGTCAAGCTGTGCAAATGAGTCGATGGGTTAAGAATCCTCCCAGCCCAATACCAGTCTTTTTGACATGCCTCTGAAAGCCTGCTCCTTTTCATGCTTTCCTCTACACTAAAAGAGAGGTTAATATTATTTATTCTTTCCAGAAAGAAGAAAACAATATCAAGTGTTTTGAAAGCTGTGACCTGGAGGCTTTTGTTTTGCTGTGCAGTCAAGGGCAAGGCTTGTATTCAGAATTGCAGAGAGACAGACAACAATGTGGATCAACATAATAAAAGTTATTCAGCTGAAAGAGCAAAAAAACGACACCAAAACCCCAGAGATTAAATACGTACTGGTAAGTGCAGTGAAACAGGTATAAAGAGGTGGTTGTGTTCCGAGTTTTAAAGACCAAATTACCTGCCCAGCAAAAGGGCTGATGAGTGAGGTTTCCATCCCCCCAGCAGCTGCTTCCTGCTGATGTCGCTGGCTTTTCTGTGAAATACGGGGGCAATTTTGCCTCGTTGACCTCAGGAGGGTTTGTAGGGAACGAGAGAAGCACGAGTTGGTCAGGGCACACCGGCACAGCAACAGAGCATCACCCATCAGCAGGAGCTCCTGACTGTGTCTGGGACAGGAAAGACGAATTTTCGTTGTTTTTTTCTGTCCTTGCAAATAATGCCCCAGGCTGCTCTGGCTGTTGAAACATGTTCTGTCCCACACGACAGCTTTGACTCCTGCAGAATGGGTGAGTGGGTCCTTGGGCTGGACAGGGGACATCGAGGCAGTCAATGTCCCTGTGCTGAGGAGCCAGGTGCTGCCCAATCTCCTTTTTCCAGCGGCAAAGGGCAGCCTAGTGTGGGAGCAGTGCAGCAGTACAGATGGGCTGAGCTGCAGAAGGGAACAGAGCACTTCCCCAAATTTTCCCTCCAGTGCCTGAGCTTCTGAGGCTAATGAAGCTTTAAGGGATAATGTGAATTGCTGCATAAATTGATATCCTTTGCTAATTGCATCAGCATTTTGCTTTGATGAAATTCTAGTATAAGGTGCCAGGAAACTAATAGCATACAACATCAATAGCTATTTTACAAAAAACCAAAAGTTGATGATTGATTGATTGATTGACTGAACATCTGATGATTCATGGAGCCATGAGTCAGGTCACCAGGAAAGGTTTTTAAAGGTTCGGTGGAAAAGTATTTCAACACGGTAAAGGATCGTCCCTTAAAAAAATCAGCCCCCAAGCATTGTCAGAACATGATTAAGGCTACTAAGATGAAGGTCACCTTGTTCTGCTCGCTGAGATGAGACTTATCACCACCCACAGGCTGCTTCAATCCTCTCTTGCTTTCCCCCCTCTGACCGCCAGCCTTGTCCCAATTGCAGAAAATCAGATGGCCACAAACACTGCTGAACTGAGAGCCAAACTGCTCTCAGGCCAGGGCTGCTGTGAACACCTCAGCAGCAGTTCCATGGCCAAAGGGGATCGAGGCACACTGGCTCTTTTCAGCTCGGGCTCTGGCAGAAGGAAAACCTTGGTGCTCTTGCACGGCGCTGCCTCTGCGTCAGATGGTTGGTGGCAAACAAATTGTTATTGCCTGGCAGCTGGGTGGAAAGAGAAACTCATTCACTCAGGCTTTTTAAGGACATAAAAACCGCATTGAAGTGGTGCCATTCCCAGAGAGCCGGGGGCTCATCCTGCGTGACTGTCACCTCCTTTGCTGCTGGCTGCCAGCTCGTCACCCTCATTTCAGACACCTCCCTCGACCTTGTGGCAGCCTCCTCTTACTGCTGTGGTGTTGACAAATGCATTTCATATCTACAACAAAACCAAACATCCCTACAGATCCTGGGCACACGTAACTCCTGTAAACCATGGACAGAAGCACTGCTGCCTCCTGAAAATACATAAATTTGAACAAGAAGAGAGACGAGCCCAAAGGTGCAGAGCCGTGGGATGGTGTTTTGGGGATATGCACACATCCTGCTCCCTGTGAGAGCCAAGGGTTAAAACACATGTCAGCGCTCAAGAAAAATCCACCCAGGATGCATGAAAGCATTGCTCATTTTCAAATGCATCAAGAACTGAAGAATCCCACAGAAACCACCTAAGTTATCCACCAGGATTTCCTCACCCGTCAGCTTCTGGCTCCTCTGGTTCACCTGCAGGACTGTTATTCCCACGTATTCCTTTTTTTCATTGGCACCAAGCATGTAACCAGAAAGCCTTATTGAATAATATATAAATGTCTACAGGAAAATACACTGCTAAAGAGATTTCTGTGAGCAAATAATTTCAAGCCAATCTAATTTATTTCTGAGATGGAGCTGCAGTATGCATTGATCTGTCTTTATCCTCACAGGACATTTGACATCATGCCTGTGACATTCCTTTAAAGAAGTGGAGGAAATACAGGCTAAAATAAAATTTACAACAAAGTGGATGCATTAAAATGGGCAGGATGGGAAGACTGTTTACAAAGAGAAGCCAGAAAGGGTCTGAGCTCTGCAGTGATTTAAAGGCAAGGGGTAGGATCCCATCTGCTCTTGCCATCCCATATCCTGCACCCATGGAACTCTCAGGATGTCAGCTCTGCATCCCTGAAAAGCATCCAGGGAAAACTTCGGGATGTTTTGTTCAGGTGCTCAGGCCAATTGTACTGGCAGAAGTCAATTCTCACTCACATAAAGGATAAGATGATTAAACTAAGGATAAGAGGATTAAGTGTGTTTGAAGTTTCTGTGGTCATGGGCAGCAGTGTCTGAATCACACCAAGAATTGCTATTAAGTCCTGCCAACATGAAGGATTTGCTCTTGTTTAATCTGATTCCACTTTTCACATTAATTTAGCTAAATGAATGCAAGTCACAGTGTATTGAGAGGGTGGCTAATTTTAGTTAATCTTAAACCAGTTCCAGGTCAAATGCAATAACTAGGAAGAAGTCACTAAAACTGATATAAGGTGTCTGTATAGGGATTTCCCTGTTTAATTAAATGGGGGTTAAGTCATGCTTTTATTTAAAATGATGGAACTCTCACATGCAAAGGTTTGGATCAGTTAAACAACCTTATAGATTTAATTCTAAAAAGTTACAAATTAATAGAATAATCAGAGAAGTCAGCAGAAAAAGCATATGAGAGAGCTCCAGGACATTATTTTCATTATTCACTTGGTTTAGTCACTGGGTTTCCCTGTCCCTGACCGCCCTGCAAGCTGTGGCACTGTGGAGCTGCACCAGGTAGGTGTGAAAGAGACGAAATCTGATCTTCAGCTTCTCCTTTCCTCCACATTTCTGAAACATAACGAATTTCTCTTGCTTTTTACACAGTGAAACAGATGAAAGCAGAGGCGTTGCAGGCACCTGGCTTTGGTCCAGCTGGGGGATGAGGCTGAGGTAAGTGTGGAACACTGGTGGAGAATTTGCTGATTCAGGATGGGTTCTTTGTGCCACAAGGGTGCAATTCCCAGATGAGTGGGTACCACACCTTGTTACCCCACAGCCAATTATACAGCTTTTATCAATTTTATGGTTTGTTGGGTTTTTTAAAACCAAGTGTGTATGCATGGGAGATTGCTTCTAACAGCACCATTCATAACTCTTCCTCTGCTTCCAGTTTACGCCTCAACACTTGATGTTACCCATTATGCAGAGATCAATGTGTCAAAATGAGGTAGATTTATAGTGAAGATAATTCTGCTTCAGAGTTTGAAAAAAAGAGTGTGATATTTTCACTGAGTTAATCAAAGGAATTCAAAGGGGGTTTAAATCTTTCAATTTTCCTTGGCTCATGGAAAAGATGAAAAGTGTTTGACCTCCAGTAAACCAGCTGAATTCATATGGTGGCTCTGTAGATAAATAAACTGTCCATCCAGGCAGAATATTGATTACTTAGGTACCATTTGCTGAATCACAAATAGGACCATCAAACGCACCAGCAAGAAAGTATCATAAAATACATCAGGGCATCCAAAGCGTGGGGTTTAATGCAAATAGACAAGTTAAATAAGTGGTATTAAACTAACGAGGCTGAGCAACAGCAAGCTGTGTTGCTCCAGTGCCCTACCCATGGCAGTGGCAGGGTCTCTGCACCAGCCACCCTGGCTCTTGTTTTATGGGGAAACATGAAGGGATGGAGGCTGTCAGGGCAAATTTGGCCTCTGAATGCTCTCACTGTGCCCCTGGCACTGAGACACGAGGCTTTTGGCCGGGTGATCTACCAGGGAAAGAGTTACCCACGTGTGCCCTTTGCAGCTGCGCTTTTTAAAGCGCTGCTTGTGGCTCAGAGCTCACAGGCTGCTCAGGGGACCAAGCCCTGGGGCTTCTGGTGGCACTGCAAGTGTCACTGCTTGGGACAGAGGTTACCCCAGTGGTGGCCACTCTGCCACTGGGGTGGGATCAACATCCAGGGAGGATCCATGGCCTCTTGGTAGACCTTAGGAATGAAATGGGAGGGTCTTTGCACCTCTTAAGAAACCACAGCCCTGGGCAGATGGACCTGCCTGGTTTAAACAAAAAACCCAACCAAACAAAGAAAGGCAAATCCGGGGATTTTGAGTAATGTCTTATTTCTGAGCAGAGACTCACAGAGCCTGTGGCTGATCCTGTGAGGGGCTGTCTCAGGTGGGACCTGTGTCTCTGGGTGGGCAGAGGGTACAGGATCACCTTCCCCACCTGGCAGGGGGTCTTTTCATGCTGAGCAGGGTGGTGTGGGAGGAGAGAGAAGAGGATCATGGAAAATGTGGCTTGAAAGTAGGAGTTACACTTCTGTTTGCCTTATGGAAGTGAGCTCGGCCAGTCCACTGGGCATTACACAGGTTTTACTATCAGAAAAAACAGAACCAGCAGCAGGGTACAAAGAGACAAAGTTACAGATACTCTCACATGAAAGAAATTAAAATAAATAATTTTTGCTCTTTTATATTTGTGCAATAGGTCACCACAGAATGCATATCCTGTTTCACCTTCTTTGCTACAGAAAATATGAAAACTGCAATTAATTCTAAGCAGAGCAGCGCTGCTGGAAGAAGTGATCATAACCCAAACCTCAGACTAATAATCTGGGTAGTAATATTTCTAAGTTGAGATAATTTTGGACTTGTCCTCTTTGGCTGAAGTTCCAAGCCAGGCATATTTTCTTTTTTATTAGATATGTTATGTGTCATGAGGCAAAAATGAAAATAACCCCGGACTTCTTTTATAAAGCTGTCCTCAGACAGAGCAGTAAAGACTGTTTTGTTTGACTTTTCTTGGATGACAGTGGACTTCAGATTGAAAGAATATGTGTTGTGGGAGGCCCAGAATAATCCTTTCAGCAGATGTGGGTATCTCCAGTAATTCTTGCTGTAGGGTATCAACCTCTGGATCTGAGCAGAGAAATGGGGTGGGTCTGGTGGGGGTATGGACACTTTCACTGTGGGGATCTTGAAGGTAATGAATTCAGAAAGAGACCCCTATTTACATTAATTTATGCCTTTCAGGGTTTATCCAAAGCCGGAGAGTCTCGCAGGGATCTGCTGAATTACTGCACGAACTGAGGTCAACACCTCAGCTCCCTTTGAAGGGCTTTGATGTTGCTGGGCTTTGGTGTACGTAAGGGGGATGGACTTGCACAAGCGTCCTCTTGCACCCAAAGAGGCAGAGCAACAGGACAAAGATGAGCTGGGTGAAGAATTTAACAGCCAAATAGGAACAGGCAGGCATTGGGGCTCATGCCAGTATTTGGCCATAGGGGGAGGATTATAAAAATATCTGTGTTAAAAAAACCCAGCAGTTGAAGACCATGGTTTTTAAGAAAAAAAGATTAATTTTGTTCAATTCAGTGACTAAATATCTTAGAGGTCAGACTGCAGGTTCAATGTCTAATGGGCAGACACCTGAACTAGCACCAGCTCCTTGGTGTTAATGAGGGAGAGAATCCCCAAAAGCCAGGGTGGATTTTTAGGCTTTGGCGTGGGCTGTGCTGCCACCGTGGGACGCTTCATCCCCCGGTAGGATTTGCACACACCCCTTGCTCTGTCCATCACATATTGGAGAGGGTTCCTGCACTTCACACGGCATAGGTGTGGAACTGGGATGTTCCATCCCCCTGGTAGGATTTGCACACACCCCTTGCTCTGTGCATCACATATTGGAGAGGGTTCCTGCACATCACACGGCACAGGTGTGGAATTGGGACGTTCCATCCCCCAGTAGGATTTGCACACACCCCTTGCTCTGTCCATCACATATTGGAGAGGGTTCCTGCACTTCACACTGGCACTGTGGAACTGGGACACTGCAATCAGTGCTCACCGAGTGCTGGAGGACTGCCAAAACCCCACCTCCGCCTGGGACTGACTTTATGTGATTCTGTGCCTGTGAGGTGAGAGATAAAGAGGATCTTCCTGGGGTTACGAGCACCATATCTTATCTTTATCCCCTGGATTATGGATGGTGTGGTTACAGGTTAATAATTAACAGCGAAGGTTAACGGGGATGAACTGCCAGCTGCACTGATCAGTGGGACCCTTGGTTTTCCTATGGCTTCACACATTTTGGAGATGGAGGAATTCCCAGAAGTGGCTTTGCTGATTTGTTTGTATGTGGAGCCATTTGATCCATCCTATTCCCAGATCTTCCCCTGTCCACTTTAATGCCCAGGCAGTGCTGCTGTGCCTTAGCCTCTTCTATCCAGGCAGGAATACCCAATGGGGGGGTTAACCGTACAGAAAACAAGATTTGATAAATCATAAATGCACCCAGAAGTGCATTAACGTTTTGCCTGATGCCTATCTGGAGAAACTCAATTTTTAAGATATCAAACTATCCTCCTGCCACCAAGAGACAAAAGTCATATCCACGTGTACAGGTTCTCTGTCTAAATCTTCCCAAAGATGAGACACACAAAAGGAAGAATCTGGGTCACTTCCCCCTTCCCTGAGCTCTGTGTTCATTGCAACAGTGGATAATTCATTATTAATTATTACTTATTTTCCTCTTATTTTCTTACGGTCGTGGCTGGGCACGGACTACCAAGGAAGTAAAATCCTGGTGACATCTAGTGGCTGCTGGGGCTTCTCTGTGGTGTTAGAGGTGAGAGTTCCTCTGCCCTGGGCATTGCAGCAGGCTGTGCGCAGAACAGAGATGGAAATTAACCTTTCAAGACCAACAGACTCCACAACCGGAATTCAGAGACCTTCCCATCTTGCTCAAGGACAATATTGCTGGATTTGCTTTGATTTGTGCAGTCCTGTCCCACCTTCCTGGCCATACCCAGCACCAACGGCGCTTTGGAGACACCAAAAATGGGTGATGTCACCAAACTGGCCTTTTGTACCCCAAATCCTGCTTTCCTTTAGAACAGCCCCCGATGCCTGGCTCTCTGTGGGTGATGCACTCAGAGTGGCTGCGTGCTCAAACACATCACAGGAAGATTAGTTTGCAGATGTCTGGCGAGAGAAATTGGGCCAATTACGGAAATATCCTGAAAAGCCAATTTGCAAGGAACATAACGTGGCATTATGTGCTAATTAGCGAATCCAAAATGAAATACTGAGTGATGCTGGAAGATTTGAGGCGGGTGCTGGAATACAGGCTGGTTTCACGCCAAGGAAAACTTGGTACTTAGACAAAGAACATTGATGTGATTTGAGTTTGGACACGGAGCTTGGGCAGCGTGCAAGAACAGGCTCCTGCCGGTGTGTGTCAGCAGTTGTAGGTGAGGAAAAGCTGAGGAAAAAGAGAGAACTGCAGAAAAGGAAGCATCACCTGTGTGCTGGAGGGCTTGTGGCAGCTGTTTCCCCCAAGGCAGCCTTGGGGAAAGGTTACCCTCATTAAGGCTGGGCACAGATCCAGCTCGGTCTTTTCCCATTGCTCTGAGCCTCGAATGGGGAGACAGGCTTTGATTCCGTGATGAATGAGCGAAATTGTATTTGGGTTGTGCTCGAACAAATCAGCAGTAATTTCAGAGTGCCTGAGCCAGGGACGAGGCTGGCACGAGTGGCAGCTCTGTGTTTCTGCTGGCGAGCTCTCCACGCTCCAGCAGGCAGCCACAGCCCGCCGTGAGCTGGGCACGGCCTGCCCCAGCCAGGGCTCCTCGTGGAAACACCAAATAAACACACGCACAGCCCCGGTTTCAATGAAATAAAATTGCAGAGGGCTGTGGCCATTCCTTCCCACGCACCATCTGGCCCTGCAGTCCCACCCGTGGCCACCCAGCTGGCCTGGCCGCGGGCTGCTGGCGGCTGGGCACGTGTCCTGCAGCTGTGGCTTGCTGGGGCAGCTCGAGAGTGGGAAATGGTAGGGGAAACTGAGGCTTGTGATGGTGCAGCTGGCAGGCTCCGGCACGGCCGGTCAAGGTGTCCAGCTAGAAATGGAGGGTGGCCCGTCATGTTTAATTCATCAGGAATTGAGAGCTGGAACGATGCTGTGTTTGTGCAGCGATATGTCTGTAATTACTGGATATATTTACACTCATTGCAGCTCAGTACTGAGCGGAATGAAGCCCTTCCCCTTTCGTGCTGGGGGGCTCCCAGCCGCGGCATGAACCCTCAGCATGGTCAGGGCTCAGACCACCAGAACATTTCTAGCAGGAAAAAGCAAGGACTGACCATGAAGAAAGGTTTTAATATCCTGGGGATTCACTTTTGTTTATAAACACTCAATATTATTTTTGTGTTCAGGTCCAATTTTCAAAATGGAGTTGAAAGCAAGGCTCCATGGAAGCCATAACCTCGGGGCTTGTCTGCAGGAGGAACTCTACCCACATTTCTCCTGTAGTCAAAATGTAAGTGAATTAAAATAAATCCAATTATGGCCACGTTTTCTCTGATAGAGCTCATCCACACAGACTCACCATCTGCTTTAACTAATCTGTGCTATGAATTCATAGCCTTGTATTGTTCAAGTTGTTCTTCTGGGGTATTTCTAGGTAAACAAAGATTAAATCTGTTCAAAAATATGATTTACAGTAATGTTTATGTAAGGGTGCTCTACATAACTTTAGTCTTGTTTTGAGCTGTTTTCCATGAAATATTAATCTGTTTTCCAACGGGTGAAATGAAATGTGTGCTAACTCTTAATATGCAATCCGTCACCTCGGACTGACAACAGTTTATGCGGGGTTTTGTTGAAAGGGTTCCTGACTGAGTTGAATTATGTTGAAGGAAGTCAATGGCCTGGAGAGACATTCTGTGTTTAGGGAGTTTCATGTGTTTAAATGGGGCTTAAAGTTGTCACACCTGTAATTGAACTGTTTCAATGCAATTTATATGTGCACAATCAGGCTCTGAGTAATCTATGGCCCTTCAAAACAAGTAAGAAAACGCATAGCATTCCTTAATGGGAACCTGCTATATATGAAAGCAGATCCAGGATTTTATTTTCATTAATTAGTTGCTCGAGACCTGTGTTTTTCAAGTTTGTTTGTTGCTGTTACTCATCAGACAAAACGTGGCTGTGTGCTGTTGAGTGAGACACAGACGAGGGTTTCTAAAGAGGGAACTGTGTCACTTCAACTCTTTAACAGAATTCAAAGGAAATTTAGGACATTTTAGGCTGTGGCTGACACAGAAGATAAAAGGGGTTTGATGTCATGACCAACAAATCTCCTCGGGGGGCTCCAAAGAAAAATAAAATGCTCATCCAGAAGTATTATTGCTCATTTAGGCTCTCTTTAAGGGCTCATCAACACTGAGATGGTGTTGATAAAGATGTATCAGAGCAGCCAAGGTGTTGGCATTAATTGGGGTGGACAGGCTGTGCAATTTGGGTGGGAGTAACAAGGCAGAAGAGCCTTTCTTTGTGGAATTACCCCCTGCCCTGACAGCCCATCCCTTGCTTGTAGAAGTAGCAGCACCCAGGAGCCTTTAAAGTCCTGCTGTCACCAGAGCAGAAGGTGACAAACACAGATTTTACAGGATTTCCGCCCAAACTTTATACAGTCAAAACCCATGGAGATGCATTGTTTTAAAGTTCATTGGACCGGAGTTGAGTAACCCCCGATATTCAGTCTCTCATTGGACCTGAATTTCCTCGCCTCTGATGCTAATTAGATTTTTTTCATTCTTCAATTTTTCTTACCATTCTTTTTCAGACCAGATGTCTTCACCCCTGCTGGAGGTGGCTCTGGAGTAGATGTTTGTCAATAGCCACCGATGTCTAGTGGATGTTCTGTTGGTGGCCACTGATGTTCTGTTGGTGGCCACTGATGTTCTGTTGATGGCCACTGATGTTCTGTTGGTGGCCACTGATGTTCTGTTGATGGCCACTGATGTTCTGTTGGTGGCCACTGATGTTCTGTTGATGGCCACTGATGTTCTGTTGGTGGCCACTGATGTTCTGTTGATGGCCACTGATGTTCTGTTGGTGGCCACTGATGTTCTGTTGATGGCCACTGATGTTCTGTTGGTGGCCACTGATGTTCTGTTGATGGCCACTGATGTTCTGTTGGTGGCCACTGATGTTCTGTTGATGGCCACTGATGTTCTGTTGGTGGCCACTGATGTTCTGTTGATGGCCACTGATGTTCTGTTGGTGGCCACTGATGTTCTGTTGATGGCCACTGATGTTCTGTTGGTGGCCACTGATGTTCTGTTGATGGCCACTGATGTTCTGTTGGTGGCCACTGATGTTCTGTTGATGGCCACTGATGTTCTGTTGGTGGCCACTGATGTTCTGTTGATGGCCACTGATGTTCTGTTGGTGGCCACTGATGTTCTGTTGATGGCCACTGATGTTCTGTTGGTGGCCACTGATGTTCTGTTGATGGCCACTGATGTTCTGTTGGTGGCCATTGATGTTTTGCTGATGGCCCCTTATCTTTGGGGACTCCCATGCTGAGTTCATCAGACTCCACCTAGGAGAACAATGTACAAAAATCCCCCTCCCTGGGGCAAGGACAAACAAAACCTTGGACCAAAGTTATACAAAATTTTTAAACTGGTATATTTTCCAACAATACCACCCCGACTCCATGGAAACGCTTCCCAGAAAATTCATTTTCCTGCCTCTGAAGCTCTTCTGGCCCTGTCCAGGCTCTGCCACCCTCCCGTGCCGCTGCTGGGATGCGGAGGCAGCCGTGGGCTTTGCTCCTTTCTCCCTGCCCACCAAAAGGTGCCAGCAAAGAGCTTCGGTTCCCCGGGCCCGGCTGCCAGGATTTTTCTTGAAAAATCCTGATTTTGGAATATTCCCCAGCAGGAATGGAGGGCAGAGTGAAGTCTTGTTCTGCTGATATAGATAATGTCGTCAGGGGGAGATAAATGATTTTTAAGCATGTGCTTCTGCTGATTTCAGCGGTGAATTTATTTCTAATTTAAAAAAAAAAAAAAAAGAGAGAGAGAAAAAAGAAAAAAAGGAAAAAAGGGGAAAAAAGAGGAAAAAAGAAAAAAGGAAAAGAAAGAAAAAAGAAAAACAGAAAAAGAAGGAAAAAAGGGAAATAGGAAGGGAGAAAAAAAAAGAAAAAAGAAAAAATAGATAAAAATAAAGAGAAAAAAGAGAAAACAAAAAAAGAAAAAAGAATAAAAAAAGAAAAAAGAAAAAAGGAAGAAAGAAAAAAGGAAACAAAGAAAAAAGGAAAAACAGAACAAAGGAAAAAAAAGAAAAAACAAAAAAAGGAAAAAAAAATTAAAAAACAGACAAAAAGGAAAATACAGGAAAANAGAAAAAAAGGAAAATAAAGGAAAAACTAGAAAAAAAGGAAAATAAAGGAAAAACTAGAAAAAAAGGAAAAAAAAACAGAAAAAAAGGGAAAAACAGAAAGAACTAGGAAAAAAGGAAAAAAACAGAAAATAAGAAAAAAAGGAAAAATAGGAAAAAGAAAAAAAAGGAAAAAAAAAGAAGACAGAAAAAAGGAAAAAGGAAACAAAGAAACAAGGGAAAAACCTAAAAAAGAAAAAAAAAGAAAATAAAGGAAAAAAAAACAGAAAAAGGGGTAAAAAAGGAAAAAAGGAAAAAAAAAGAAAAAGGAAGAAAAAAGGAAAAAGAAGAAAAGAAAAAAATAAGAAAAGAAAAAGAAAAGAAATAAAAGAAAAAATATGAAAAAAAATAGGAAAAANAAAAGAAGAAAAAAAAAAAGAAAAAAAGAAAAAAAAACGAAAAAAATACGAAAAAAGAAAAAGAGGAAAAAAAAGGAAAAATAGGAAAAAGGAAAAAAAAACAGAAAAAACAAGAAAAGTAAAGAAAAAAGAAAAAATGTCAAGGAAATAAAGAGAAAAAACTAGAGAAAAAGAAAAAAAAGAAAAAAGTAAAGGAAAAAAGAGAAAAATTAAAAGAAGGAAAAAAAAGATAAAAACAAAAAAAGGATAAATAGGAAAAAGGAAAAAAAAAGGAAAAAAGGAAAAAGCCAGAAAAAAAGGGAAAAAAACCAGAAAAAAGAGAAAAAAGGAAAAAATTAGAAAAGCATGAATAAAAGAAAAAAAGAAAAATGAATAAAAGAAAAAAAAAAGGACAATAAAAGGCTCAATCCCATGTGTGTCCATGGTCTGTAATATTTGAATGGCTTTATGGCAAATGCTGAGTACAACAGAGAAATCAACAATTCAGGAAATGGGGAGCGGATTTGCATTTGCCTTGAAGAAACGTATTCTGTAAAATCTTCTAAGCTGAGGGAAAGAGGCAAGGTGCTCCCACAGCGTTTTCTGAGCTCCACACCGTGGGGCATTGACTGAAGTTACGGGGGGAACGGGATGATGGGATGGGATGGGAT
>VZTX01010665.1:0-12181 GCA_013400915.1 Pardalotus punctatus | reverse complement strand
GCCGGGCGAGCCCCGCTCCGCCGCTTCCCCCGTGCCGAGCGGCCGTGCTCGGGTTCCCCGTGCCGTGCTTCGCGTTCCCCCTCGGCTGTACGGTGTGGTGGGTGGAGGGAATTGCAGGCCGTTCCCATAACTGCAGCATAGTTGATTGCTTTCAGAAAACTGGGATCTGTTGCCATTCAAAATGGGCATTTCCGTGCGCTGTGTGTTGTGCGGATCGGACCCACCCTGGGAACACCGTTTTTGTTGTGCACGGGGGTTTGACCGTGAGCTTGACTTTGCCCTCTCTCCAGTGAGCTTCTGCTTCTTTAGTGAGGGTGATTGTTCTTGAAATCGGTTTGCCATGTGTTGATGATACTGTTCAAATACCGGGTTAGCACTGTAGAACAGATGTATCTGTAAAGACTTCAGTTAAAAGCGTGAAGAATCACTTCAAGTTGTTACCTGAAATAAATGAGAATGGGGAAATGAAAGAGATTTACGCTACAGGTAGAAGGAAGTACTGGTTCTGTATGTTTTCATGTCAGGTCACTGGCTAATCATTTGACAGCATTAAAAAAAGAGTAAATTAATAATTTTGGGTTTTAAAAAGTAAACTAATATCTTTGGTTTTGAGCAGACTTAAAAACTATTCTTAACTTCACAAAAGTAGTCAAGCAAATGACTCCATGGGCCACATGCAGCAGTGGCACAGAGCTATCGTTCCTGAGGTCATGGAGCACAAGAGCCCCTTCCTGATGACCTTACCTGGCTCAGGCTCTAGTGCATCAGGAATCCTGCGTGGATCTGGCAGGAGAGGGCCTTGCCTCCTCCAGCTCTTGTGTAGAGTTTTGTCCTGTGTTTGAGAAATACAGTTGAGATTACAAACAGCAAGAGGGTTAGTGCACTAAAAACTGAATATCATTTAGTGTCTGAAGAGGGAAAATGAGAAATTCTGTTACAAGGCTGAAATTCAGATAGGGTTTGAGCCAAGAGATTCTCAAGTGACCTTTGGATATGAGGTTATTTACACAGTATAGTACGATGTGACCTAGTCCCATCTTTCTGCTTAAAAAGGGATCTGATGCTGCTTTCCTTAAGTCAGTTGAGATTGAGGATCTCTGCTCCTAGGGCTTTACTCGTTGGAAAGCAGCCTCACACCAGTTATTGGTACAGCTTTCTCCCAGACAGAAAAGCAAACAGGCCTGTATGACATGGGGCCTTCAGCTCTTCCCTTTCACAAATCAGCCAGGATCCCTGCACACAAACATATGTGAGTGAGGTCCTTCAGTAGAAAATATCTGCTTCATTCATTTTCCTGGGCAAAACAAATGAAACGGGCGTGCGTTTGTCGGGAGTTGTTTCTTTGGTGACTTCCAGTTCTGCCTGAGTCTCAGGAGTGATCCAGATCTGTGCTGCTGCTGTGAGATTGGTGTCTGAGGCCTAGCAAGTTTGTCTAGAATCAGAAGAACATGAATACCTTAAAAGGAACATGAGCAAAGAATTTTATTTTTGGGGCTCTATTCTGTTCCTCCTCGTGGTTCATTGTTGTCAGTTGAGGCTTCTGCTGATAAAAACTTTTTAAATATATATTTGCATATATTTGTAAAGTCACACGTGACAATAACCCCTAAGTAGTTACCAGTTAATGTTGAGCAGCTATGAAGAGCCTCTTAACAGAGAGCTTTCTGCCATTCCTTTACATTGTTACATTATTAGAGCCATTTATAAATTAAATAAACTTACACCTCATGGTTATTGTGACTAAGGAAACGTGGGCAAACAGCTGCTATTTAACTGCGCACTTTTGAAGCAGTGGAGGCTTTGAAAATAAATAAGGGCTTGTAACTGCTGGCTGAACTGCAGGCTGTGATCCATGAAGAGCTGGCAAACCACATGGTGCCGACTCCTCTGCTCTGGTTTTGTGTGTGTGTTTGAGGCCTTTGTTCCAGGAGAACTCCGAGGCCTGTAAAAGCAGCTGGAAGTGGGGGAGACAGCCTGTGCACCTCTGCTGCAACCTGCTGTGTTTTGAGACTCATAATCCTCATTCTTCTTCCTTAGAAGTGACTTCTCTAATTGAGGAAGATAGGTGAGACTAGGCCAGTCTGCACTTTGAAGCAGTCTGTGTTTTCAGTGTTTGAGAAACTTTATTTTTTCTAATTTAGTCAATAGGTTGAAAAGAGAGCAAGGGGAAAGCAAATCAAGCCATGACTTCAGAATTTCAGAACTGGCAGGGAAACAATTTTTTTGCAT
Organism: Pardalotus punctatus; assembly: GCA_013400915.1. Lineage (NCBI taxonomy): Eukaryota > Metazoa > Chordata > Aves > Passeriformes > Pardalotidae > Pardalotus > Pardalotus punctatus. The sequence goes on along the minus strand of VZTX01010665.1, from coordinate 9,952 downwards.
GTCTGGTTATTTGAGTTTCCAAATTTAGAATTTGGAAAAAATGTTTGCCACTCAAAATAACAGCTCAAAAATCATTAGGAAGAGCCATGCAGAATGTAGTAGGTAACTCCATTATTGACATCATGTCATAATTAGGAAATTCATGAGACTTGAGGAATCCTGTGCTTTCAAACATTGTCCTGTTCAGACTGTATTTTCTTACCCATTTCAAGTCAAATTAGATTGTTTGCAGTGCAAATTACTGCCTGAAAATTGATTTGCCTTTCTCTGTGTCATTTATCAAGTGTTAAAGGTGACCTGCAGTTGCAGTGCTGTCAAATTATATGCTGTATACTCTAAAAAAGTAGTGTAGATAGTAAATGTGCAGTACTTTTGCTAGGTAATGTAGCTGTATCTCACTTTTATGTGTCTACTGTGGACCAGATAATATGCTAAGATGAAGATTTCTGACAGTACTTTGCCATAGGCTGCTGCTAATTTGTCTGTATTTTCTCAAAAACTGCTGCTTCAGGTAGCTTTGGAATTTCTTCTCTCTCTTCGAAGGAAAGTATTCTCTTTCTCAGTTGGAAAATTTCTCTTTAAAATTAGGTTGGGTTTTTAAATTGGAAGCACAGGAGTCTTGATGCTGGTGTGTTAGCAGAACCAAAGAAGTTGTGGTTCTGTGGCTGATGTGGTACAGAACAAAACTACTGGTTTTATTATTGAAAAAAGTCTGTGAAATTCCCACGGCAGAGTAAGGACTGACCTTTCTTAGAAGGACTTTATTCTGTAGTTTTTGTGGCTGTGATGTGCAGTTCATAGTGCTGTGTGCTCTGCCCAGCTCAGTCCCTCTGCTCCTGCCTGCTGCTCCTTACCTGAGCCCCCACAGCAAAATGAAGCGAGAAGAAAGTACTAAAATTTCAGCCCTGCCCTCCTGCCTGGCTGTGAAAATCACCTGAATTAAAGTTTCATGCTGTGGCTTTCAGCCAGGCAGGAGCACAGGAGTCGAAGGTGTTTTCCACGTGTGAGGATGAACCAAAACAGAGGTTCAGCTCTCCCGAGTTTGACTCTAGAGCTTTGGAAGAAGAAATAAAACCATTTTTTCTTAGCTCAAGAACAAAGTAGTGTTTGTGGGAGTAAAAGGAAAGGGAGAAGGATGAGAATAATGGCATTGTAGCGTCGGTGTATTGCAGTTGCCATGGGTGAGCCAAGGTCACTGCTGTGACAGGTATATTGAGATAGACATATATATGTGTATATATATATATCTCAATATATATACATATTTATATGTGTATATATTGTATGTGTATATATATATATATATAAATGTGAAAATATGTGAAAATGTGTATATATATATGTGAAATGTGTATATATATATATACATATATATATATACACACATTTCCTAACGTTTTGAATGCATCAAAGTTATACACCAGTGGGTTTGCGTGTTCCTTCCCTCTCTTTTTGCTCGTGGTGTGGATGTTTCTTGCAGTTTGCCTGTCCCTTCATAGATCTTTGGCTTACACTGTAAACTTTGCCTCGTCTAGCCTAGCCTGCTTAACTTGAAAATAAGTTTAATCTTGGTTCTAGGGTGTGTTTCAGAATTTTATGAATGTTCTAAAGATTTAAAAGTCAGTGTGAGTATTGAAAGTGTTTATAAAAATTACAGCTTTGGGGTTGAGGAGGTGAGGCTGGCAATGGCTTAGAAGAATTTGTCAAGTATATTATATGTATTTGTGACAGTATATCCAGATCCAAATTTATAGCTGTTTTCAATAATTAATGCCTTTTTTTTTTTTTTTTTTTTTTTTTTTTGCTGTTCCCAGTTATTTGTGAAAAGAAAATAGCATGCTAAATAATTTAGCTTAATTATATTCTGTAGTGTGATGCTGTTCTGTAATCTGTCCAGGTGGATTTCTTTGTCCTGTGGGTTCTGACCTTAGGACAGCTTTGCTTGCTGGGAGGTTTTATTGGCAAGTTGTGATGCCAGCAAGCACACCTGGGATGAGCCCAGAGTGCTGCTGCAGCTGGCTGTGCAATGTAGTTGTAGTTCAAGAAATGTCAAAGGGATTTTTTTCCTAAACTTTGGGAAATAGTTTGTTTGTGGGGTTTTTGTTTTTGTTTTTTTCTGGGTTTTTTTGTTTGTTTGGGTTTGTTTGTTTGTTTGGGGGGGTTTTGGGTTTTTTTTTCTTTTTTTGCAGGCTGTTGTTTTGGTTTTTCATACTTGCAACTTGTGTTTTACAGCTTTACAGGCTGCAGGTTTTGAGGTGTTTTGTGTTCCCTGTGCTGCACTTGGGTTGCTCTGTGTGTGGTACATCAGGCTCACCTTGCAGACATTTCACCTGTGCACGTTGCAAACAAACCCCTCTTTCTGATTGTTACTGTTTCAGCCATTCCTGTACTTTATGCATAGAATTTCTTCATCTGGAGCAGCTTATTCCATGCTCCTTAGGCTGCAGTGAAAAGGACTTCAATAGCCAGAGCAGACAGCCTTCTCCTAATTGCTTTATGGCACTGTTAATAAAAACCTTTCTAGAAATATCTCTGTGTAAAGGGACAAGAATTTTTAGCCTTGCATCATAACCCTCTCCTACAGAGTATTTTTCCCTCTTGTTTTTTGAACAAGTCTCGCATGCTTAGCTGAACAGATTCAATTATTTTTACCCTGGATGACTGAAAACAAGAATAATTGGAATAACAGGATAGAGGCACAGAGTAGGTTGCTTTGTCCCCCTGCTGTGCCCCACTACCACATCGGTATTGTGGAGCAATGCTTCACCTCAGCTTTCAGAAGCTTTTAGTGACTGATTGTGCAGAGCTTTTATGCTTCTAACTGTGCTCTAGTGCCTGAAGTTAAGTACAAACAAATGTTTTGACACTGGGGCTTTGACCTAGAAGCAAAAGTTGCTTTGAAGATGCAGTGTAGATGTGTGACATTTTCTCTCACTTCTCTCTCTTTTTAAAATTTTGTTCTAGTACATAAGAACATGTGGGTTTGATTGGTTGATGTTTTTCCCACTATGTGGCCAGCTGAGTGTGTGAATTGAATTGCCATGTGTTTTAAAATCTACGTATTCCTCTAAAATGACATTATTGGTGCCAGCATACCTTGTGCTGGTCACTGGGTCTGTTCTGTCGGTGGCCCTGGTGCCTTTGCAGCTGCTCAGCATCTAAAGATTGTCCTGGGGCATGTGGTGGCACTGGGAGCTGAAAGCTGCAGCCCTGCCCAGTGAAAACACACAGCAGACAGGCTGCAGGTGGGATTTTTGGAGATGACACTGCCTGCTGTGAGTAACTTCTAAACTTTGTGTAGTGCCAGCACCTCTGCAGTACGAGGTAACTCAAGTTCACACTGCTGAGTTACATGGGCTTAGAATTCTGTTTGTACAGCTTGGGAACTTGGATTTTGTCCTGATTTTGTTATCATCTTGCTTAGAAATGAAGGAGATATCCTTTCTCATCCTGGGCATCAAGTGTTTCAAAGCACCTCACCACATTCTGAATAATTAATTATTTCCTTTGTCACTCTAGGTATTTCTGGGAAAAGCCAGCTTCTGTTTGCACTGGTCTTCACTACCCGTTACCTGGACCTCTTCACTTCATTCATTTCATTGTATAACACATCTATGAAGGTAGAGTATACTGAAGAGTTAGAAAAGCTAATGATCTTGCATGCAGAGTGCATAATTTCATTAATAAAAGCCACTTTGAATGGCCCACTGCACAGTTGTTACAGAGTAAATTCTAGATGGGCTTTGGATAAAGAATGTGGAAGATGGACTCTAAATCCTATTTTTTTTCCCCCACTCTACATGCAGTTTTTTAAAAACTCTTTGTATGGGGACTGTGACATTTAGACCAAATGGCATTTTGGTTATTGAAAATAAAAGCTTTTGAGAAAACAATTCAAATAAATTGTATTTCTCAATTGAGACATTAAAGCTCAAGTAAATCTCCTTTTATTCACGACAAGGTAAATTAGTATTCAGAATGCACTGCCAGAATTGCAGCCAGTGTCTGGTCAGAGGCTGATCAAAAGTTGACAGGAGTGAGCTCTGAGGAGTGTAGCTTCTGAGAGTTACACCCCTGTCACTTGCCCATGAATGTTGGTAAGCCTGAATTTCAGTTTGGTGTTTCTTACTCATTCCTGCAATTTCTGGTGCTGAGTGCAAGAAAATAAAGCAGTAGTCTGGGAGAGGGCAGTATTTTTGTACTTTTTTAATCCAATTCCTTTATTCATGGATTTTCTTGATGCTTTCCAGCTTTAATTCAGGGGATGGTTTTTCCTCTTTTGCCAAGAGGAAAGACTAAATAATCAATAAGGCAAATCATACTGAAGAATTAGGAAAATACCATAAAATAAAATTTTATGTCTTAAACTCACACTTGCTTTCCGGCAAGTGAAATGGGTATGCTTAAGTTTTAATATTAACATTACAGATGTAGAGCTGTGGATTAAATAAAATATTCTTGGAAGAGAAGCTTATCCATATGTAATTTCTGATTGGAAGGTACCGTTAGGTGTGCTAAAGGAGCAGGTACAGGGGTTTTGCCATTTATTTGTCTATTGGTTGTGATTCGGGGCCATGACCACATCTTTGTTCTGCAGCCCTCCTAACCAGAAAAGGAATGAATGTGGAAGTACTAACTTTCAAAATGGTAGCCTCTATTTCAGTTTCAGAGGTCACTGCTTAGGAAGACTTGGACATAATTGTCTTTTCAGCCTGTTATTGTAGTGTTGAGATGGAGCTGCTTGAGTGTGCCAACCCAACTTCGTGTTCTGTTTACATCTGGTTAGGAATATATAATATTCACAATTGCTGAGAATAGTTGAGAACTTCAATTGAGAAGTTGAGATTCTTGAGATGAATAAATCTGTAATACAAGAAATTTGGATTCATTCATACTTTCTTAGTGTTTTCAATGGCTGTACCCTTTGTGATTAGTTTATACCCACGGTAGAGATTCCCTGTTTCCTGTCCCATCATCCTTTATCTCCACTCAGCCGGGGTGCTTGGGTAGCAGAGCTTCTGGATTCTGAGCTCCTTCATACAGTATTTGTAGGATTTTCTATCTGTGAGCAGAGCTTTTAGTGATTAATAGCATCTGCAAACAGTGGGGTTTTTAATCTGTTACTTCTCTGTTGCAAAGAACCCTTTTTGAGTGTGATAAATGGTTTGGAACATTTAATCTTTGTGATGATACCGAGGCAGAAGCTGAAATATTTGTCTGGTCTGCTGTACTGTGTTGACTCCAGGACAATGAGCTCTGTCCTGATGATGGCAGGTTGACCTTTAGAAAGTCTTAGATTCTCTCTGGTTTTGTATTCACACCTGTAAAATGAGGCTTTTTACTTACTCCACAGGGAATGGCTATGAAGTCTGCTGTGCCAGAACCATTAGAATGGTTAGACCTCAGCTCAGTCTGAATTCTGGTTCAGTGCTTCTCTCAGTCTGTTAGTTCTGCAGGTTTTGTGGCCTGTTGGTTGGTGGATAACAGTGTCCAGTTGCCACTCTTCAGATTTTAGCGCTGTTTAAATGTCTAAAGCAAGTCAGCTCATCTGTGATATGTTAAGTGGCTGAGTCTGAATGGAGCTTACTGAATATTTTCTGAATATTTTTAATTGCCACATGAGCCACACCATGCTGGGCTTTTTGAATGTAGAAAGGCCCCTTCCATTTTTGTTGTGTGTGTGCACCTACCCATTTTTTTACCTAAATGTTTGGGGCCAGCACTTCCCCTCCAGTTGCAGACCATGTATTCCTTCTCCAGTTGCTTCCTTAGCTCTGTCTTCTCAGGAATGGGTCTTCACCTTTGGGCAGTCACTTCAACCAGAGGCAGGTGATGCCTTCAAAGCAATAAAACCAGTAGAGCCCAGAGTTGCTGATTTTGAATTATTACTCTGCTGACAAAAGTTAAATACCACCAACAGCCTGCAAAACTACGTAAACAAACAGTGCAAACAATCAAAAAAACCACACTTCCTCCTCTTAGTGCTTCATCAGGGAGCGTCATTTAATCCTGGAACCTCTGTGGATTGTTTTGGGTGTTTTTGTCTCTTTCTGTCCTTGCTCCCAGCTCATCTACATCGCTTGCTCGTACGCCACCGTGTACCTGATCTACATGAAGTTCAAGGCCACCTACGATGGAAACCACGACACCTTCCGAGTGGAGTTCCTGATCGTTCCTGTTGGGGGGCTCTCCTTTCTTGTCAATCATGACTTCTCTCCTCTGGAGGTGAGCTGATTGTGGGCAGGAGATGATCTTTTTCCCCTAAAATATTCAGAACAAGAGGGTGAGCATTTTTAGCCTGACCTGTGAACGGTTAAAGGGTGTCTGTGTTTAGTGGGTTCAGGTTGATCCTTTTCTCAGTGCATCTGTGTGGTGCAAATATCTGTGCAAATTTAAGGCACCTCAGGAGACCAGCACTGTTATCAGCATTGATTATTTTATTAAGCAGAAGACTTTTTTTTTCCCAGTACACTCTGATGTCTGTATTAATTCCGAATTCCTTTTGTTCTGTTTGTTAAAGAAATCCCCAGGAATGCAGTTTGTGAATAGTTGGTGCCACCTGGTGAAAACAAAAGGAATTATACTAAAATTTTATAGAATTGCAAATGGTCTAGAGCATTAAAAAGAATTGCATTGCATTTAAAATGCAGCTATGTGTTTCATGGAAAAAATAATTATATTAAAAATGTAATTATGGAGAGTTCAAACAGGTAACTTTTCCTACAAAATAGAGTGTAACTTCAGATGCTTCTTTTAAGTGGAACAAGCTGCATTTTTATGTTTGGGTTAAATTAATTTATTATAGAGTAAGGGAATTTGAATTGCAACACTTGGAGACATTATTTTCAATTTTGTTCTGCTTCAACTCATTCTTTAATCAAATAGATAAAAAATGGAAGAACATTGTGGGGTAGAAAGGATTTCATCGTCCCTGCAGCTTTCACAGCACAGCTCTGTGAGCTGCATTTCACAGTGCTGTGAACTGGATGCACCAAGTTCCCTCCCATGTAAGCCTGTGTGTGCCAGCTCAGCCAACAGCTGGTTTGGAGAGTCTGCTCTGCCAGGAGAGTTCCCTCCTACCATCCTCTGGCTGATTGTGGAGCTTTTGCTTCGTTTTTCCTGCAAGGAAAGTTTGCCAAAATACTGTTCCTGGATGAATAGGTATTCATCCATAACATTGTTAGAGAGCGAAAAATCAAGCCAAGTCAAATGTTTTCTGTCCTTCTGTTATCAGTAAGGCAGTTGAACCGTTTTATTATTTATTTCTTTCTTTATTATTTATTTATGTTATGTATTATTTATGGTTTTATTCCTTTTAGATCCTGTGGACCTTCTCCATCTATCTTGAATCGGTTGCTATTCTCCCTCAACTTTTTATGATCAGCAAAACTGGGGAAGCAGAGACCATCACTACTCACTATCTTTTCTTCTTGGGTCTGTACCGTGCCTTGTACTTAGTCAACTGGATTTGGCGCTACTACTTTGAGGGATTCTTTGACCTCATAGCTGTTGTTGCTGGTGTGGTCCAGACCGTTCTGTACTGTGACTTCTTCTATTTGTATGTTACAAAAGGTGAGTAGAGCAGTAACTTCCAGCTTCAGATTGGAATGTCGCAGTTAGCAGCTTCCTAGGGACCTGCTCCATCAGCATTGTGATCTCATTGAGAGTGTGCAAGTCAGTGCTGAAATCTTAATTTATTGAGGAGACTTTCTGCTAGTGTGGGGCGTTTCTGAGGATTGTTGTAGGGTAGAGTAGAAATGTATAAATGGTCTGATGAACTTTTGGAAAACCTTAAGTATGGCTAAGTTGTTGCCTTCCATGGATAAGCATGATCCTCCTGCCTCCCATGACCCTGTAGGCTGTTATGTGCAGATCCTGTGCTTACAAACACCTTTCTCAGTGGTTTAAATACCATCAAAGTTCATAGTATTGGGTGTTTCTGTTCATGCTGAGTGTAGAAGCAGGCACTTCTGCTGGGTGCACTAATAATTCTGCCCACGCTTACATTTCAGCCTCCATCATGTAACCACAGAGCTGCACGGGGCTGTGTGATTTTAGTGATAATTCTTAAAGAGTCTGTGTCAAGGGCCAGTATGTGCTATGAGGATGAAAAGTGGGAATTCCAGGGTGGCACAAGGGGGCAAGGTTGGAATTGTTAATTCTAGATTTTCCAGTGTGTGTGGAAGAGAGGCAGTCTGGCAGGATGTCTGCAGTGGGCCCGTTTGCTGTGGTAGCTTTTGGCCCCTTTGACATTTTAACAGCCTGTGCTTCTGTGCTTCTCCTACATCACAGCTTTGTTTTGCTGACCCTTCTCTTTCCCACTTTTCCTTTGCAGTTCTCAAGGGAAAGAAGCTCAGTTTGCCAGCGTAAGTGCCAAAACATCACCAGCATCTGTCCTTTTGGATGCTTGGACAGAACAATCCTTATCACAAGCAAAGGCGAAGATGCTTGAGACAGAAAGTCAGAAACACAGCTCTTTATAGTGCAGGTAGTCATCAGCGGCTCTGTAAGAACGGAGGAAAAACAACCAGCAGATTTCTGTTTGATGCATCTTGCCTTTATCTTTTTTATTACTATGTATAAAGATTTTTTACATAAAGAAACTTATACTGTATTAATAAATTCAGTGTATGGTTTCAATTGGAATAGTTCCAAAAGTGAGATTTTTGTGAGATTGTTTATGACCAGGAACAAGTGCAAACGTTTTTTTAATTTTCAAGATTTTCTTTGAAATGACTGATTTTTTTTCTTTTTTTTTTTTCAGTGCACAGATATGTGCATCCTTGATGGATGGTAGTCATCTGTTCTTTCCCTTTCATTCAGTTTTCATTCCACTATATTTATTTTTTTTTCCAAAAGGCAAATATATGTCAACTCTAAATCTGAAACCACCGATGTTTGATGTGATGTGCTGGTGCCCAGTCTTTGTGCCATCTGCTGACATGGAGTTCCTTATTCAAAATATACGTTGGTGCTAGGAGGGGAACAGTCACATTTTGTAGTTGTTCCCCTTCTAAAACAGGCTGATGGCAAGAGGGCAGTGAGGAAATCCCTCGAGGCCACGAGGACGGGCCCGTTCTGTTCTGCCATGGTGTCTGGTTCGCTGATCCCAGCCCACGAAAGCACTTGGCAGCCCGGGTCCTGAGCGGGGAGAGACGCGTGTGTTGTTTACTGGCAGATGTTTGTGGCTGTGTTGTTTGTTCAGGAGAGAAGGTTAAATATCTTGGATGTCCAGCCCTGATCCACCATTGCAACCGTAGGAATGGGAGACTTGTAAGTTGTTGATTACAGAAATCTGTGGGTGATCCTTTTAAACAATATCTACGTTTTCTTAATAATGAATGCTTTATAAGCAACTTCCATGTTCAGCTTCAAGTGGTTTTCGATGTCACTTTTGGATAATTAATATTTTTTTTATAAACTTTTCAAAATCAGCAGCACCAGTTACCATTCTTCATCCTTTAAATGATTCCCTTTTTTTACTGAGCTGTTGCATGATTTATCCTGTGTTACCATCCTCAATAAACACTTTATGAAATGGTGAAAAAACATTTCGGGTTTTTTTTTTTTTTTTCCCATTCCTGAATGTGAAAGTTTTCTGCGTGCCTGGGACTGGATGAGAAGTTGTGGTGAAGATGAGTAGGTTCAGGTCAGTGCTGTATTGAAATATAAAATTTTTAAGGCTCTTGGGGCCCTGTCACTGATGGAAGCAGTGATGACCGAGTCAGAGCTCAGGCTGCAGCCGGGGACAGAGGAGGGTTTGGTGCTTGTGTGGGTTTTGTTTTATGTTCAACTGCATTTCCAGCCGGTCACGGTTCTCATTTCTAGGCCCGGCTGCGCCGTGTGACGTCATGACACCGCCCCGAGGCGTGACGTCATGACACCGCCCCGCCGTGTGACGTCATGACGCAGCCCCGCGCGGGCCGCACTGCGCACGCGCCCCGGGAGCTCC
>VZTX01010664.1:84035-112477 GCA_013400915.1 Pardalotus punctatus | reverse complement strand
TATGTAAGTAAAAAAAGAAAAATATATCACTTAGCTACAGCAAATTGATGTGCTTAGTAAAAAACGATTTGATACTTTGCAGCATTTTAAAAAGGCAAGAGTGCAACCAGCATCTGTAGTAAAGAAAGAGACTCCAAGCACAATATATATACAAGCAGTTTACCTCTGTAAGTCAGTCAATCTGAGATTTGTACTATATGGAAGGTAAGTCTTAAAATGCATGTCTAAAAATATTTCCAAGATTTTATTTTCTCAAGACTGCACTCCACTGACATTGGGAACTCTAACTTGATGAGGATATTCTGTTCAAACAGTATATTATATAAAATACTTTTAAAATTTAAATGTTCAAATATATTATTTATATAATTTATACAGAGCATAATACTATTTTATAATGATCTAAAAAATCTGTATTTGGTCTAAAAAAATGCATTGTTCATATGTGTCAGTATATAATTAAGCCTATACATATGTAACTTTTCTGATCTCTATGTACAAATGTATTGCTAGTTTGCTGATTTTATGTATCGTGTATATAAAACATAACATTTTGACTTCTATATGTGTATATACTAATTTATATAAAAAATAAAAATAATTGCCATCCATGTATATATTGACCACTGCTGTTAGCTCAAGAAGGAATGGGGGACACATTCAAGTGTACAGCTCTTGACAGATAATCAGGTGTATAAGCAAAGTTTCCCTTTATTTGGATAGAAAGTAGGCACAATTATTCAAAACTCTTTTGGTTTTGCAAGCAACTGAAAATCTAGTAGATTACTAGGAGAACAAGACAGTTTGCCTTACAGTGGATGAAACAATTACTCTTACAAAGATGAACCATTTCTTTTGGATTACCAGACATTTCATTTATAAGAAAGAGAACACATGAACTGATTGATATTGTCATATGTAACACTCCCATAGTAGAAGGTATATTCCAGGACACAAAAAGAAAAAAGAAAAAAAATTAAGAAAGAATGAAAAGGAAAAAGACACAAGCTAATGACAAGAGCACCCATTTGTGTAAGTAAAAGGTTTGTGTTTGTTTGGATTGGATTTGAGTTTTTTCTGTAGATGACTCTTCAGTTGTCATGGAAGTCACAAACTGCAGGTATATGAAGACAGAATGAAGAAAAAAATCTCATTCATTCTGAATTTCAGTACTCCTGTCAGTCTGTGCACTTCTATGAAATTAATATCTTCTACAAACATATTAACTTTAAGCCTTGGGTAAAAGTTAGAGAGTGATAAGGAACAGAGAATATGAAAATTAATTAACTACAATTTGAAAAAAATATTCTGAGACAAAAGCATAGCTTCACTGTACTAGGAACAGATATTATAATTGAGATTCCACATAAAGTGAATTCAGGGAAACCTATTAAAAATCCCAAACCTCATATTTAGTAACTTCCTGGTTGCTGTGATCAATGGCATTTTGCTATTTTTAACCTAGAAAATACTGCCCACACGAAAAAGACTTAGAAAATTTTATAGTACCATGAATTAATATAAAAAATGAATTCAAATTGGGTAAAATATCAGAAATACTACCATTCCATTTAAGTTTGTTATTCATCTAGTGAAACTCAGCATGTTAATACACAGAAATGCCAGAACCAGGAAACGATTCAGGGCCTTAAGCTGCTTTATGCTGTGGGGATGTCTCCCTTGGACTGTTACATTCATACCTGATGAATAACTTTTGTATCTGGGCAGTCCCAGACTTCAGCATCTTCATCTCTGTTTTTCAGCTTAGAGCCCATCAGTGCACAAAATCAGAAATAAACATTGATTGTTTCATCACAGTGTAAACTTGAGAGCTGATTTTCTGAACTTTAAGCACCAGGAGTCAAGAATTGGCAGTACAGCAACATCACTATAATCTTGTTGTGACAGAAGAGCTGAGTCTCAAATCCTCTCTCATGCTACATCTGCAAGTACGGATGTGTGAAACAGAGGTCAAAATAGTACATAAATTCTATTTCCTTTCATTGAAGCTCTAAAAGCATGTTTTATTCAAAGGCTATAACTGAGATACTCAGTATGTAATTAAGTAGTGTATTATAGATCTACATTTCTTTTAAAAATAGAACTAAGGAAGAATATTCCACATTCTTTTGATGGGAAATTTCAGAGGGTTTTGAAGCCCAAAAGCAGCAGGTGGTAGACACTGAAGTTCTGAAGAGAGGGAGTATGTGAAGCCACAGGCTTCTATGTTGGCTCTGATTAAGGTCTTGAGAATAATGAAACAATAAAATTAGTATAATTTTTGAATGACCCCATCTACAGTGATATGTTTCACCTTCATTTAATTTATGTATGCTTGACATTTTCACTAGCCTCCAAAAAATTTTCAGTCGTTAGCTTGAACAGCGTTAGACGTTTGGTGTCTCTGCTACTTATGACTGATTGTAATAGACTGCACTCAGACATGTCATTTTAGGGCATAGTTACTTCAGCACTTCCTCTGGTAGCAAAATTGATTCAAGGAATTTCTTTTCATGCCTACCCAGAGGTAATTATTCCTGTCTCTATGACATCATCAATGTCTGCCATCTACTGTGCTGACACAAATGTTTTTGAACCATCAGGTAAACAGGTCCACAGAAATGATCCTGTTCAAAAGAAATGGGACATTGCTGCTGTCAGAGCTCCCACTAACCAGAACAGCTGCATTACCTAAGAATTGAGGCAGTTATTCCCTACACAATCTTGGCAGAATCAGAAGACTTCTGAAGATTTGAATAACAACTGTTTTGAGATTCATAACCGAATGGCTTCTTCAGGAAAGAAGTGGTAAGATAATGTGGGAGTTAAAGGAAAAGGCAGAATTAAGTGACAGAAAGGACACAGAGCAGAGGTTAAGGCCCATGCTGAAAGTTTGCAGTTTCCTTTATTGAAGCATTTTTGACTTGTTGGTCGTCTAAAAGTCTCTATTCCACGAATGGAAATAGATACCCTGATTACATCTGAAATATGTCTAGAATTGTGAGTAACAGGTATCTTGCTAGAGCTGTTCATCATTTGCAAATATATACAGACTGATCCGGATCTGACTGAGCACTGTGCAAGTCACATCACAGCTGAGGCTGTCATGGGCCTTGACAGCTTTGTGCAGACTGCGCAGGATGCGTAAAAGGTTAACTATTCCCATTCAGGAATCTTATAGGCATAATGACTTGAAGTCTGCACCAGAGGCCCAGCAGCTGAGCCACTTTTCAGGAAGCCAACTGCACTGGAGCTTTCATCAGTTCCTAGGGCTACTTATTTACTCAGAAAATGGGGATAAACCCAAATAGTATCATATCTAATATTGACTGATGCTACAGACTGATGTTCATTCCCAAATTATCCATTAGAAACAGACATTAGAGAGATGGAAACTAAAATCCCAAACAACTTTTGTTGCTTCTTGATGGCTGGCTTGGTTGTTCTGCCCTTTTTTTGTTCTCTGTCTTTTTTTTTTTTTCTTTTTTGCTTTATCTCAATTTATTTCAAAGCTCCATTTTTAGCATTTATTTTAATTATTTTCTGACTAAACAAACTCTTTAATCCAAGGAAAATCTCAAAGCCCTGAAACCTGCCAGTGTCAAATTTCTCGAGGCTCCAGCTAGCTAGAATCAGAAATACCCTGCAACAACATCAATGAGTGCATGGTATGTATAAAATGGGTCTTATATTTCTGGATAAAATGGGCTATAATGAAGGAGAAATCATAAAGTTGAAGCACTTGTTGATCATCTTCAGAATTTTTATGTTGAATTTTGGTACTGACTTTTAAAATTCTACTCACTTCTGTGATCATTGCTTACTTAGAATCACATAAATACAAAGGCCTTTTTTTTTTTCTGATAGGAGTTTCCAGGAGAGCTAGGCTTGAGTTGCTACAGCATTAATTGGGGTTTAAGAACTCAGCAAAATGTGAGACTGAAGTTAACCTGGTTAAGAGTACTGCCATCTCTTTTATGAAGATTATAGATATTATTTTAAATATATTATTTTTTGTGGTTTTTCTTGTTCTTTGTTCTGTTTTCTTGAGGCAGCATTTCTAAACACCTTTTGTAACTGTCTCTGTAAACAAAATAACGTAACACCATACCTGTTTAACTGGCTTCTAACTGGAAGTAGATCCAGTCTAAGAAGGCAATGACTCATTTTTATTTTTAGCAAATTTTTTCAGCTCCCCTCCAATCCAGGCCATTATATCTACCTCAGTTGTGTCAACTCAATTACTTTTGTAGTTTTGGGGGGTTTTTTTCTGGTTTTGGTTTGGTGGTGTTTTTGTTTTTTAACATTTCACAAAATTACTTCTAGTTTTCCAAACTTTAAATAAAAATGGAATAACGTTTACGTTTGAAGCAAATAAATGGAAAAAAAGGGTGTTCTTCCCATTCTAAAGACATCTCATTGTAGACTGATAAGCAACCCTGTCTTCAAAGCTGAGTCACAGAATTTGCTGGTGAGATGAAAGTGGAATATTGTGGAAAATATATTTTTAAAATTTACTGTTATTACAGTCCCATTTTTTTCTTATCATTCCTACTACAGAATATCACCATGTAACATCCTAATCCAAAAGGGAAGAGCATGCTGAACAGCCTAACAAGTAGTGAACTGAGCCCTGGCAGCCAGGAAGACCAACGATATCCAAGGGTGCATCAGGCACAGCACCACCAGCTGTTCAAGCTCTCTCTGTGATGTAGGAATTAAGTATTTTAATGCATGATGAACAATTAGAATTCTCAGGCTTTTGCCTTGTTTTTGCCCTGCAGCTGGAAGATGCTAACCACAGCAATGATGCAATGGGCAAGGGCAAATTTATGTGATAAGATCAGTTGGACTGGGGGACAAATAAAAGATACATCAGTCCCTTTAAAGAGCAGCTGAAGATATGTCAAAATTAATTACATGCTGCACAGCACAACACATCAATAGCAGTGATTAATGTAAATATTTCTGAGATTCTGCATATTCTTTTCCCATCACCCATGCTTCATATATAAACACAAAAGAGATAAATAAAGTTTAACCAGACAGAAACAATCATGATTGCCCTGTCAATAGCATTAAGAGATATAACAAAAAGCAGAAATAAACATGAGGACAATTAGAAGTGGAGGAGTGCAGGCAAGACCAAAATCTTTCTTGGAACCTTCAGCTTCCAAAAATGCCCTCTTCATTACTTTGAAGTGTGTGTGTATAATCTTCAGGCTAACACCAGTGAAAAAGAGGTGATAATAAATTTTTCTCGCCCAAAATATTTCTTCAAAACTAGTAGATGTAATACTGGTGTGCTTGTGCACCCTTTCACACTTATGAGAGTCTTGAAGGAATTGCTGTGGAACTGAGTTTTCAGTCATTTCTCAAAAAGTATTACATTTTATCTCATGCAAGAGATAATCCTAGTAACTTTTCCAGCCTGTATAAGTGGTAATGACATTAATTAATATGACTTTTCAAAATCTAATCTTTACTTCTTAGCTAACAATTTATTTATTCAGTGAAAACTTCCTCCTTCTTCCTTTGGTAACCAAGTTTGTACCTTTTACTCTGAAGGATACCCTTCATTCCAGTGCAAATATTTACGTGCAAAAATGATAGAAAATAATCTAAGTAGAACAGATCTTTGGACTTTATTGCTCTTGAACAACATCAAACAGGAAGTAAGCTATTGCTTTGACATGAAAATGGACAATTGACCATCTCCAACTTTTTTTCAGGAGTGTTGTAAAATTGTGGCCCACTCTAAAGGAGGATGACAAATTTGATCAGAGATATGTTTACTCTTACCTTGTGAGTGGTGACATCCATTTACTGACAAAAAGTGCTCTGGTTGTTACAGTGCCTTTGAAGTAGATCTTCAAATTGTGACTGATGCAGAAACAGGGCTCCTGTCTGCTTCTTTGTCAGCAATATTATTTCTTAGTGATTGAATTATCTGTCTATTCATTTTAAGCAGACATTCAACAAGATAACTGGGATTTACATCTTCAAAACTGAATAACCTGACCAAAAAGATGTGTGTACTCAAGCTGGCCTAATAACTCATGATCACAAAAAGCATTATGATTTATAACGTGATTGAAAAACAATTACAATAATTTTTTTATTATTGTTTTCTTTTAAGTGGAACAGCAAGGCTTTTCTCATCTCAAAGAAATAAAGGAAAATGAAATTATCTAAATCAAGGTGAACCTTGAAAACATCCCTGGAAAGGAAGCCCGTAGGAAGTTCATGCTTCCCTGAGCTTCCATCTTGTACTTTTATCCTAACCAAGGCATTTAAATTTAGACTGGATATCTCTCCACTACAATAGCCTGATTTGTATGAGTGTAATCTAATAGCAAATGCCAGAGAACCATAGAATCATAGAATGGTTTGTATTGCAAAGGATCTTAAAGACCATCTAAAAAATTTATTTCTATTTTCAAACACAAGATAAAAATCTAAGGTGAAAAAAGTTAAATAATTTACCAAGCAGGAAGTAAAAGATCTAGAAACTATGCAATGTAAGAGAAACAAAGTTTAAAAAGTTTGGTATAGGGTAATACCAAAACTATAGACAATTTTTTGAAATGTCTGCATCACTTTTAATGTATTATGCATTTCCTGGGACAACAACTGATTCTGATTTTTAAAGCCTCCCATATGTATAATTTAAGAAAGAGGAGAAAGTTGTGCAGTGTCAGAGTGACAGAACACTACATATGATGAAACTAAGATATCAGAAATATTAAAAGAATATTAGAGATAATATTTTATATCAGCATGTCAAATATGTACCTGTTAGGGTAATTTTTACATCCAGAACATACTTTTTATTCTTGGTAATCCAAAAATCTTTCTGGCTCCTTGTCTGCTCACAATTTTAAATTTTATGTAAAACAGAGGCTTTAATAACTTCTGACAGCCTTGTGCAAACACAAAAATTATTAATTGCTCATTTCAATAACAGAAAAGGATTTTTTTCAGGCCTTAAAGCTTGTAGTATAAACTCTGCAAACATGGAAATATACAGCTTGTAATTTATTTCCATGGAAACAAATTAATAAAGCAAAACCTCATATTGTGAAAATACTAAAGCTGTACATTTTTTCTTAAATAATATTTAGTTGAATTTGCTTTTTTGCCCCCTAGCTGCATAGGCTCTGATAAATGAGGTGCTTTCCACTGACATAATCAACAACGAAAAATTAATACATTAATCCTTATTCCTAACACTACATTTAATGCAAAGGTCTGTGTGCTTTGTGAAAGGTTCTCAGTGTGTTATATTGTCCCTGACATTTAATTCTGTATTTTATCACTAGATTATTATCTAATGAGGGCAAAGTCCTGTGTAGTGTAAAGTTACACCTAACACTTTTTATCCCCAGAATTATTCACATATTTTGCTCATTATTGTCCTCTGAAAATTCTTTATATTATGGCTGCTTGCAGAAATACAACATATTACATCAATCACAAGATTTCCTTCACTGCTCTGAGAAATCTAATGTTGTAGCTCTTGGGCATTGGAGTCATTAAGGGAATTTTCATGTTCAGTACCCTGCAACAGATTCAGCCTTGCATTATTCAAAACAACTTTACACTACTTATAGTAAATGGTCCATGCAGGAATGTTTGTTTTTCTGATCTGTCCTTTTCCCTTCCTCATAGAAGATTTTTAAACCATGTTTTAATTCTCTTGCCTCAATTAATGGCAAAAAGTTTAAGTGACACCAACTGGTTATCAACAAACAATGACAGATTGTTAAAAACTGGAAAGTACTGAAGAATATACCTGCCAGTGTTCTGCAAATAACTGTTTCCATGTTAATACCTTCATTCTCCACAAACATTCAAGTAGGAAAACATCTTATGCCAAGTGAGTCCCACCACAATCAGTTTGGCAGGCCTGAATCATAGGATGTAGATTTTGTCCCTGATTATCTAGAGTCAAAAAAAGTCTGAATAAATTAATATTAGGACTTACTGGGAGAGTTGAAATGAAAATTTTAGCCAGATTAGTAAGAGAAAAGTATTCTTAAAAGGGCATTTAAAGGGGAAGAAGGATATGAGACATCTTGAAGTCTGATCAAAACAGGAAATTAAAATACACTGATAAAAGGTACAACATGAAGAATAGATTAGCTGAACTATTCACAGCTTTCAAAAAAAGTCAACAACAAATCAGAGACTGTTTAGAATTAAAGTTATTTTAAAGAAATCCATGTAATCTGTAACTGCTCAGTAATGCTATTCTTCATAGTAATGCAGGGACTAGTATGCATTGAATGATGCAGAAGAGTGTCATTCAGCAAGTGTTTTCTATATCTCACTACATGAGGCTATAAAGAAAATTTAAGTTATACTTTCCTTTTATCCACTTACTAAAGAAATTTCTCTGCTTTATATTTCTTTAAATTTTACTTTGAAATAGATCCAATTTAAAGAAAAGAAAATTATTGTGGTTCAGAAATGAGTGCAGCTATTAACTGAGTGAATAATATAATCAACCAAGTCTATTTTGCACTTTCATTTTTTTCATATTCATTTAGACCTCTAAAATTATTATTGTTTAATATAAATTTCATGCACAATTCTTCACTCAAACACAAAATGCTAGATCAAAAATCATGTTAGAAAGTGTGAAGGTCATGTTAATAGGTTGCTGTAACTATAGATAAATCTGCAGACAATACTGCAAAACTTTCTCTAATTTTCAGACAGAATTAAGCAGATGAAATATATTATTAAATATTTTCTATTTTGTCTCTGAATTTTTCCCTATCTCAAGTTTCTACACATGGATTCCGCTGTTATTTTTAGCATAAACATCTGAACAGCAGGAGATTTTCTAGAACAGAACTATTATTAAAAAGGGGAAAAAAAAAAAGAAATTAAGATGAAAACCAGGAAACTCCACACTGATTGGTGAACCATTAGTTGTAGGTAACAGTTGGAAATATTTTTAAGGGCTTGCAGAAACACCTGGAAAAACACAGCTTGATTTAGGATTTCTACACAGGCTGGGAAGACCATGCTTAATTATACAGCATGCTTTGAAAATATTTCTGGTATTATAGATAAGAGAAATCCTCCAGATTCTGTAAAATTACTCTTTTGAAATGCATCTGAAAAAGTTTTATGCACAAAACAAGCAGTTAACACAAATATTACTGCATGTGGGAAAATGAACAGAAAGAGTATATATTCTCATGTATATTATGTACCATCATTCTCTTTGAATTCCCTTACCAATGTAACATTATATAACATAGAAAATAAACTATTGATTCTGTTCTACTCAGACACTACTCTCCATTGTTGAATAGCTCAAAAGTGACAATAATATTCTAGGATGAACTTACATTTTAAATTGGAGTTAGAAACAAGAAAATGCTCTCTTTGAGTTAAAAAAAAATAAACAAAATCTCCCATTTCATTAGCTATTTTTGTAAGTAAGATATGAATATTTGCATTCAATTACATTGTCTCTTACTTCTATATTTGGTAGTGAGCTCCTAGGCACAAAAACTTTCTCCTGTATTTATTCAAAGTCCGCTATGTTTCTGTAGGCTAAAAAAGGACTAAACCAACATGGTAATAACCTCCATTTCATGTGTGCTTTTGTAGTATGCAGGGAAAGGCAGATGAGGGGTTGCCATTTTAAGGAAATTGCCCTGTCCAGCCAACTTCTCTCTATCACCACCTGAGCTGGGATCAAGGTCCCTTCCCAGCTACACCCCACACCTTACACAGTCAGACCAGACTTCCTCACCAGCTCAACCCCAGGATTCCCACAGCAGAGTCTCAGGTATCCAGATCCCCAAAATAACTGAATTACGGTGCAATAAGAAAAGAGCAGCTTGAGCTGGTTTGCTCCTGGGAGGGACCCCAAGAAAAGGAGCCCTGAGGGCTTTTCTACCCTCAGTCTATGCAGTGAAGGCCTTGCTCTACCAGCTGAGCTTCCAGTCCCCTTGGCTCCTGCTGTGTCTCTGAGTGTCCATTCTGGCGGACACTGGTGCAGGAGGTCCCCGCCCTCCTTTTTGTGCTAAACCTTTGCAGCTCATATCCTCTGGCCTGGAGCTCCCAGAGCTGAATCTGCAGCTCACTCCGCAGCTTGTACAATGACCTACCTGCACCAGATGTACCCCTCAGCAGCCCTAGAATGCTGAACTGAACCCCTCCTTAAAATTCTGTTTCATATAATGATCAATCTTATTTAGGAGTTAATGGTTTTCTATATTTGCAAAGGAGCCAGGAAAAATGTAGTTTATTCGTTGAAAGGAGACGTTATTTTTTTATGACAGAGAAAATATTGAAATAGTTAGCTTTCATTTGGCCTAAGGTCAGTATTTCTCTCCTTTTTACATTTTAAGATATCCACCTTGTCCTTTATGACAGCAAAAATTTATTATTTTAACAATATTTTAAGTTCTTTTGGGTAAAGTGGGTATTAGTATGAGCCTCTAAAATGCAGGAAAGTCATGACGCATCATTCTGCTAATGTAGTTAGAACTATAAGCGTGCTTCATACAAGTTGAATAAAAATTTTACAGAAAAACCAAAGAATTTCCTGAGAAGCAAAAAAAAAAAAAAGTTAATAATGCACTATTTTTTAAAAAGAAAATCAGTTTATACCTGTGAATCAAAAGGAAAGTTTTTGTTTTCAGTTTACACTTGTCACTTTCCCCTCATTCCTCTCAAAGCACAGCTCCCTGAGGGTTAGCTCTTCTGTAGAGGTCTTCACTTGCAGACAAAAAAATTAGTGCAAAAATAACTTGTAACTGTACTGCAGTGCTCCTTTGGCAACAATGCTTATAATCAGTGAAAAAAAAGTGCTTTTAGGCCCCTAAAAAGAAACAGTTGGAGGTCGGACTAGCCAGAGGAAACCACCAGCCACAGCATCATAGTGGGCTGTTGGGTGAGAAGGATTTAACTGGAAACTTTACAAGTGTGGAAATTTATGGGACTGAGATGTTGTCTGAGCTGAGGTCTATAGTTCAGCAGAAAATAGACAAAAACCCTGCTAAGAGAACACGAGTTTCATTTACCAAAGATTCCTAGAGTGAATGATAAAAAAGCAAAAAGGTGGACACACTTCCATTTAGCTGTCAGAGGGGCTGAGTTCTCAGGAGATTCTTATCTTCTCCAGGAAAATAAAGGTGGAACTCTCTGCTGACATCCTTTTCATTAAGCCCCCAAGAGAGCTGTGGTAAACCAGAGAGGATGGAAGGAAGATCCTTGTAAATATTTCCTTTCAGAAACTAAGGGAAAAAAGTGCCTATCAGTTCAAGAATAAATAACATATAATCCTGGTTCTCAAAACACTAGATCTTCTGAGATCCAAAATTCTGGTATTAACATTTGAAGATGTTTTTTTCCATTTTAATTTTGCATTATTCTTACATTAAGGAGTACTATGGAATTAATAACATTTCCTAAATACAAGCAGCATCAAAAGAACAATAATTTATAAGTAACTGTCTGATGACCCTCTTTCTGAACACTGTTTTGATTTACTTCCTAAATTCCCCATATTTTTCCAAAATCTAGACTCTACAAAGCAAGGATCTACATTTTTCACCTACTTGTGGGGCCTCAGAAAGAAGCAAAATCAGTTAAATATCTCTTCTTAATATCTTAATTTTCCCTTTAAAATGAAATTCATAACTTTTTTTTTTGTAAGATTAGGTCTCACAAAACAAAATATTGTGTGTGTTTGTAACACAATATGGTCTCTGTGGGACTGGATATTGAGAAATAGAAGTACTGGAAAATACTTGCCTTTTCTTTATTCAGGGGGGGAACAAAAAAAAAAAAGAAAAGGAAAGAACATGGCACAACTCATGCTTTTAGTTCTTTCAGTAACTCAAACTGCATTTATACCATTTTGGTTTTTTTCCCCCTCTTAAAAATTGCAATAGTCTTTAGCTGTACTGGCATTTATCTCCCATAAGTAAATTCAAAGTAGGTATTATAACGATACAAATAAAAAAAGTTTTCATTTCCAAGACCTATTAAAAAAAAAAAATAGAAAAAAGTATTTGAAGTTCAAATGAAAGACAATATCAGAATAAAACTAATTGCCAAGAGAATCCATGGCACCTGCCAGACACTGTAAAGGTTTTATAAATGTTGTTTTCCGCAAAGTCGACTGCAAACATCATAAGGCCTTTGGTAAATATGTATACCAGCCTTTTTGTTTGAGCAGAAATATTGAGCTCCCTGCCATTATGATTATAAAACAGAGAAGATTATTTCAGAATTTTTTAAAAAATATTTGATTAGGGACCTCTCTCTTTTTTCTTGGGATCAAGTTTCAAATCACACACAGAATGAAGTGTTTGAAAACAGTCTCCCTTAGTAATACAAGACTGGAAAAACAATCCATTTAGAAGTCATTCATGAGTAAACATATCGAAACTGATGGTAGAAAAGAAAACTGTTGTCTGACCCACAATAACAGAACAAGGAGGAAAAATTCTGCACCACAGGAAAATAATATTGTTTATGTTGCATAATGCAAAAGGTTTATCTCTTTGGCAGAGGCAAAATACCACATTTTGTGTGTCTACAATTATCTGCTGATAACTGTATTGAATAAATTTTATCTGAGGATTATTTCATGTATTGTGTTCACACAGTTCCATTATTTTTTAAAAAAATACATTACAATAAGAAAAAAAAAAAGTCTGCAAAACAGCACAGACCTTAAATTAAGCATAGTTAGCTCCTGTGAGATCTGCTACAATATATGCTATGGTGGTTATGGAAACATCATTATTAAGGCAGAACTTCTACACTTAAATAATTTTGTCTACTTGCTGTTGTTACCATATTACAGATTTGAAACACAACTATTTGGACAAAAACTATAATGTCTCAATTTCTTAATACATTATGAATTATTTCTCTCTTACTTTGCTTCAAACATGGATTTCCAGGTGCAGACCTTCAAGTACCTAAGGAAAGATTTTCGTCCAGATAAAAGCATTTAAATTCTTCATGTGGCCTCGTCGTATCCAAACTTCAGAGAGACATTTCCATTAGTATAAAATTTACAGATTTGGAGTTTTGGCCCCAACTAACATTAGGACTGTCAGAAAACTTTTCACTAAAAATATTCCAAATATTAAAAAAAGAAAGGAGTAGGGGAGGGGCACAAATAGGAACTTTTGCTCCAAACAAGACTTGCACTTGAATGCTGGCCTTAAGAACCACACTGTGCTGTAATATCTCTCTCCCATACATGACACAGAAGCCATCAGAGTGTAGCTCCTTCACCTCTCATTTACTGACCTCAGAATGAATTCCATACAAGAGGAGAAAAATATTCTGCCATGGTTTATCTCTACATTTGTCTTAATACTAAGAAAATGAAAAATGAAAATGGTAATTAAATTAAATAGCAATAGTTTCAGTTTGTTAATTCAGAAATTTAGTATCAACTTGGTCTATGCAGAATTATGTATTATTGCCATCACACTATCAAATCTCTGCAATGTGGTAAATAATGAAACAATTAACAGAACCTCTGTGAAGCCATCACAACTGTAAAAGCTGAGATCCATCTTGTACATGAGCTTACAACACCTTAAGTACCAAAACAGCAAAAACTCAAACCCAAATGTAACACTTTTTGTTATTTTTACAAAGTGAATGGATCATAAAGGCTGCAAAGTGAAAATATCCCTTTGAGAAAGAGTCATAAGACTTTTTCTCAATAAATGTATTTTCATACAGCTGAAACATGGTATGTATAATGAATTTAGAGCACTTGACATGTAAGTTTAGTAGATATCCTTGATCTAGTTTCACTCCTACCATTTCATCTTTCCTGATGAAATGATGCAATTGGTGAATTTATCAAATTGGAAGCTGACTGGGATTCTTATGTGGACATCAGCAGGTTATATGTAAAATGCTGTTATAGAATCTCACATCCTAGAACAAAGGCAACTGTCTATAGGCCTCTAAACGTGCATTTCACAAAAGTACCATGATGTTACAACCTTGTGCTGAGTTTCCTGACATACATTACAAAGCATTTAGGTACTTGTCCCCAGTTAGTCAATACACTGAAAGATTTCTCTGTGTTTTTCAGAAAGTGAGGTTTTCATCCTGCAGCTGAAAATATTGTTCATTTCCACTCTAAATACCTGGGATGTATTGGTTGGATATCTGCCCTCTGGGCTATTAACTTCTTCTTTTTAGAAAATGCAAGTGGCCTGATTACTTTATTATTTTTTTTATTTTATTTAAAAAAAAAAAAAAAGTGAGGTCATCTGATGAGATCCCATGGGCCTGTTATCTTTGTTATTTTTCTTTGAAAGACTAAAAAACTTTGCTTTTGACATTGCAATAAACAGACATTGAAATATTAAAAGGAAAGCCTTGCTAATTTTTCAGGACCTTGATATAATAGAAATAAAGGGCTAGGATTTTGGGTTTCTTAGCCACTTTTAAACACTCAAGGAGAAAAAGAAGTGATTCATAGCCGAAAACATAGACGTAGACTCGGGTTTTTCTACCTGGCTTTTTTATTGGACGTTAGTTTAAGCCATATGCTGCATAGTCATTTTATGAGGCTATAAAATTGTCCTCCATTTATATCCATGTCATTTTTTTTTCTTCCTGTAATATTTAGGTGGGATATAGATGTGTTTTACTCCATTATTAGCACATTTCAAGCTAAACTGTTCTCTTGTATCTTTTGTTTTAATTTGGAAATATTGCTAACATCTCCTAGTATTTTGATTAAAATAAAGGATTAAAAATATTAGCAAATTCTATTTATTTAAGGAACATATCATACACAAAATGATGACAGAATCCAGAAATTTATGAACCGAATACTAGAAAATCTGCTGTATGAAGAGACAGACAAAGAACTGAAAATTATTTACCCCTACAGACTCAAAGATCACTGGTTTTTGAAAGGAAGTTCAGCATCCTGTTCTCTGATATTCTAAAGCTGTTTTTCTATAATCATCCTTGCAAATATTAAAGAATTTATACAGACTTAATTAAAAACATTTTTTAGTTTGCTAGTATGCTTTGCATTTAAGTGCAGTCCAGGATTAACCTGGTGAGCTACAATTGCACAAAAATTATCATGCAACTTCTGTTGACGTAATGTTAGCTTAAATCTGTAATCTCAATTTTGTTTGAACACATGTTTATTCTAATGACACCTCTGCTGGTATGGAATAGTAATCTGCAAGTTAGAGAATCTATTTTCACCTGGTAATATCAGTAAACAGGATGCTTAGGGACATGGTTTAGTGATGGACTTGGCAGTGTTAGTTTAATGGACTTGATGATCTTAAGAGTCATTTCCAACCTAAATGATTGCATGATTCTATTCTATGATTCTGTGAACCCAAGTGCAGTTTGTATCTGGAATGGGTAAAATACAGTAAAGTCTAAGTTATTTCACTGCATTTTGAATCAAAATATTGGTTCTAGGCCATAACGTTCATTTTCCTGTTCAATACCCCTTATACCTCCTACTTTGCTAGAAGTATATTGTTAGTGTTTCTTGCAACTGCATGAAATAAACTGCATGGATAGAGTCTTCTGTTTGAAAATATCTTAATTTAGAAAAAATATCGGTTCTCCATTTGACATCTAAGTGTGTTGTTCAGACTTTGCTTGTGAATGATTTCATTTTTGCAACGTAACAAATTTTAGGCATGAAAGCAGCATTTCCTTTCTTGTCTTGGTTCCTGCCATTAAAACATTATTTCTGACCATTTAGTGACCTTGGTGAATTATCAGGATACAGCTCTGAGTACTAAAGAACAGCTCCAGAACAAAAGGACATTTACTCATTGAGTACGACACCAATATCTCAGTAGGTCTGAAAGCAGCATAGCTAAAATAATGAGGGGTTTATGCCAAATGTCTCTTAGCATGCCATGCTAATGTGACTGAAAGTATAGTGTATTCTCACAAAACACATCAAAGGGAGGGAAAAATGAAACTCATTAATTGAGGTAATAAAGATTTATGTTCAAGCAGTGAGGTGATGAAAATTAATACCACTGTGCTGAATGGAATGGAACTGTGACAATTGAAATGAATTGAAGATATACCTCAAGTGATTTCAGTGGCTTTAGGAGATTGCTTTTAAATTTGGGGAAAGGAAAAATGAAAGATTCTCCCAGGTGTCAGCCCAGATTATCTATTCTCAGTATTACTCATACCTTTGCCCCTTGCATCTTTTTTTGTGTGTTCAAGACTCATTTTCCTGTCTAGAGAACTTCTGCGTCTTTAGGGACTGGGATTAATCTTTCTTCTAAAATCCAACTCCTAAACTCACCAAAACAAAGGCAAAATTCCAGGTGTGCTCATCTTCTCTTTTATAACTGCAGGATTATAGTAACTTTCCTTTTTCTAAACACACTTTACGGTATCTTTAACAGATAGAATTAAGGATTAGCAGCCAGCATTGTAATGTAGCACTGTAACACTTGGTAATCCATATTACTTACATTGCACTAATTTTGCTGTTGAATAACAGCATGACGAGTTCGTGACTTAACAAAGACTTTGCTGCTAGTCGTTCCCTCAATATGAAGCAGTTAGATACAGTTAATTTCTGCCCAAGCTATGCCATTGAGTCTCTCGTATTTGAACCTGGTTTTCCTGGGATAGAACAAAACTATACAAAACAAAACAATACAAAGTAAAACAACAGAAAAATTGGACAGAAAAAATGTTTCCATTTTAAAGCTCATGAAGAGCTTTAAAAAACTCTTTTAAAGCTATGTGAGAGAGATGTAAATTTTATGTTAGCTCTATGTAATTTTTTTTCACAATAAGAAGCAACTTTCCAAGCACTACAGAGGAGACAGATATTTCAGGCATAGATAAAGGAGTAACTCAGTGATTAATAGGTAGATAAACACTTTTTTTTTCTTAAGAATAACTCATCTTCTTTCAGTTGTCTTTTCTAGAGGAAAGTTACCTGAAGGAACAAAATAAACTAGGAGGGTTCTCTAATGCTACTTAAATATTTGATATTAATTTACTAAAGGTGTTAATGTTCAAAGTCAATTTATTCAATAAAAAGTTAATCCTGAAAAAAAAGTCCTGAAGGAGTTGCTTACTTAAATGGTGGTTGAGCCTGCATAAACAGTGCACTGGGAGTGACTTTATATTTTAAAAATAAATGGATAATAGATTTCTTTCATTGAAACTCAATATACAGTAACCAGTTGTTATGACAATAATGAAAATATAATAAGGACAAATAATTTTTTACTATAATGAAAATATAATAAGGACAAAGAATTTTTTAACTTACTCTTCTCCAAGGCACATCTTGATATTTTGTCTCAGGATAGAGATCTAAAAAAAATTAAGAAACATTTGGTATTACTGGTGGTAACCGTCATTGTCAAAATACCATGGGTTTCTTTATACACATATTTTTGTTTGTTGATAGTAAGAGGCAGAAAGAATTATAATTTTGCAACACCTCATACATACCTTAAAGGAACTATTAGCAAATGAAAATATAGATGCACTCCTGCAGTTCTATTTTTCCTCTTATTAAATATGTTTCTGAATTTTCCTACAAGTCTCTTGTCAGAATCATAGATTGGTTTGGGTTGGAAGCCACCGTAAAGATTTTCTAGTTCCCAGTCCCCCACCATGGGCAGGGACACCTTTTATCAGACCTGGTTGCTCAGAGCCCCATCCAGCCTGGCCTTGAACTCTCTGAGGGGTGGTGCAGCCACAACTTCCCTGGGCAACCTCTTCCAGTGCCTCACCATTCTTACTGTAAAGAATTTCATTTTAGATCATATAAGAGTGCATTTTTAATTGCAATTTTCATAAATGAATGTTTAAATTATCACAAAAATCAAAGTTTTAAACTATGCAGAATTCAATATTTGTACTATGGGTCACCATTTTCAAGAACTACAAAGGTATATATTTCCAAATATATACCTTTGTAGTTCTTGAAACATATTTTCTGGCTTGAATCAGTTTGCAGATTTCAATTATATTTAAAAACTAACTCAAATAAAAACTCTATAAGGCAAAACAATTTTGTTGTTTTCAAGGCTTCATAGAACTCAATTAAATATTATAAACTGTTTAAGAGTTTGGGGTTTTTTATCATCTATTTTTGGTAAAGTAGGGCTCAGGTAATAATAATTAACAATCAGGACAGGTTATGAACTTTAGTGTTCCTCCATCTGAGTTCTTGATAGTAGTTGCAACAAAAAATTCATCTGTAGAATTTTGATAAGCCATTGCATAATTTTAATACCTGTACTAACATTTCTAATGTACATATTTTAAGACATTAATATATTGAAGACAGAAATGTTCAAAAGCCCTATTCCTCTATTTTTCCCTATTTTTCCCTATTTTTCCCTATTTTTTAAAATGTATTCCCTATTTTTCCCTCCCATTTTTCTGTCAGTATGCACACCTAATATAGGCACCCCTAGTATTAAAACTATATAGGCAGTGCCCATGTAAGTATCCAAAATGCTTCTGTTCAGAAAAACTTGTGGTGGTTAGAAGTGTGATGGGCTACAAAGTTTAAGAATAACAACAGACATAATTAGCAGGCTGAAGTTTACCATATCTTGTCTTTAGCCCTGCAATAGTTAGAAATTATGAATCTTAACTGTCCAAACAGTGAAGACATAAGAAGAAACTACTCTTAAAAAATTTGACTGTGTTATAATAATGAATACTTGAAACTGATGTGGGATCAAGACTTTTCAAATATGTATTTTGGGAATGTGGGCACTGAAGCAAAAGTCTGATAAATGCAAAAATTACAGGATTTATATCAGAAATGACATATAGTGAGTCCATAACATGATTGACTTTACAGCTTATTACTGCACCACACACATATTTCTTGGGCAAAAAAACAAGAAACCAAAACAAAAAAAAGAAAAACAACAACAACAACCAATCAACCAAACAAAAAACAATAAAAAAAACCCAAAAACCAAAAACCCAAAAACCCAAACAAAACAACAAAAGCATGTAAGAAAGGAAACAAGCCAACAAGAAAATGACCAGATATAACCAATTTGAATGCACAAAATTATTTTAGTCTGTGTTCACATTAGTTAGGCTTTGAATTCACTTATTCCAGACGCTGAATTACACTGTGGTGAGTTATTCACAATATTAAACTTTGCAAGTTTAAAGTTGCAATTAGCAGTGACTTTAATGTAAATTATTACTTTACTCTTTTTTTAAACTAATGGTATAACCTAAATGCTGTAAATGCCTTCCACAGCTCCCCTTTAAGACCAGTGACTGATCTTGTCACTTGTCAGATTTGTTGAAAAGTTTTAAGCCGGGTTTACTGATTAATATCTATATGGAGGACATAAGAAAGAGTGCATCATATTCTGGAAGAATTCTTTAATTTTCTCTAGGAGGAGAGCATATCTTTGAAGTGAAAGGAAAGGTTACTGAATTCTTTAGAATCAGAAATGCATTTCTTTTAAGTTAAATATCAGTGAAAACAACTAGGTCCATTTAAAAGTATGTAATTCATATCACCTTTTAAAACCCTCAAGTTTGTAACTAGTAAGAGTTGCTTTAACATGGCAAATGCCTAACTTCAGGATGTTATTCCCAGGAGAGTAAATATGTGACAGCACCAAACATTTATTCTTAAATACAGTCAAACCAGTCACATCCTGAAATGGCACATCACCAAGATGAAGTCTGTTTGGCTGCTAAGTCACATATTTCCTTGTGAAACAGGTACTCCCTTCTGCCACCCTTCTTAATCCACTCCTCAAAATACCAATTTTTCTCTTGTGTTCCTTTATCACTTAAAATCACAGGTATTGGGTGTCTCGGGTTAGAGACAAATTTCCTAGGTGGAAAGCACTCTGAATAAATGGCTCCCCCAAACCAAAGTTTTCCGACACTCCCTCCCCCCGCCACAACAGAATTTCTTGAATGAAAGTGAAAAAACTTATTTATTTAACAAAACACGCAGGGTCCCCTGTGTGGAACAAGGGAAGTGGAAAGGGGAAAAGGAATTATTACACCTGAGTAAACAGCTGATGAACTTTAGTGTCCTTTTCCTCAGGCATAGTTTCCCCTCTCTGGGGGTCCCTGGGAGGGACCGGGTGGAGTTGCTCCGGTGGCTCCCTGGAGGATCCTTGTCTACTGTCCTCTGGGGGAGCTTCTTGGGTTCTCAGGCGAGAAAACAAGTTGAGGAAAACAAAAGTCCAGAAAAGGAGATGACAAAAAAGCAATCCCAGGGAGAAAAATCTAGCAGTGGCCACAGCAGCAGCAGCAGCCTAAGAGGAATGTCCTTTCCTCCCCCTCACTCGGCTGAGAAGCCTGGGGGAGAGCTTCAAAATAACCATGCCCGGCACTTTCTCCCAGCTGCTGAAAATGTAGTTAAAGATACAGGGCCACATTTCTGGGCATATACACAAACGATGAGAAATACAGGAGCATCATGCCATCACCCCAAGACATTGGGCAACAGTCCTTCCAGATAACTTTGTCACTATCTGCCAGTAACAGTTCAACCTTCTATCCCACAAGCTTCAGTTTCTCTAGACCTGAAGCTGATTAATGTTTTACTTGAAGGACTAATGTTTACAAAATACCAAAAATTAAGAGTTAGTGTTAAGAAGACGGACAGGAACTGAAAATAAAGAAAAGCTATGTACTGAACCTAAATAGACATGAAAGATGTATTTTGAGCTTTTATTGTTCAGTTAAGAACACAAATAAGTTTCTTGGACAGTGATATTTCACCACTGTGAATTAATTCCCTATTATTTACATTAGTATCAATTGAAAAAAAGGTCACTACAGTTTATATGTTACAATGATAAACTGTGAATGAAGACTATGTTGGGATATCCACTTTCTTAACACCTCAACAGAAAAGAATCTTACTTCTGACTTCACTTGATAAAGCATTAGATTGCGAATGAGCTACTCCATACTTTTGCTCCTTTTGTTTTGTCTGAAATCAGAAAAAAGAAGGGCATAGTAGCTTTGTTCTTCAAAGAACTGTCAGTATTTTGGGTGATCAGTGTTCTGTGGTAAGAAAAATATATTCTTTGAAGAGCACACTTGTCCTCTGAACTCCTAGGCTTGCTGCTTTCTCACTGTATGACCATGATTTATTTCATATAAAAAAGGAAAAAAAAAATATATCGGTGGACAGTATATTGGTGGACTCAAGAAGTTTTTTCTGGGTTTGTTTTATTTATTTTCTTTATTATGTTATTAGGGATGCCTAAACCCTAAGACTTTTGAAAGGCATTTCAGAAGGTAGGTGTAGATTTGCCAAAACATTTAGTCATCTAAATCTCATCAATATGATTTCTAAAAGCCCTTGTAGGTTAGCTGTTCTGGTGCTTTTCCAAGCCTGCTAACCCCTTTGAAAATTCAATCTATAAGTCTTATTTCAGAATTCAAAATTAAAGAGGTGATGCAATACCAAGACAGATGCCAATGATCAACAACTATACTGAGATTATTATGCAGGCATTTTAACTAAGACCATCTGACCCTTTTGGGACTAGGACAGATGGGACACTTAGGGTATCCGCCATTGCAGTTCTGATGATGTATGTGTGAATATCACTTCTATGGGTATAAAGCCACTGTGTAAAAATTAACTTTATTTATGGAATGGTATTTCTTAATGAAGTTGCAACTGGAGGCTTTTAATCTGGCTCTGACTGTTGTGCCAACCTTAAAGTGTCAGTCAATAGTGTGAAATATATACTATTTGAGACAAACAGTGATAAATTGGAAAGAAAATCTATCCAAATTAAACCTCTCTTGAAAATAAACCCAATTACTGTCAAAAGACTTGAAGTATTTAATCTTTAATGTATGAATATTTACTTTATATTCGTTTATTGGGAATTCCAAGCTAAGAAATGTGTGGTAGTTAATTTTGTTGATTTCCTTCAAGAATCTTCTTTGCAAAGGCCACTTAGCTAGGGAATATCTAATTCCTTGCAACAGCTTGTCAGTTATAGGTAAATAGACTCATTGGAAAAGCAAGAGGGTTCAGAACAAGAAGAATAAACTAAAGAGTTATTTTTGTACCAAGGTTTTTCTACAAGGGAAGAAGTAAGTGGTATCAACCAATAAAATGTACATCTTATAAACACCTACATAATGGAAATAAATAGAAAAGCATTCTCCAAGACATGGGTATATAAACACAGAAGTAACTCACAATAGAGATAAAAAAGAGGAAAATATATGCAAAATTCTGGGGATAGCATCCAGATATCCTCATTATATCACAGTTAATTTCAGACCTGTGTGACTTTTCTGCTATAACAGTATACTCAAGAAAAGAATTTTATTTCCTAAGTACTGCCTAGCTGTATATAGAATTAGTACCGAAATTAATCACTAACAGTTACAGTATATTAATTTCCAAATATGTGTTACCACTAAATGATAAATTTTAAATAATAATAGATCTTTGGAAGCACAGAATAAGAACACTCTCTTCCTGCTTAACTATCTATTATATATCACAAATACTTAATATTCAATCAAGGCACTACATCTTCAGTTTTACAATGGAATAAGAAAGCTGGATAAAATACTACCTGCTCTAAAAGACAAAACTGACAAGAAGTTTTGGCAACACCCTGGATTAAGCTTATAGGCACAAAAATATATCCATGAGATCCATTTATACAATATTTGTATGACTGGTAGTATAAAATAAACAAGCCACATAAGTTGCATTCATTATCTTTGTTGTCTGAGAGTCTTGACTTTAACTCCAAGGAGTCCACTAATTTCTTGTCTTCTACCTCAGCAAGGCTGAAAACCTTTTCCATGATTTTCAGGCCCTTAGTTATTAATATTTTTATTCAACAGCTTCATTTGCAGAAATTTCTAGTAATTTAGTTATGTTTTGCTATTTCAGCATAAATTTG
Source organism: Pardalotus punctatus (assembly GCA_013400915.1). NCBI lineage: Eukaryota > Metazoa > Chordata > Aves > Passeriformes > Pardalotidae > Pardalotus > Pardalotus punctatus. The sequence continues at coordinate 89,534 of VZTX01010664.1, read as the reverse complement.
GATGGACACATATTCCTCAAATGTGATAGTACAGAGATCAGTAAGCTCACTGGAGCATGTAATTCGGGCCCAAACCACTGATGTTATGTACTTTTCTTAAAGATTATTACAAGTTCTTTAACTATAAGGAAGCAGAAAATTTAAGGAATTGTGAACCTGCATGCTCATGCTATATTTGACTCCCATTCTGCCCTTATACATACGATACAGAGTTATTCTTAATCATTATACTGATAATGATAAATACAATAACTCTTCATCACATACACATTACACCATACTTTGTAAAAGTGCATCTTAAGATTATTCCTTCAAAATCACTAGAGGATTTTGTTACTGCCAAAAATAGCAGTCATATTTATGTCTTAATTAGCTGAACAGCACTGAAAGATATCAATTCAACCTAGTGCATCCCAATCAGATTTGTCATGATCTCAAACCCTTTGAGCCTCACTTTGGGCGCCAAAAAAGAATTGTTGTGGTTTAACCCCAATCAGCAACTGTGCCTCACAGCCGTTTGCTCACTCCTCTACCAATGGGAACCTGGAAAGAATCAGAAGGGCTAAAGGTAATTTAGTGAGGAAAGGAGAAGCCACGCACAGGAGCAAAGCAAAACAAGGAATTGATTCACTGCTTCCCGTGGGCAGGCAGGTGTTCTCCAGGGGAACAGGGCCTCATCATGTGTAGTGGTTACTTGGAAAGACAAATATCATCATTCCAAACATCCCCCCTTCCTCCTTGGTCAGTTGGGGTCACCTGTTCTGGCTGTGTCTCCTCTCAGTTCCCAAGAACCCTCGGTCTCCTCCCCAGCCTGGCAGTACAAAGAAGCAGAAGAGGCTTTGGCTCTGTGTAAGCCCTGATCAGCAATAACTAAAACATCTCTATATTATCAGCCCTGTGTCCAGCACAATTCAAAACCAGCCCCAATGTAACAGCAATTGTACCATATTATCATCCTACAACACTGATATCAACATGTCACATGACTATACTACTACATGGATGGAAAGATAAAACTGGTCTTTTATTTCTGCTTAATCTTACAGAAAATGTTTTCTGTGTGATATGTAACATAAAATACTATAGGAGACATATTTCTACAGATATCTTAATATTTATGCATCTGCTTTGTAATTTTTTCTCTATTACATTTACTTTATGCTTTTTCTTATGTAAAACTGCTGTGTAATCTCAACAAAAATATGTGAGGCATACCCAGACAGCACTGTTCATCCAGTAAACAAATTCAAGCTGTGGGATTTGTCCTGACTTCTGCCATGGTAAACTCATTTCTAACTTCTGCTACAGTGACTCAGTCACCTTCCCAGCATCACTCATCACTTCAGAGCTTTATACACCTCTCTTTTTAAGTCTGGATCTCAGATCATAACATCTCCAAGAGCTGCACAGCATACTAACTTTTAGCAGAGGGCTAACATCAATATCCCCATCTGTTATCATCTCAGCTTCTCTATCTCACTTTCAGATTTTTGTGAAAGCTATGCCAAATAAATAGTAAATCCTACCTAAGGAAGGTTGTCAACTAGTGCTAAAACTTACAAAAAAATCCAAACCAAGACAACCAAACCAAACCTAACCAACCAACCAACCAACCAACCAACCAAAGAAAGCAATGTGTAAACACCCCCATCTTCATTCTAGTTTTACTACTTCCTATATGTGTAGAAGACATGCCATGCAGAAATAGAGATACTCCATCTAATTCAAACATTTCTGTGTTTACATAACTTTGTTGTCTCAAAAAAAGTCCTAATCAATGAAAGCCTCCCTTTATCCTTCTCTCCTCTGCCCCTCCTTTCCAGTCATTACCAGTTAGATTTTGTGTCTTTCTCCTGTCTCTCAAAGTCAATAAAACAGCTATGAAACTATGCAACACCTTCATCATCAAAAGCATGACCCTTTTTGGTAATTGCATTTTTCAGCTTATTTACATTTACCATTTTCCCTGAGTAACTTAATAGGAATTATCTCATCAACTAGTTTGGACTCTATTTGTAACTCCTCTGGCAATATGCAGAACATTAAAAAGCTTTTCCTGTGGCACAGTTATATTTTCTGCTTCTAGCTTGAGCATTATTTCCTTCTGAAAAAGTGTCTCAGAAGCCACAGTCTCAGTCCTCTAAAGGAAATGGAATTTTTTTCCCTTATCTTGGCTGCAAATACTTCCCTTCCTGCAGAATTGTAGATTGAAGCCTGATAATTTTCAAGGGATGCTTTTTCTCAACCTGATTCTTGAGACATCACTAATATCTGCGGGATAGGAAGTTTGTCTTGTTTGACACAGTATATAAAAAGGACAGAGAGGAACCCTTTAAAGAAGATGAAAAAAATGTAAATTCTTTATAATAATGAATTTTAAAAAAATATTAGGAAACCTTTTTACTTGAAAGAACATACAGTAAAGAACTGACTAAAAAGCTTGTTTCAACAAACCTGTAAGTGGCAACATGAGTAAATGACAAAGGGACAGAAAGGCTTCCAAAATATGCCCCCTCCCACACAGAGCATAATAGCCTCTTGTTGCAAGGAGAGAATAACCTTCTAAGCAATGCTTGCTTTTCATGTTACATCATTTTGTAAAATTGTTCTTTAAGATACATTATGTTTCTGAGCCAGCACACTGATATTGAGTTCATGACTTATGCAGAACCCAACTTACAAGACCCAAAAAGAGAACTGTGTTTGTTATTGCTGTTTCTGCTCCTGCTGCTGCTGCTGCTGTTGTTGTTGTTGAATTCTGTGCAAAATTGAACACTTTATGTAGGGAAGACTGAGCAGAACCTCAGTCCACAGTAGTCAACATCCTTTTCTCTCCCACTGTAAACAAACTAGACATTCTTATGAGTTTCATCAGATGACACAGAGAATCGGGGCAGCTTTACTTTATTAGGAATGAATATTCTCTACCTAGATATAGCTGGAGGGGGATTGTCATTGTCATTGAGGGGGATTGCAATTGTCATTGCTAGCTGTTAGTATAAAGAAATTACGCTAACTAGGAGAAACATCCCAGGACTTTTTGGGGAGAGCTTAAAGCAAAGAACTGAAGATACTGATCTACATCAGCTGGAAAGACATTAAAACATTAGAGAAAATCCAGGTGTAAAAATACATTTGTCCTTATCATTACTTATAGCCCAGTTACAAGCAGTTTCTTAGTGTGGTGTTTGTGAATTTCACTGCTTAGGTCTCCACACAAATGCACAGAGCACCTAAAACAAGCACTCATATATTCTAAAGTCAGATTTCAACATTCAGAATCCAAATTCACTTGCTGAAAACTGCTAAAACACACGCCTATTAAGAGTCGTGTGGTGAAACACTGAGGTAGTCCCCAGTCTGTGCTAGGAGTCAGAATCCAAACTTTACATGCTTCAAGGCTTTCAGCTGAAATTAGCTACTGTCTGTCAGTAAATCCTGAATAGTCACTAATAGTTGTATCATATTGTGTGCACTTTTGAAGTGCATCTTTCACTGCAGTTTCATCCAGAAGGGATCTTGTTTGTAGACCTAGGAAACCAAGTGAACCAAAGCCTGTCAGTGGAAGAAGATTCACTTTGAAAGCCTGGTCCAAACTAACACCAATGTGAGCATGGTGTTTGTAAAATACAGTTTTACTGTAACCCACTTTAGCTGTAAATATTAAAGAAAATAAAGACAACTTTACATTTGTGGATAATGCAAATAAAAATGAAAGACAAATAGAGAGGATAGTGATTCCAAGATCTAGTTGCTTGAGGAAGTAATATTTCTGATATACTGCTATTTCTGATGTGGTCAGTTGTATACACTTTCTAAAACACCTGCATATGAACCAAGCCATTAAACTACCTGTGAGATGTTTGAGATGTCAACAGATCACATGATACAGCAAAAATTTCATACAGCAAACCGTCAATAACAGGTGGATTTTTGGAAAAACCTACATAAATATTTTAGCAATATAAGAAAACATTAGCTGTTATTTTCCTTAAAACTAAAATACGTTAAAAGAAATGTAAATACATTGAAATATCTTAGCTTTAATCAGACACATATAAGAATGTTTCTCCAGTTTGGTGGATTCATTTATCTTTTTTACTTTTTAGCTCTAAAGGAATTATAGGATACTAAGGACAGAAACTATTTAAACTTGTAGATATGCAACCAGATATTTATTGGAGAAGTTTCAGATATACATGATTTTTGAGTTTATTCACTTATCTGGACAGGTCTACCTTAGATCTTCATAATGCATTTATTATAAAATCAGAAAATATTTACATGCTGCACAGCACCAACCGCAACTGCTAAATTAAAGTCTCTCTAGCAGGGAATTAAATATTTAGGTATATTTTTTCCCCTTTCAGATCATGAAACAGAAAAAAATCTTGTGTGATAGTGTAAGATATATATCAGAAGAGCAGTAGTTCCTGCCCTATGTCATACAAGTACTCTTGCATACAAAATTTATTTCATAATAATTTCCATAAGGTTGAAATCTTCTTTATTTTTACTAATCAGTTCACCTTTCAATAAGTCTTGTTAGATCACTGAATCATGACAAATGATTCTTTACATATTAGGACACTCAGTTCACACCGATGAACTAACAAATTAAAATGTAATATAAAATGATGACACTGAGAATACAAGGGACAGTCCTTTTGATGTCAGGAAAGAATTCATAATTAGGCCAAGATTTGCCTTTTAATTAAAACATTATCACACTGATAATGCTGAATGAAATTCAGTTTTGAGAATTCAGTGAAATAACACTAAAATGACAGAAGCTAGCACACATTTTTTGTCCTGAAGTAGCCATATTTCATTACACATAACTGAATATTAGAAAGCAATCTAGTGTGTTTTGCCATCCTTGTCTCAGGCTAAGGTAATTATTAGTCTGAGAGTTTCTCTCTTTCTCTCCCCCCCCGCCTATTTTAACTGTGCTTACCCAAGAGGAAAATGAACCATGGTACTTATCAGCACAATGCATACATCAATGATACCAAAGGCAACATTCCATGGCTGAAGCCATAGGTTAGCTGCAAATCCATTAGTGATTAAAGAGAAAAAAATAAAATAAAAATAAATATCTATGAATCTAGGCTATAGCTGAGTGATAAGTGCAGAAAAGTCACAAAACATGACAATGTATTTGCATTAATATCAGATCAGAAAGGCTCTTAAAAGACCAAGCAACAGAGGTGAAAAAAATATCCAAAAGGGGACTGAAAACAGACTTCCTAAAAGAAGAATGTTAATAATGTCATAAAGGCTTCAGGCATGTAGTTATTTGCACTTAGTCTAGAAAAAATAAATTTAATTAAAAGGTTTTGTTTTTTTCTGCACAAAAGGATTGTAACTATCAGACGATTACAAAAATAATACAATACTATAAAACCCTTAAGATCTTAAGGACAATGACCTTAGACCAAAGAGACACTAACATTTCAGGTTATTGAGCTGACCCTTTTTTTTTTTTTTTTTTTAATT
>VZTX01010664.1:68380-83981 GCA_013400915.1 Pardalotus punctatus | reverse complement strand
TTTTAAATTGTATTTTATTTTTGGATTTGTTTCAGTTTTCTTAACTGTTTTAATTTCAATTTGTGCAAATTAGATATTAGCAATTCTTAGTTTAATTTTATATGTATGACAGATATCTCCATATGATAAAGACTGGGGTTTTTTTACATTAGTTTTCAATAATCTATCATCTCTTAAAAGTCTCATGGAATTTCATAAATTAATTATATCCACAATCACAGCAAAAAAACCCTATTATTGCATTAAAATAATACATTATATATTTTAAAAACTTCATCTCTTGTCAACAGAAAGTGTCAGAAGGTGGCATCATTTTTTATGCAGCTGTACTTTAAAGTAAAAATATTCCTCTACCTCACAATCACGTTTCCAGACAGCCAGAGGGTGTTTATATTGTCTGTTATTTATTAATTTAAATTAAAACATGCTTGTGGTGTGTATCTTTTATCAAGGCATCATTTTATCAGAAAAATTAATATTCAATCGTTGTATCCAAGGGTTAATATGACAGTTATAACTGACATGTTGGATATTTTGCTGACTTCACTGAAGTATGAGCTGTTCTTTATATTCCTGCAAGATGGAAAACTCTTTTTCACATAAAAAGCAACCTAGGTAACAGCAGGATTTCCCAAAATGATTTTGTTTCTGTTAACTTATCCATGCTCACTATTTAAACAGGTTACTATGAAATACAGTAAAATTGAGGTTGAATGCACACCATACTGTTGTAATTAATTGCATCATTTATTACTTGCATCAAATATGTTACGTAAAACTTAGCTATCCAAACTACAGAATGATAAAGCTTTACAAACTGAATTAACAAATTCACCATTCATCTTATAAAAGAAAGGTATTAAATCTCTTCTTAAATTAAATTATGAAAAATGAGAAATCATAAGGCTCAGTAACTGTTGTTTTTACCAGAGGAAAGCTAAAAATTTTTTAAAATAATAAAGATTAGAGAAACTCATATGTTTCTATAGCATCTTTTTGCCTGAAAGGGTCAGAGAATTTGGTTCTTATGACTGCTTAAAAATAAGTATCATGGATATAAACATTTGGATATCAAAATCTTGCATGTGCACAATTTCAGTTTAAATACTAGCTTTGCTGTTGTTTTAAGGTTTTTTCTAATTGTGCGAATGTCTTTACCTCTCCCTCACATTTCTAAATATATATTTAAAACTTAGGTAGGCTTTGCCCTACCTTTTTCTTATGAAATGTACTGTTACTGTGTAATTGTAGTCTTGTCTGCACAAAACACATGAAAAATGCAATCCCAAAGACTGATCTGGACCAGCTTCACTTTTCATGCTATAACTGCTACTCATGTTAAGTTTTTCCAATGTTCTGACATTCCAGTGATGTTTGCATGAAGGGCCATTTCAGGAGAGATTACACACAGAACAGAATATGCCATTTTACGTGCATTCCTTTCTGAGCACAAACCCATAGCTTTTGTCTGTCTGTGTGTGTGCCTGTGTCTGTGTGTTGGTGTGCATTTTTTGTATGTCTCTATGGCACAATTTTTGCCAGCTTTAAGCATGTGGTTACAACCTGCTTCTTTACTTGCTGCAAAAGTTGGCTTAATGACTTTTGTACAAGTGACTTGGTCACTCATTTCCACTGACCTTAAGAAGGACACCTAAATTAAGGTTAAAATAGATTTATAGGTAGAGCTCAATTGACATTCTGACTATATTCATAGGCACTGTATATCTGAGGATGAATGTAGGAATGACATCTGGTTGTTTCTACTGTAATTATAAAGCCACTGACTACTTTAGGGTGGAAAACATCTCTGGAAGTCACCTAGGCTAGCAATCTCTATGTGTAGTCCATCAGTAGTAGCCAGTGTGTTTGCCCAATAAAGCAGAGCTAGGTGGTATTACAGGATCAGAGGAACATTAAGACTGGTGTTTTAGGTTAAATATTTGATTCATTTGGTTTGTTGTTTTTTATAGGGATGGAATTAACACTTGTATTTTTTAATGTAAACATAGATGTTTTCTGGAAATATTTATCACAAAATGTTAACCAGAATCTTACTGAACCACTTCACTCATTTAAAAATGGTGAAGACAGAACAAGGCCTGCCTCCAGTCTTCACATTTGCCGTATGATTCAAGTTCCACCTAAAACTGCAATTTGTATCTACTCTGACCATAAAGCTTACTATGTCTGTCTGTTGCTTTTCTTCATTTTCAGTACATCTTATTCTGTGGAGATGCATTCTTATTCTGTGACCTCACTCAAGCAGTACAGAAGCTGCAGAATTCTGAGTGCCAGGAGAAATGCCCAGAAGATCCATCTCCAGCTAGTTGCTCATGCATGTTATCCCTGAGGAGTTTTGCAGAGAGTCTGCAGCAAGGGAACAGCTCCAGAACTTTGTGTAAGAGAAAGAGGGCAGTGGAGAAGTAGCATTGGCAGGAAAAGATCAATGTAGAACAAAAAAGTGAAGAACATAATCTAGAAGTCAGAAAGAACAAACACCAGTGTCAAAGTTGGCTTTGTAAGAATGGAAAGAATGCCAGTTTTGGGGGGTAAGAGGCGTCAGTTGCTATCTCTGCCATGCCTGCATTCATAAGAGAACAGCTGGTTTAGGAATTCCGTGAATACATGATCCTGCAGTCTGCAACATTGCCCAGAAAGAGGTGGTGCTGTGAATGTGAACCTCTACTCAAAAATGGAGAAGGAAAGAGTCTTGCTCTCAGAGAAAGCAGATAATTACTTTATGGGGTACAGCAGGTTTTCTAGAAACGCATCCTAAGCCTGGATATTTTTCAGTCTTTCCTTTTTGTATTGGGATGAAATTAAGTCACAACACCTGTACTTGTGGGGTGTTTTTCCTAGAGTCCAAGCAAAACAGTTATGTTATTTTTTGATCTTCTCTCAGTGCTGGCAGCTGTTTGCTTTTTAAACCTTGAAGCAACTGTTACAGGTTACTTTGCCTATACCCTAAATTTATTTTCTCTCTGGAAGAATAATGGTCTTTCTGTCTCTTTCTTTTGTAGATGAGGACTTCACAGCAGATAGAAGTTTGCAGTGAATAACAACATTTTACCTTAAGCTAGTACAAGTTACGAGGACCAGATGCCAACAGATAGTCTTCCAAGAGGAGCATCATGAAGACAAGGCTGAAACACCTGATAATGACAAGCTGAGAGAGTTGGGGCTGTTTAGTCTGTTGAAGACAAGGCTCTGAGTAGGTGTTCTAGAAGCCTGGATTTAGGAGCCCATTATTTAGGGATTGTTGTGACAGGATGAAGGGTAATGGTTTCAAAGTAAATTAGGAGAAATTTGGATTATACATTGAGAAGTAATTAATTATTGTGATGGTAGTGAGACAATGAAACAGTTAGCCCAGAGAAGCTGTGAATGTCCCATCCCTGCAGTGTTCCAGGCCAACTTTGAGCAACCTGGTTTAGTGGAAGGTTTCCCTGCTGTGGTAGCAGACCACGAGTTTAATGGTCTTGAATAAATCTTCAAATCCAAACCATTCTATGATCCTATGATCTTAAGATTTTATGATTCTTTGATTGTTGTGGTTTAACCTTATGACAACTAATTACCATACAGTTGTGCTTACTCCCCCTACAGAGAGATTGAGTTGAAGGGGTCAAAGTATGAAAACTCATGGGTTGAGATAAACACAGTTTAATAAATAAAGGTACATCTGCAGGGAAAGTGAAACAAGGAATTAATTATCTACTTGCTATTAGCAGGCAAGTGTTCAGCTATCTCTAGTAAAGCAGGGCAATATTTACTTGGGAATGTCAGAATATTGCTCACTTCCTTCTTCTTCTTCTTCTTCTTCTTCTTCTTCTTCTTCTTCTTCTTCTTCTTCTTCTTCTTCTCACAGCTTTTATTGCTAAGTGCGATGTGATATGGTATGGACTATCCCTGTGGTCCATTATCCAATCTGTATCACTTCCAACTATTTGTGAATGCCCAGCCTCCTTGCTGATGATGTGGTGTGAGAAGAAAAAAAGTGCCTTGAGACTGTGCAAATGCTGCTCAGCAATAACTAAAGCATTCCAGTGGTTATTAACACAGTTTTCATCACAAATACCAAACAAACAAAGTACTATGAAGAAATTTAACTCTATTCCAGGTAAAGCCATTAAAACTGATGTCTCATACAGGCATCTCCTGTATCTGAAGCCTTATCTGTCTAAGCAGATTTGACAATGTTGGCTGTCCAGATCACTGACACCACAGGTTCTGTTTCCGTTTTGTCCAGGAATGGTCAGAAACCAAAGCAGGATGTCCACTCTGCAAGTAATCTTTTTAGTCTATTTTCCGCAGAATTTGTAATGTAGATGATCAGCATGGCAAATATGACTCTCCTACTCTGTTGCACGATGAAGAGAGATGTTCAGACTCATCAATTTTTATAAGACCTCTGTATGAGACAGATTTTCAAGACCAAAATCACATTTCAGCTGTGGATACTATTGATCAATCCCCTTGAGCCATGAAAGTCCAGGACTATCATGATCCATTTCAGAAGAGATAGGTTCATTATAACAGTAAGTTCTTCTGTAGAGATTACAGAAAGTTCTGGTGAGGATTTTGCTGTGAAGAAGTGAACTCAGTTACAGGCTAATGCTGACTTAAATGACAGTGTGTGCTCTTAGGACAATTGTGGTTCTGTCAGGTGTATTAAGCCACCAGCTGAGAGGACCACAGAACTGGCAGACCTGTCTTTGGACACTGAGTCAGCCAGGGAGGAGAAGATATGAAGACACAGTAGCCAAGTCAGCTTCACAATTTTAGTGGCAGTGAACCAAGCTAAAGTCACTTGCCATACTCTCTCAATATATTCAGAGAATGTAGGTACATGTGAAAGTTCTCATCCCCCACAGTCAAGAAGAAAGACTATAAGAACAAATGCAAAGTAAAGGATCTCTCTCCACAGAGCTTTATTAGGAGCCCTTAACAGGGAGGGACACAATGTGTTCTCCTTGTACACAGTCTCTCTGATTGTGCAGAAAAGCGAAGTCCAGAAGTCCACAATCTTATTGACAACAGTAAATCCTATTGACAGCACAGTCAAGGCAATCATGGTGTAGGACCAGGAAGAACCATTGTGGCAAAGGTCAGTTGAAAAGGTGACCATCAAGAAACAGAGATAGTAGTATACACAGAAAAAATAAATAAAGAGAACCTGGATAATATGCCTAATTCAAAACTACACAACACATAATTTCAATAAATGGTAATTATTTCTAAGTCCCTGAATGTTTTTTTTCTTGATACTCACAGTTTTGCCATATTAGCAGTCTATCAAATAATTGTACTAAGTCCAGGAAGAAACAGCTAGTTTGTGATGTAAATGTTCTATGGAAAAAAAACCCAACATTGTTCTTTTTCCTTCCTCCGTGTTTGTTCCCTCTCCCTCCTGCCAGTAAGTCAGTGACAGACTTAGGAATTAACAAACAGCCAAAGCATATTTTCCATTATCCATAACTATTTCTAACAAATCACATTTTGATACAAGATTTTTTTCCACCACTGTCTCCTTTTAAAATACTGTGAAGGATATCTACACTGCAATGAGTTTAATACATCCAATCCAAAAGGTTCAGAAATGCATTTTAGAGTATTGTGATATTACAATACCAAGACTGCCATAAGAACAAAGAGTTTTGTTTTGTGATATTTCTGTCCTCATTGTTCTGAGATTGTCATGAAGATGGATTCTATACAGTTTCCTGCTTTATTTTTGCAGTCTTTGTTATGAATATGGTCTGATTTTGTGCCAACCTTTGTCACTAGAATGAAAATGAGAATACATTATGAAAACTAAAATGTAATCAGCATTAAAATTCTGTGATAGCTCATTCTTGTGACAAAGAGATCACTGGGAAAGAATGGCACAAAATTAATCAATTATAGTGACAGTCTCACGATTGTAATAAGAATAGAAAGTGGCACTATATTTTGTGCATTTACATAACTGAGGAATGGTTTAAAATTAACTCATTCATATCTGGATATTCACCTCTTTTCCTGGAAAACCAGACCTGCTGCACTCTGGCTAATGAGCATAGATAGTGAATATACCCTGACATACTAAAAAAGTCTCAGATTCTGCTTATTTTTAAATCATTCCCCAGAATTTCATAATTTTTCTGTAAGTTTTTTTCCTGCCAGAAAGTGAAAAGTCTCAGCTCCTGATGCACAGCTATATATTCTGCATGTGCAGTGAGAAGGAAATGAAAAATACTCCTTTGGAAATTAAAGTAAAAAAGGGGAGAAAGAGAGAGAGAGCGAGAAAAGGAAAGGCCCTGGAAATTCTGCTCTTTGGGTTATTTTACTTTATCTTCCTCTTTTTTCTTTTTTTTTCCCCAGATTATTTTATCTCTTTTCTTTTGCAAATTAAAAAGGATACACAAAAAAAAAAAAAAAATCCCAAAAAGGAATTTTCAGGAATACCAGAAGAATACATGTATAAAGGTGTTCAGAAAACCATTGTGTCTAGTTACTGATTCTTTCTTTTCCTGATTATAAGGTAGTATTATCAAACTCCATCAAGAGTCCAGGCATGTAGATCAGGGGCTGAGGTCACATGGTAGGTTAATTTGGCTATGTATTCCATGTAGGCAGATTTTTACTAACAGAAAAGAACTACAGTGCCCTCCAAAAATCAATGGGAGCTCTAGAAAACTTCATGGAAGTTTTCCTCATGGAAACACCCAGAGCTGTAATTGGCTACTGGTAAACCCAAGGCAATTTAGGCCATGGCAAATTAAAAGCAAAACCTGTGAGAAACATACAAATTCATTCAACAATGGACAGCAACTACCTTCAGCTGAGAAGGAGCTATCCTGTATGTAGACATGAATGACAGTTGGCATGGAAGCCTTAAGTTTGGGCAGGATTTTTTTGGGGTTATTTTTCTGAATATCTGTCATTTACCATTTACCAAAGACAAAATAACAAGGAAGGAGCAGATGATTTGATTCGGGTCAACATGGTTTTGATAATATTATAAGCACTATCTTTACCCAGATATGTGTTCATATGCATATGATTTTGGACTGGTGATTTAAAAGTTACGTTGCTCTTCTTGGGCCTGCCTATATTTTTATAAAAAATGGAAGAAAATAAAATGTTCCTGGGTTCCAGTGATCCTGCTACTTCATTAGATTTGTGACAATGTAACTGGAAAATTATACAGAACTGCTTCTTAGCTGCATATCTAACAAAAAAAAATAGTGTTCTAGAGAATTCAGTCCTAGTATTTGAATTCTTTCCATCACAGTACATTTTTGTAGAGCTGAAGGTGGGATCTGATATGAAACAACATTCTTTATAGATAAATGTGGCTGTCAAGTTATTACACTGGTACATTTTCTCTTCATTACAGTTGTCTTACGGTTAGCAAATTATACAAAGTAGACCTTCTGATACACTAAAGCATTCTTAACTGCTGGAAATTCTTTTTCTCCTTCCTGCCAAATCTCACTGCGGAGGTACACAAGTACAATAGCGCTCACAGAAATGCTGGATATCAAGAAAACATACATGAGATCGTATTTGGGGCATATTTTTTAATAGTTTTGAGTTATAAAAAAGAAAAAGGATTTATTACACAATTTATGTTTTACTGCTACATCATATTCGAAAATGTACAAAAAATTATCAATTATGGAGTTTACAGAATTGCCATATAATTATCAGAACTAATATGAGTTTTACTTATTTTAACTTAAGCATTTTTATCAAACAATTCTCATGTTAGCACTGTTGCTAAATCTACTTTTAATAGGCTATATATTTTTAATAGGCTGGCACAAAGTTAATTTTTTCCTAGTAGCTGGTGCAGTGCTGTGTTTTGGATTAAGTATGAGAATGTTGATAATACAATGATGTTTTGGGTCATGTGAAGTTGTGTTTATCCTAAGTCAAGGACTTTTTTGTGTCATTTTCTGTCAATAAAATCTGTACAGGAATCTGGGATGGAGTGTGGGCAGGACAGGTGATCCATACTGGCTATTCCATGTCACAGAATGTCATGTGTAGTATATAAATGAGGTGAAGCTGGACAGGAACAGCTGATCATTGCTTGAGGATGGGCTGGGAATTGGTCAGGAGTCACAAGCTGTAATGTGAATTGGTTGTTTCTCTTGGGTTCTATTTGTCTCTCCCTCTCTACTTTTCATAATAATAGCGATATTATTGTTGTTGTTATTGGCGTTATTGATGTCATTATTATTATTATGATTATTATTATTGTTATTGTTATTAACATCATCACTGGGTTTGCATGACAATGTTTTGGAAGCAGGGTGGTTTCTCTGAGGAGCTGTAAGAAGCTTCCCCAATGTCTGACAGATCCAGTGCTACCTAGCTCCAAGATGGACCTGCAGCTGGTCAGGGCCCAACCCTTAGGAGGCAGCAGTAGTGCTGCTGGGAAAACAGATATGAGAAGGGGAGAAGTGCTGCTTCACTGGGGCAATTGCAACCAGAGAAGTGAGTGAGAATATGTGAGAAAAAGAGCTCTGCAAACCCCAAGATAAGTGGAGATGAAGGGGAGAACGTGCTCCAGGTACTGGAGACGAGATTCCTTTGCAGCCTCTGTTGAAGACCGTGGTGAGGCAGCTGTGCCCAACAGCCCATAGAGGTCCACAGAGCGGAGGTTCACCTGCTGCACCTGGAGGATCCCATGTTGGAGCAGGGGAATGCCCAAAGGAGTGGGAAATTCATGCCAGAGCAGACTCCTGACTGGACATATGGCCCCCTGGAGATAGCAGCTCATGCTGGAGTAGGTTTGCTGGTAAAACTTGTGGCCTCGTGGAGACAACCCGTGCTGGAGCAGTTAATGAAGAAAAGCACCTGTGGGAAGGACTCATATTGGAGAAAACTGGGGGAGAATTTCTCTCATGGGAGAGATCCCACACTGGAGCAGGGGAAGAGTGCGAGGAGGAGAGAGTGTCAGAGACAATGTATGATGAACTGACTGCAATCCCCTTTCCTGTCTTCTTGCACCACTGGCAGAGGTAGTGAATTTGGGAATAAAATTCAGTCTGGGAAAAAGAAAAGGGTGTGTGGAATGAGTTTTTAAGATTTAGTTTAATTTCTCATTATCCTACTGTGCTTTGATTGGTAATAAATTAATTTCCTTGAACTGAGTCTGTTTTGCCCATGATGGTGATTGCTGTGCGATCTCCCTGCCTTTATCTCGAACCAGGAGCCCTTCTTTCATTATATTTTCTCTCTACTGTCCAGCTGTCCAGCTGAAGATGTGTGTGAGACAGCTGCTTGTTTTGACTCTGCTCCCTAACCAGGGTGGGAGTGAGTGAACTGTTGTGTGGTTAATCCACTTCCATGTCCTGGCAACAGACGTTAAAAAATAAATTTTATTCAATGGAAGAGTAGAATGAAACACAAAATGGATCAGACAAAAATAGTTTTTGTCAGTTTGGAACCTGAAAATCTTTTTGCTGAAAGAAACCCAGGCAAAAAATCAATGCCATACACCACAAAAAAAAATATTTTTGATTGTTTTTATATTTGGGAAATAGGACAGGGAACCTTTTAAAACTTATGGTAAATAAAATGATGGTTCTTAGATGATATTATTAAAAATTAATTTCAGACTGTAAGAGAAATTCTTTGTAAGGTAAGATACAAGTAATTATTTAAAGGAAGGAACATAGAGCATTTTAAAATAATACCTCTATAAGTACAATGGTCTTGATTTCTTCCAAATTCAATTTTTAAACATATTATTTTACACTGCTATTTCTTGGCGATTTGGCAAGACATGATTTGATTCCTACATCTGTATTTTCTCCTACATCTTAGGAGGAAAAATAAAGAAATTGCAGAGAATGACTTTGTCCTTGACAATAAAAGATGGTGGATGATCAGTGTGTTCATCACAGTAAGAAACTGTCTTGGCAATTAATTCCTAGCATAAGGAATTATTATTGGCAAAGCTTCTTTCTTTGGTAAGTGAGCATAACTGCAGAAGCACCCACTAACACACAAAAATTATACTGGTTGAATTATTTCATTGAGATTTTTAAGTCTTTCAAAAAATTTTCATGTCTTCATACATGTCCCATAGCTAATGGCTTAAGAAGGAAGTTTCCTTCCTTTGATAATGTAAGTTTTCATAAAATCACAAAAGTATAACTTTCATCAACTTGCTTGAAACAATGAAATTTTGATGAAGCAGATAAAGCTAAGAATTTAATTTTTTAAAATACGGTATCAGCTAGAGCCCAAATTGCATTGAATTACCAGAGGAATAGAGCTAAAGGCTACACAGATACCATTGTTGTATATCAAAATGAGAATGATGTATTTTTTTTCCTTTCTAGTTCAAATCAATGTTGCGCTAAGCCCTATATAAATTTACTTGCATAAAAACTTAACTAATTCAGTGTCAAACCTGAAAGTCCATCTAATGACTTTTCATCAAATATCAGAATTCATTTATTTATGTGAAGAAACTAAAATGTGATTTGCTTTATATTACTGTTATCTTCTATCTGATGGCAGTGTAGTTTATTAGATTCTCAAGGATCCACGGAGATAAACACTTAAGCTTAATTTGCCCATGGGAAATAATATGCTAAATAATAGTATCATCCGATTAAGTCTTCTCAGGCAAAACATGTGCTTGTTGGCCATAAAATTCCAAATTAACATCCCACAACAAAATTAAAATTCGGTGTGATTACCTCAGATGATGATAACATGCTCACAGCACGTAGTCCACTCAAGCATAATATGATGTCCTGATCATAAAAGTAAACGACTTGTCAACATAAGATGGTTTTCACTGGTTTCTTTTTTCTTTTTTACATTTTATACCCTTTCAATACTTACAAAAGAAAATGTAAAAATACCAAAATAATCTTGTAAAATCTTGTAAACTTTTGAACCACTTCTTGCAATTCATTTATTGAAGATGAGAGCTCTCACTCTGATATATTAGTAGTTTGCAGAACTGGATGAGTGTCCTGCTAGTAAGATTCATAGCCTCTTCACATTTTGGACTGGGAGGTAGTTCACATATTTTGGACTAGCATGGTTGAGATTTACTAGGGATTTTTTTCACTGCACAACAGCCTTCAAATCTGCTATTAATTATTCTAACACATCTCTCTTTCCTCTTTCCTTGCAGTTAGAGTAATATTTTTCTCCCATTGACATTGCTGGGAGAAATTTGTGCCATTCTCGATCTTTGTATTTCTCTCTCTGGAACACTAATAAAGAACTAATAGTTACTCCACAGAAATACTGACTAAATACCTCCCTCAGGGGAGAGGTACATTTGTGTGCCCCATCTTGCAGCAATGAAACTAGGGCCTGGCAATTACTAGTTACTAATCAGCAATTTCAAAGGCTCCTTTAAGGTTGACTTAGACTTTTTCTTGAATCAGCCCTGGGATTGAAAATGGATTAGAAGAGCTTCCCTGCAAAAAACAGTAACAGACATTGTTCTTATACTAGAAATGGCATACTAATTCTTGGGTATGTGGAGGCCTCCCTTGCAGATGTTTCAAAAATTTCTTCATGACTGGTGCTGTCATGAATAATCTGAGTCAGTAATGGTTGTCAATTCCTTCTCACATATTTGAAAGTCAAATATTGCTAAGGTTTCTTAAAAAATGTGTTTTGCAGAAACTAGGACTTAGGAGCAGATGGAAGAGGCAAAGAATACAGGGTAAATTAATGACTGATCGATGAGTAGTGTAGGAATGTTTTAACTCTGCCATACTATGAATAAAAGAAAAGCCCAAATGTTTAAACAAGTTTATTGGTGGCAGGCACCAGAGTACTCAGGCCTGAAGAACTTGCAAAAAGCAAAAAGCTAACTGGACTTGCAAAGGGCAAGTTTTCTCCATGCTGAAATACTTTTTTTTGGTAGGTGAACACAGAGTAACATTCCAAACAGAATACTAAACTATTCACTAAGAACTTGTTTCTTTCTTCTTAACTGTGGAGAAAAGCAGAAAGGCCAGCAAAGGGTCTGAAAGGAAGCATACCTTTTCTGAAAAGAATTGAAATAGTCTGAGACCATTATTCAAACTCATGTATTTTCTTATTCCTCTATTCCTTTCTTTTCCATACTAAGATTGGGATTTTTTTTTTTTTTTGTTTTCTTATGCTACGTTTTAAACAAAGCTCTTGTCTGTAAGACAGTGTCATATCAAGAAGAGATGGGGTCCAGCTTATGGTTCTCAGCTTTACTAATTTCTTATACAGTTTAAACAATACAGGCTGGAAAGGCTGGAGGGGTTTCACACATCAGAATTCTGCTTGTCCAGGTGACAGCACCTGAGGAAACAGATTTATTTCATTACTAACATGATGAATAGGCAAAAGAGAAAAAAATGAAAGATCATATCCTGGAAACTCTTCTGTTCTATTACTTTTGTCATGGCCCATTCTTCGCCTATTATCATCCTTATTTTCCTAGATACACCTGTGCACAAAACATGTGGTACTATAAAAAATGTCTTGTACTTTTGGCTTATATGTTTTTTTGTGATGTGAGAAAGCAAAAAATACTCTTAAAAACAGTGTTTTCTTTTAGCTTTGTCTGACTTGGAAAGAGGAATGTCATCAGGGTGCCTAGGAGTCCACAGAAGGAGAACGGAACTTTCAAAGATGAATTTCTAAGAGATTAAGCACAAAAGATCCCCAAAGCCTGGCAAAAGAAACCAGCATTGTTCACTGCAATTCAATTCTCTGGTGAACCCTTGCAAAAAAACTCAGTTTTGTTCTTCCTTATTTTCTCCTCCCCATAACTTTCTTTTACATAATTATGCTTGTCTCATTCTTTCTTTTTTGTTGAGGTAGTGTAGTTTGTCAGTGGGAAAAACGAGCTTCTAAATAAGGTGTTACAAAAGAACCAGAGGACATAACTGAGAAAAGATCTGACATGGTATAAGGAACATAGGAGAAGATAGTAAGAGATGTGGATGATATGAGAAGAAAAATGTGCAGCAACTTGAAGCAAAAAATGACTGAGGAATACTATATTCCTATATAAACCTAAAGGATGACACCTTGCTGCTTAAATAGGTCAAATTGCACAAGGAACTGTGACATGTCTCTACCTCTAATGGAGAAAGAGAGGCAAAATAAAGGGTTGAACTGATGAAAAATTGTGAAAGCAAATGGACTTGTACCAGTAACAGTGGCAGTTTTAGGCTTTAATTGAGAAGCCTGTTGTGAATGTAAGCCTTGCCAAACAGTCAAGGTCCACCCTGCTGCTCATTTGCTATCCCTCCTCTTCAGGACAGGAGAAGGAAATAAGATGAAAAAATCTCATGAATCAAGGAAAAGGCAGGAAGATCACTTACCAATTATTCTTATTGACAAAAGAGACTTGGTTTGGGGAAGAACAAGTTTAATTTATTGTCCAATAAAATAGATTTAAGTAGTGAGAAACAAATACAAATACTAAAACACCACCTTTCATCACCCTTCTCTCTGGCTAAGCTTCAGTTTTTACTCCTGATTCCTCTAGCTGCCCCAGACAATGCATTGGAAGGGTTTATTTGTAGGGGAAGGTGTGGTCAGGACACAGTGCTTTGTCTCTGGTGCATCTTCTTCACTCTTCCCTGATCTACTGTGTGCATCTTACCACTGGCTACAGGGTAATATGTACCATGGCACCTGGAGTAGCTCCTCCCTTTCCCTCTCTGCCCTTAATATTCACCCTCATGTTTTCCCCTACCTTTTCCCCCTCTGACTATACAGTATCTTTGCCCTTCTTGAAAAGTATTCTCCCCATGAACTCATTTCCCCAATCTTTTCAGGGGGCTCAGCTGAGTCATTTGGTGGGTCCACTGGGTGTGGCTGTAAGCAGCTGTGTCCAGCACAGGGCAGCCCCTCAGCCTCTTTTCCCCAGAGGCCACCCCTGCAGGCCTCTCTGACAGCACCTGGGCACCTGCACGGGTGAGCAGCTGCTCATGACTGAGCGATGTGGAGATGCAAGCAGCCTTGCCAGCAAGAGGAGCAGCTTACGGGGAGGGGGATCCACTCCTGGAGGGTGGTGACAGAGTCCAGCACTGTTGGTTATCTGTGGTCTGGTGCCCCATAGCTGAAGGATCTGCTTCTCCAAGGAGACTAGCTAGGCAGGCTGCCACCCGTAATTTGTAGGGTTCAAGAGGAAAGTGCTATGGTGACAGAACCCTGGTGGAAACCTAACAATAGCATGGTCTATTTTTCAACAGTTAATTCAGACACCTAAAGCACTGAGTAGCTTATGCAACACTACATTACTGATGAAATATTATCTTCTGGTTTTGATTGAATTAATTTCTCATCAGTTCTGATGCTACATGTGGAAAAAGGCAGCTGGTTGGTTGGTTGGTTGCTTGTTTTTGAGTTTGGAGGTTTTTTATGGAGTTTGGGTGTGCAATAACTGGTTGGTGTTTCTTAATCTCCTTTTAACATACTGCCCCCCGTCCCGATATTTAAGTACTTTCAAAAATGTTCTGCATACCACTTTGTGGGTGGAACATGTAATTTTTATTTACTGAAACCACACCAGTATTCTACACATGAAACATCTAGATGTTTTCAGCTAATACTTGTCAAATAAAAATGTATCACTCTAAGAGTTTAAGACAGCATTAATACATCCTTGGGACTATGCAATTTCTTTAATTTTTCCTCTGGTAAAATACAGATTTTTTTGTTTGCTTTCCTTTATTTACTTATTTTCTTGGTTTTTTGTTTTTTGTTTGTTTCTTTTTAAAGGTAACTGCAAATTTGTATGTTTGCAAATACTTACAGTTTTATATTACCAATTAAAAGAAAAAATCATAGATGGCAAGAAATTCTAAAGAAGTTACTAATTTTTAGCAGTCTTGTGGAATAAAAAAACAACTCTATTCTGACTGCCTTTATAAAATTTCAGTAAAGTGCTTAAATACAGTCAAATGTCAGGTTTTATTTACTTTTTTGTAACTGTCTGATTTGTATAGATAAATTGTAGAAGAAAATTGCTAATCCAAAGGATAAAAAGCAAGAAAATCACTGCAAATATGGTACTGGAACTTAATTTTAAGCAATAATTTAACTTAGAATAGTAAAGTCAGTGATTATCACTAATGTGCTTTAGAGAATGAAAAACAATGCATTTAATTCTGAACATTAAACTACTCTCTTTTTTTCTTTCTTTTAATTAATTTTCAATTAACATATTTGAATTTAATTTTAAGAGATTTTTCTGTGTTGAAATTCTATGAGATTTGTAAGGCATGCCTTTATAGAAAATATATTTTAGAAAGAAAAGACTTAATATGACTACATGATCTGTATCTAAATTGCACATTTGGTATTGATCCAGATTTTTCATTATCCATCTGTATGTTCAGAATTAAGAGGGAATGGCCAAATGCTTTCTATATGTGTGCTTCTACTGCAGGAATGAGATCAAACCTACTGAAAACATCTGAGAAAAATGGGGATTTAACCCTCCTCCATATGTATTTTGGTGATACACTTAATATTTTTACTAGTTTTTATTTTGTTGGGGTTTTTTTTGTTTGTTTTTTTTTTTTTTTTTTGAGAGGCTCCTGGGGTGACAGACAAAAAAAAATTTCCCCTTTTC
>VZTX01010664.1:0-68328 GCA_013400915.1 Pardalotus punctatus | reverse complement strand
GTTTTTTTTTTTTTTTTTTTTTTTTTTTTGTGAGAGGCTCCTGGGATGACAGACAAATAAAAATTCCCACTTCTCTTTTGTCTAACCTTTTGTGTTTAGCTATGAAAAATGCTTAGGGGATATGGGAGAAAGAGAGTAGAGGGATGGTATTTGTGAATTTGCAAGTTCAGTTTTGTTAAACACGTTCCATTTTTGAAATTATTTTCGTGTGTGAGTGTATGTATGTGAGTATACGCATATGCACACAATTGCTCTCCTAATGTTTTAATGAACTGTTATTTCTCTCAGAAAGCAACGAACTTCCTTTAAGGAATGTGTGTAAAACCGTGTAACATATTCGTAACTAAATGTCTCATCCTGCCTCTGATTAATATTTTGTAGACTGTGTGTTTAACATATTTTTACATATTTCCACTATAGCTTGCCAGAACTCTTCTTCACTTGAAGTCAGGTATTAGCAAATGAGATTTCACTCCTAGGAATTTCTGCCTTTCAGCCACATAAGTCTTTTTAGGTATATACATTTGAAGGAAAAAAAAAAAAAAAAACAAAACAGAAAAGAGAAAATCTCCCAAACATCAAAACTGTTGCTGTATTACTTTTTTTATACCTTGGAAATCAGACTAATAGTTTCAGTTCTCTTTTTTCTTACTTCAGTTAAAAATAGTTGCCACACTGCCATCTAATGGTTAATATGGATTTTAAAAGTAAAAGCATTCCCGCCAAGCTTGTGTTTTGACATTTTGGCATTTTATGTGGTTTCCACTGAGTTAGTAAAGAATTAAACTTTAACTCACTCCATAAAGAAAATTAACCTTAAGTTAAAACTGCACCATCATTACCTGACTATTTATCTCAAGTTATAAGGACAGAGTACCAGGCAGTGCACTCATAAGGATAAACATTGGGTGTGCACCATCAAATCTGTGTTCACATACATGTGAAACTGTAAAGAATTCTTTGATGAATTCTGCAACATTCTGTTATTCAAACAATTAACCCACAATCCTGACAAATTTAAAACTGAAAGTAAGCAACTTACTTTTATCAAATGCATTTAAGAACTCTATCAGATAATCCCCAAGTAAAATAATAATAAACTCACACTGATTATACAATCTTTTTGTTCTTTAAACTTTTCAAATAAAATTCTTTCAAATAAGTTCTTGGCACTGAAAAGATTCCATTTGAATAAGCGAGAAATCACAAATGGCAGAAGTACACTGAAGACACCAAACAAGATGAGTTTAAATAAGAAATATTTTGCACCAAATACAACGTTTGATGAAAAAGCACCTAAGTGTTGTCTTTATATATATATATGTCTATTAACTTATTTTGTAGTTGATATTATTATGTATTTTTTTTCTTACATGCCTATGAAAATAGAATCTCAGAACATATAAATGGCTTTAATTTACTTCAGTAATACAAACATTTTAAAAAATAAGTATTCCTTGCTTTTAATTAGCATCAAGGTATATTTGATCATTAGATCACTATAACTGAAATGAATGACTTCATCTTAACTGTTTATGGGATTGAAGCCTTTGTATCAGGCATCATATGTGATTTTTCACAATTACTCATCTTGAATTTACTGTTTGTCAATATTCTCCAACATTTGCTAAACTTATATTCTCTTGGAAGCATCTATGCTACCAAGTATATTTGCTGAAATTAAGTGGAAGAAAGACCAAAATAAATTTTTAGCAGATAATTGGTGGTTTGGTTTTAGTTTGTTTTAGGGTTTTGGTTTTTTCTTTTTCTTTGGTATTGATTCAGATGTAGTTAGAAGTGTATGAGCACGCAGAAAAAAGACAGCAGCAGAACCAATCTTTTTCCCAGATAGTAATCAAAAAACCCCCCAAAACAAACAAAAAACCCAAAAACTCATAGGAAAAAACCCAACCAAAAAATGAAACAAAAAACCAACAAAAAAAAAAAACTGCCCAAAAGTCCCCCAGAAAACCAGTCTGAACTAGCAGCTGAATATAATATGGAAATAAAAGACAGAATTCTTTATGAGGAAGGTAATTTTTAAATGAATATTTTAAACAAATAGAGAGAAAAATAGGGAGGAAAAAAAGGAAGAGAAAATTTCCTGTAAACCAGTCTGTGAGTCTTATGCCCCTTCAAGTTGATTGATACAATAGATGTAGTCCAGCAGAGAACACCTACTTTAAACCATTTGCATAGACTTAGAAAATTCACTCACATGAATTATGTCTGGAAGTCTGAAATAATTTCTTTTTCGCTGAAAGGGAATCCTACCACAAAATTTTCTAAACTGTGTGTAAAGCATAATCCCTTAGTAGCACTGAATAATCTTTTGTGTTTATATGCCATACATAATGACCATTATTATTTTGTTTGTATAATATTGGAAACAATGTGTAGCACAACTATTTAAAGCTAAAGAAAAGGCAATGAAATTAGTTAAACTGCCTCTTTTTGTGTTGATTTTCATTGAAGTAACAATTTGAGTATTTATTTTGATTTTCACATATTTATGAGACACCAGATTATATTTGTATGACTTGATAAAAACTCAATTAATTAACTAAACCTCTAAAAAAGAATTGATGGAAAACATTCAATGAAAAAATGGAACATTTGTACTCTGAGCAAACTCAGCTCCTTTTTGATGAACTGTACAAACTTACTTCCAAACACTATAATTTCTATGTGCAGTTGTTCTCCAAGACCCGAAAGGTGTCTTGCTGCATGTTTATGTAGCACAGTTTGTTGTTTTGTATAGACCCAGCATATTTCAAAAGCCCTAACTATTGTGCACTTTGAACAGAAGTGTATTAACTATTTCTTTTGGACTTACTGTTTATTATCTGCAATCTTTTGCATGTCCCATTCAGTTTTTGGAGTAAACTGAAAATTATTTTTTACCAGATTATCTCATTAATTTACTCTTAATAGCTCATATCATATTATGTTCTCACCCAAAATTAAGTTACTGAATATGAATGGATATGAATATGAATTTTCAAGGAGTAAATATGAATATTTACTGAACATGAATTTTCAAACTGAAATACAGTTAACTACTACTATCTTTCAAACTTTGTAATTGGAGAACACATGCATGGTGTAAAAATATTTAATAATTTGGGAAATCTAACATAAAAGATAGAGACTGGGATTTTTTTTTAAATGCATGTAGAAATGCATACATAATTTCTCTTGCAGTGAAACTGCTTTAGGTCCGTAGTGTAATCAGTAAAGATGTTAAGACAAAATTAAAAATTAAAATGGGATGGACTTTTCTATTTGCTGTGTGAAGATCCAAGAGTTCTAAAAACCACATACCAGGAGTTTCAGGTCAGGTACCCAAAACCAAAATGAAAAGTACTACAGCCCCATAAACACAGAAAAAACAGAGTATCATTCCACTATTATGTTATAAAAAATGTAGTCAATGTTTCGATTACAAATATAGATTTTAGGAGTAAAGGAGCATGTAAAATAAGACTAAGAAGAAAGCTTAGATCAAGACTGAAGTAGATAGTCTTGCACACAGTTGATGTGGACAGAACCCCAGAAGATTGTTCTTTTCCCTATAGCACATTGTCATATATGGGAAAAATTTTCTTTCCCAGTAAAGTGTTCCTTAATACTTCAGTGTGATGTTATGGAATTGTCAAAAAAGGGACTTTTTAAAAGGGTTTGTAGTGATAGGACAAGGGAGAATGGCCTCAAGCTGAAGTTCAGATTAGATATTAGAAAATAATTCTTTACTGTGAGGACAGTGAGGCACTGAAACTGGTTTCTCAGAGAGGTTGTGAGCACCCCATTCCTGGAGGTCTTCAAGATCTGTCTGGATGGGGCTCTTGGTAAGCTGGTTTAGTGGAAATATCCCTATTACAGGCAGGAATTTTCAGGTCCTTTCCAACCAACTCATTTAATGCTTTTACTGTCAATTATTAATAGATCCTATTTTCTCCATACTAAACTCAATAGCTAAACTCTCAATCTCAGCATATCCTCAAAAAACAGAGCTATTTTGTAGGAAAATAAATACCAAATATCTTTGCTGACCACTTCAGTTTGGTTGTGTTCATTGTTCTAAGTGTCACTAACTCTATCGGTTTCCCCAGACCAACTAATCCCCAATTTATGGATTCCTTTAATTTTACTAAATTTTTAAAGGATTTAACATTTTCTCTATGTATATGTATCACATTAATAAAAAAACACAGCAAAATTAATTACTTCACCTTGTATCAGTTTTAATCAGTTTGGAATAAAGTGCTTTTGTTGATCTGAGAAAAAATTTCAGTGGTATTATTTTAAAAATTACTTGCTAGACAAACTGATGAATTGTCAATATGTTCAAAGGTGTGTTCAGTGTGTGGGTTAAATTTAAGAATTAACAGAGGTTCATTAAATGTACCTCTGCATTTTTGGAAGACTTCATGACATTTCCATAGATTAATGTATTTGTGTAAATCTCAGCAGTAAAAGTAAAATAGTGTTGAAAAGGAAATGCCACAAAATGTAGCAATCTCTTCTTTGAATCCTCATGATTCTGGCACTTCATGTCACTATTTCGCTGTTACTACTGCTACATCAGTTACTCAGCTTATGGTGCATGTTATGAATGTACAACTTTCCTATCTTTTGTTTTGTCTGGCTATGTGTAGCCAATGGGTTGATTTCAGCTGTTTGTGAGAATTTTAATTTATTAAGGCATAGGGTTTTAACAGAGCTGTTGCACTTCTGAATAACCAGGGAACAGTGGAGACTTAAAAAGCACTGATTTCATGTTTCCCTTGAGAAAGGCTGATACTTAGGGAGACAAACTCTTGAACAAACACCGCAGGTATGAGGGATGCAGTGATTTAATTTAGGAAATTATAGAAAGCATAGATAACATAAAAAGATTACATTAAAAATTGAAAACCTAAATGACATCAAAAAAATCACAGCTTTCTTATTAACAGGACATCTGAACCCTTTTTATGTTTCTGTGTGCTTTTAGGTGTGTGCAATAATCCAATCACCTACATTTGCTTTATGCCTGTAGTATGAAATGAAAAGTAGCATGACAACAATCAGTCTTGGGAAAGAAAATAAAGGGAATCCAGTTTATAACAGCTTCAATGCCACAACTAAGAAATTCAGAGTTATATATACAATTGGCCTCTAACTAATTATTTCTTCTTTATAGCAACATATCTGAATGTTATGTGAAAGGGAGAAAATAGGATGGGATATTGCAAGATGAGTAGTAGAAACAGAAAAAGCAAAGGGAAGTTTTGTCTCTCTGCAACTGGAACAATCAAAAGGGAACAAGGGCCCTTCAGCTGAAGGTTATTAATTTGTATCTACTATATTTGAAGATTTAATATGGAAGCTGTAAATAAGCAAATTACCAGCTGTCAGAAAAATTTCCACTATTAATTTAAATGAACATCCTTTAGGCAAGCTAACATTTTGTTAGCCTGCAGGCTAATTCTACAATAGAAAAATGCATAAATAAACAGTTAATTAATTTCAAAGTTCATTTTCCGTGTTTTTTACTAATATGAAAATAAACTTTTATTGCCAAAGCACTATGTTTATAAGAATAAACAACACGATGAGTGGCCTCCCTGTATGATATGTGATTAAACAAATTCTCTTTATTCTGTTTGTCCCCTTTCTCTCTTTCTTTAAAGGTGACTTTTATATTATGGAATTTGGTTAGAACATGTGTGTCTTGTGAAGGTCAAACTGTAAAGCTTTTTATCATGAATATGAGGCAGGTAAAAGCTACTCTGTGATTTATGTTTGTATACTGTACAAGATGTCAACTCTGCGAAGTAACCTTGGTCAGTTCCTCAAAAAAATCTGTCCAAGAGATGACCTTAGTGACTGAAACCACAGTTTGTCCTCTGTAACTCATAAGAGGTTTTGCTAGATGCGTTTTTACAGCCCAGGAAAGAAACACCCTCTAAATGCACCTGTTTACATTATGCCCTTTTGAGGACGTCTACAGAGTCCAAATGGGAGAAGAGAGGAGACACTGCTATTAATACCTATTAAGCTTCTAAGTACACGTAGAGAAATGTTGCACCACACAGAAACCTAAGGCACGTCATAAAAAGGAGTAGTTTATTCACTATTAATTACCACTATGCTATCATATTTTGTCTACAATTCAGCTAACTGTCTGGAGAGAAAAACCCCTGTATTTTCACAAACCATAAGCTTATAAAAATGGAATTCTATTAATTAATGCAAAAGTTACACAATTCACATGCAGTTTATTTGTATCATTCCATAATCTCTTTGAGAAAAATAAAAACCAGAGAAAAAGTATATCAGAGTATATGTCAAAACTATATCAAAGTATAAACTTTTAATGAACAAAATGTTTAAAAAAAGCTTATCAGGGTCATTATCTTTAATTTTAAAGAACTGCCATGTTCTAAAAACTAAATACATGTAAGAAAGAGTTCAAAAGTAGTCCAAAAGAGAAGTTTTTTTTAGTTCCACATCAGTTCTTTTACTCTACAAACAATGAGTGGGTTTTTAAAAATGACAAGCTCTATACTCCTGATTTGCTTGACAGTGGATATTGTCATTTTTCAGAGGGGGAAAAAAGAAGAAAAAGTGTAATTTATCCTTTTTATGTACTTGTACCAACACTAATATTCCAGTACTGGATAGGTCTTAGAAATATAATTGTTATTGTGCTAATGAGGATGTACCAGATGCTTCGTCTGCAAACTCATGCAGGACAGACTAGACATCATCACTTTCCATGGCCATTGTTCAGCTTCCAGGCAGTCAATAAAATACGGAGCCTTTCTTAACAAAGGGTAACTACTTATAATTGTGGGAAAGGCATTTTTCTGAGACCCAGATAACCCAAATATTATAATTCTGAGAGGGAGAAAATAAGTGAAAAATCAAAGCAAGTTGGAAGGAGCATAGAAAGACAGACAATATTTGATGAAGCTTGAAGCAGTCTCTACGTTTATACTTCAATAAACTGCACAAGTCAAACTTCACTAGAATTGTGTTTTCTGTGAGGATATGCTGACACTGGTCTCTTGATCAACACTGTATATTATTGTTTATTTGTTGAAATAGTAGTGCAAAGGACCAAATGTAGATTTGTACTATGAATTTATACCCTGATTCTTCTATTAAGGAAGCTCTCAGAAAATTAATAGTTTGCAGTGGCTCAAGAAGTACTGTAATTATGATATTCCCCTAAACAAATTTGCACTCTATGAGAAGTTTAGTGCATGAAATAGGAATTTTTGTTCCTCTACTACAGTATGTTTGTAGCACAGAGTTATTTTTGACAAACATAGTGTTGATTTCATTATTTAATGCCACAGAATGCAGTCAACAGTGTTTATCTGTCATTTTTAGGATGCACTAAATTTTCACACTAATTTTTCTTCGAAGAATAGTTGAAAATATTCTATCCCTCTGGAGAGTCTTGTAAAAATAAATAAATTGCTGAAGTTCATAAAAAAAAGCATATTTCATACTGTCTACTGAGGCAAATGACCAAACAGAAACTAAACTAGCACTATAAAAAGGAGTTTTAAACAAAATAATTTCTACAACATATTTCCCAATAAAACAAACATTAGTAACATTTTGCTTCTGGTGATTATACCTGATTATAATGTTTATTTACAGTACAAAATAATAAAGCTTACTGATCTCTGCATATAAAATTGTGGTAAACAAAAACATGCAGCCAAGTAAGTTAAGTTAGGGCTTATCCAGAGGCTATTAAGGATTTATAATAAACTATGTGAAAGATTTACAAAGCCACAGGCTTATCTGGGACTGCTGTGAAACACAGCTCTCTCCACTGTGTTTAATGCAGAATCATGTGATATTCTCAAAGGGTAAACTCAAAGCTTGTTTGTAAACCATATCTTAAAAATACATAGTTTTACATTTCTGGGAGAAAGAACATGGCATAGTGCTTCATATTAACTGTAACTGTGTCTTACAGTTAATAAAAAATTACACAAAATTATTTAACTTTTGCTCCATAATTTATATGAAATTCATAAGGGCTAAAGAGCTTTCTAAGTAGCAATTACTGGATAGTCACTTGAAAAATGGAAGACCTCTGAATTTATTTCCTGTGTTTTGATGAGTCCTTAAATATTATCCCTTTGAATTATTTTACAGCATGCATTGTTTTTCTATCTCACTTAAGAATATATACATTAAATTTAATTTTTTAACTTTTATGGTTATTATTTTTTAAAAAAATATTTCAGTCATAGAATGGGGTTAAAATGTGTGCCTTTAAAATTGCATTACATTGGCATAAATAATTACTCAAAGGACAATAACATAAATAGATCATATCCATGAACTGACACACATAGAGTCCAGCCAATCATAGGTTTTTTTAAAAGTTTACTTATTCTTTGAAAAAGTTAGGAACCTTGGGGAATATAAAGAAGAAATAAAGACTGTGAGTAAATATTCTCAAAGATATCTAGGATTACAGTTTAAACAGTACATTTTTTAAATTTTTTAAAAATTTATTTGCTTAATTCTAAAACAGATCTTTAAATGCAAAGGAAATACAAGCAAGAAAAGCAGAAATCCTCTTCACAAATTATCCAGAAATATGTTTTCAGGGAGAAATGATACAATATTTCTCTTCCTCATGCAAAAGCCTTTGAATGTTCTATTTCCTATCAGCAAAGCAAAGTTAATATAAGAAGGGGGGAAACCAGCAAATTTTTGTTATATGTAAAAGAGATAATTTCTAATACACGTAAGGAAACAGACTTTTTTGAAGAACTATTCACAAGCCTTCCACAAAGCCTGCATTTATGTTTGAAGATTTATTTAGTGTCTTGTGGAGATGTGTTGTGGGTATTTATGGAGCTGGATTGTTATCAACATGCCTAAGTAATGATTTACAAGCATTGGCAGGATAAGGCCAGTAAGAATATGCAGGAGTGTTACTTTGGAGAGTGACGTCATGCAGAATTAAAACACAGGGAAGAGGATGTTGAAGAGAAATATTGGTGACTATTCATTGGAACAGAGTGCTACTTCATATGACACTGAAATGATAAACCCAGCATTATCCACCTAAGAAATCAGTTTTTCAGCGAAGCCTCAATCAACACCATGACTTACTGATGACATTGGACCAGCTCTCTGACCCTAATTTCAGGTGGTAACAACAGCAAGAGCAAACAACATCAAAGGCAACATAAAAAACTAATATTAGTTGTAGATTTATGCACTGGTTGTGTTAATTGCCAAGTTTCTGTGGATAAGTACCAGATCATTCCATGTGTTTCATTGCTACAGCAATAGCATTGCTTCAGAAATTTCACAGCATAACATAACCATAATTATTTTATGAGGACAATTTTTTTTTCTTCCTTGGGCAATCATTATTGGGTGAAGCTTTGTATTGCTGATATAATCATTCTATGTTGCATATCCAAGAAATAGAATAAAAATTTTTGTTTGAAGAATATTTTTGTCCTTTGCTGAGAAGGCATCATAGTCCACTAATAAGATAAAGAGTATTCTATAACTTTCAGCGAATGCATAAAATATTCTGAGATTTTGATCTACAATGTTACATAATATTATATCAGGTTATGCCACATTGCACCATGGCACACCGCACACCTAGCTTAACCCATACAGTGCTATACTATATTATGCTAATTTTGTTATGTCAGTGAAAGTTTGCAGAAAGAACTCTAAAGAAACAGCTATGTTATAGCACAGTAAAACACAAATACACCAGGTATTCAGGGCAGATGTAGTACAAATAGGACGGTGATGAATAAGATTAATGTTCACCACAAGAGACAACAGAATTCAGTTAAAATGGAAAACTAGGAAAAAACCTGAAAGATCCAACCAGATAGGCTGCAATTGCCTAGGCATTGTCATTAGATTTAAACTACAGTTGCATATAATTGGAGACAATGGTTATCAGTACAACACTGTCTTGAGCAGCTCAATCAGATGTTGTTGTGAATTATCAAAAAAACTTAACCTTAAACTGCAAGAAAACTTTCCTTAGCATCAACAAACTCAGAAGAAATTTAAATTCTTTCCATTATGAAGGCAAAACTGCAGGAGTAAGTTAGGATCTGTGCATTCATAAACAAAACACTGTATTTTTGACAGGTCTATATATGAGATGCATGTAGTTAAAACAATTTTGTCCTTTCCCTATTAAAAATCAAGCAAGCAGAATGTGAAGGGCACTTTTACTACTTAATCTGTGGAGAAGCTGAGATAATAAAATAGCATAGTTATACAACAGTAAGCATATAGCTAGGAAAATAAGTAGGACAGTCAGGAGACATTTCAAGTCATACCAATCACAGCAAATTATATATCTTTAGTTAAAGAAGCCACTAAACACAAACACCATAAATAAGGTTCAGTCTGATGGGAGATGAGATGCAGGAGGTTAACATACTGTAACAACCACCTCAGAGGTGGTCAGGTGGCCTGGAGGGGACTTTTAATTAGGGCTGTTTGGACTGGATGTAGAACACATTCCCATAGGAGTTCCCTAGTAGCTGATTAACGGGAGTTGCATTATCAGCATCCTTGGACTAGATGCTACATTTTGCCTGCTAAGGGAAAGAGGGAATTCTGCAGGTATAGTCAGAAGGAAAATACATGGCATGTCAGTGCTGTCATGTGTGAAAACAGCAAAGACCACAACATAGTAAAACTAATAAAACTAAAATATATTTAGTAAAGTTCATCATGAAATTCAGAAAGAACATGAACCCACCAATAATTACATCAGTCATTCTCAAATTTAATTTTTTAAGACTTAGCTTTTCAAATGCTTGGCACTTTTCTCTTTGCAATCTATGTACTTCAAGCTCCTTTTTGCTTCTCAATATTGATAACAAAAAGTCCTTAATTAGAGTTGAAATGTATATTTTAATATATACTACAGTTTTCTTTCCCTTTTTTTTCTGTCAGTTTGTTGCATCGTTTTATTTCCCTTTTCCATAGTCAGTTTGTAGACCCGTTTTTTAAAGATTATACATAAAGGGGTCACTTAATATGGCTTTGTTGGTGTTGGTCTAAATGGAAAAAAAGAAGAGAAGAAACACCATCAACATACATTCTTCTTCATTTGTAATATTACACAGTTTATTTAGTTGGGGGTTTTTTTCTCCTTCTTGAGCACCATCTGCAGTATTTCAACCATGTAAAATGCTGTTTAGTGCCACAGGGAGACTTATATAATTTGTGTCAAGTTTCCCTGAGAGTAGTACAAATGGTTTGTTATGACACATTTGATCAACTCCTACTATCTCGTAAGACTAACATCAAACACAGTAAAAAATTTCTAGTCTTTTTACAATTTCAATGAATTTGAATGAAAAAAACCCTAATATTTAAAAACAAACCAAACCAACCAAACAAAAAGAAACCCAAACAAAAGTAAAACCAACAAAAAATGCTCCAAACAACAATGGCACCCAACCAAATAAAACAACCCAAAAAGCCCAAAACACACTGTCCCCCACCAAACAAACCCGACAAAAGTCACAAGCAAAATAACACCACTTTTGGGCTAACATATCTATGGAGAAAACTGAATACAGAGTAAATGGGTCCACAGACAGCTTGTCTGCCCGTGGGAGCTACTACACAATAAGGCAGAATATGAATTTATTGGATACAATTTACTTAGTATTGACTTCTCATGTAGAAGTGTCCTTACAGCAGTTAATTAGACTATGTTAGAACCAACCATCTCTGCAACCAACATACTCACCTCTCTTTTATAACAAGCTTTTGTGAATTATCTTGCACTTTTGAAAGACACTCAGAATCATTTACAGCATTCCTGGGAATTAGCTGACGGACGCTGATGTGGTATGTGCTACTGGAGACTTTTTTCAACTGTGAAAGACATTATTTTTCATTAATTTCTTGTCTCTTGAGAGATGCTAACTCTGAAGAAAACATTTATATCTATTTAAACAAGATAACCTGACATATTCTGACACCTTTGTACTATCAATAGCAGGCCATGACATTGCCTCCTGTACAGCTGGTGTTCTGTATCGCAATATGGTGGAACTACAGATAAATGTATGTAATGTAGATATGAAAGAAATTAAATTCTTCTGGGTTAAACAGGGAACAGGGATAAAAAATCACTATAAAAAGTCTCCAGAGGCAAAACTGTGATTAGCATAGTGGATTTCTCAAAGGCAAGCAAAAGGTAATCTTTTACCTAAAAAGAGCCTTATAAAGGTTATGTTATTTAATGGTTATGTTAAAGTACTGCATCATGCTTGTAAGGATTATGCTTAGCTGGCAAGACTTTCTCATGCTTTTGGTTTTGAAACACTACTAGAACAGAGCCCATAGAGACGCAATTCAATATGAAAACGTCATAGTTATTATTTTGTCGCTAATTGAGGAGTTTTGTTGAAGTTCATTCTTCAGCTGAGCCTAGGAACAGCTAAAATCATTCTCTTGCCTTAACAAAATACTACCCTATACTTTGAAAAATAGAATTTTCTTAACCAAATCTCAAATACTAAGCTTTTCACTGAGAACTAGAGTTAATTTAAGTTGCTGTTTTCATCTGTATTGTTTGATGATATGGATTAGGTGTTTTAGGTGTTTTCCTGTGTATTATGTTTTCCAACACACAGAAGATATTAAGCATTTTCTTTTATGAAATTCACTGAATTTAGTAAGCCATCTAAAAATTGACCACTAATAACTCTGATTCCCTAGTTAACATAAGTCCCCAGGTCCTATATATTTGCTATACAATATGGTTTTAGAAATTAATAATGAAAAAGGTATGACTAGGTATTTAAATCCCACTGTCTCACTTCCTCATTACAGATTTAAGCATTAAATAATTAAGTGATATTTCAGCAAGCTGGGTTACAAATACTTTTGCTAACCTAGAAATAGATTCATATTGATTAAGAGACACTCTGAAATTTTAGTGTAAATTCATAGAATATGAGTAAGAGAGAGAACAACTGTTTTTAAACACTTAGGGCTGGCTCTTGAGCATGGCTTGTTCAGTTTTAAGCCAAGCAGGAGCTTTTTTTTCTCGTATTCTTCAGTTTAGCAAACATCTTATACTGAGATACATGTGCATGTCCCTATTTCTCCCTCAGATAAACTGTTCTGGAGAGCTCTTTCCGAGCATGTACTGTTAAAAATTGTATGTTCCCACAGGAGGTTTCTGATTCACAAATTCACTCTGCAATCTATCTAAACCCTAGATAATAATTTATAGCTTACATTTTCTGAAAGTTCTAGTTTTAAAATTCCACATAAGCTAAGAGTTGACCAAATCAGCTTGCATATTATTTTTGAGAGTGAGGTAAATTATTTCCAGTTTATCTCAGATGGCTTTCTTCGTCTGCCTGTAGCCATAATTGCACCCTGAAGCTATGAATGCACAGAGGATTTCAAAACTGCTATCTCACAGGATGAGAGTGTTATGATAAAATAATAACATGAAATAAATATTAGAGAGACTATGAACTGAATTTAAAAAATATTAAAAATTCTTTCTGCATACATTATACCAAGCTTGTCTGGAAATTCAGTAGGGTAGTGTTTAAAGATTTTTTTGGTTTGGGGTTTTTTTCATGTAAAATCAAAACTTCTTGAAAATAGTTATTCCAATAGAAATGATTCTGCTACCATAAGGAGATCAACGAACACAGTTATTGAACGTAGTGCAATTATATTCATGCTGTGCAGGGTCACTTACACATTTAAATGCATGGGATTTTTTTTATAAAAACAATCATCCAATTTTAACTAAGCATTCATTACTCAAATCTGTCCAAAAGATTATATGAATTGACCTGAGAATATATAAGTTTTAAATTAATTTTTAACCAAAGTCATTGATTTTCTCTAAGTAAGAGATCACAACCTTTAAAAGAGATTGAAGAAGAACATAGGGACATATGTGAGTCATTTTGAGCACATAACAATGCTGAGAGAAAACAAAAATGGTTTCATTTTCTGTTCTAAATAAATACTACTGTATTTAGCCTCCAATTCATAATAGTTAAACTGAAAATATTAATACAATTTACATACTCAGTGTCAACCAAATTGGAACACAGACCTTGGATACATTTAAAAAATCATAAATACTACTCATTTTTTAGGTTTAGTTTGGTTTTTGTTTGTTTGCTTTTATGTTTGTTTTTATGTTTGAGCAACACAAATCAGTCAGATTTGAAGTTCTAACACAAAAATCGTGGATACACTATTCCCTATCAAATGTTACCCATAGTGGAGTGTTTCAGAAAATGTATTTCCTACACAAAAACACTAGCCAGATAGTTCTGGGTTTTGTCTTTAATGTATCAAATCTTTCATCTGCTCTGAGTAATAGAGGACAAGTTTTCATCGATGTCATTTGTGTTTCCAGTTTCAAGTTAAAAGATACAATATCTTTTGCTTAGCTTCTATTAAATATGTTCTGCAAAGGCATGAGGAATGCTCCAGTGACAATGTGTTGCAGGTAAAACTCATCTGTGTCTGCTTTGTTAGAATTCATAACACTGTCAAGAAAAATGAGCTCTTGTCCAAGCGGGAGAGAAAAGAAAAATAAATGTGTCCTAATAATATTTTAAATGAAAAAATACAGACAAAGTTCTTTAAAAAGTTGTAAGTGAAAATATTAAAAGACTCAGTATATACATTCAGGAGCCTTGTTATGTACATCTGTGCTATTTCATCAAAATCATTCTTACCATAACCCCTAATGACCACTTTCAAGAAAAGTGTAAGAGGTATGTCTTTTCAACTGTTATTCCTTTCAATCTGAGCAGAAGTTTTCACTGCTATACTGTTATAGCTGTTTTGCCTTTTTTTTTGTTTGATTATTTGGTTGGTTGATTTTGATTTTTTTCCTACAGAGACTCTGCTTTAAATAAATGATGTTGTTCTTAGGTCTAGTACTAGAGTTAACGGCATCAATGCTTCTCATCTTATTTAATGAATATTTCTTTTATTTTGTGGGCATAAACTTTCCCCCCATTTTTTTTCCCATTAATGATATTTTTAATTTTCCATGTCTATAGGTCATGCTAAAATTACATATATTCAGTGAGAGGTAATAGAATACTATTTATAACAGAATCACAAAATTTGAAAATTTATTTCAGTAGAGAGAATTTTTTCTTACATTCTTCAGCTTAGCTGTAGTGTACCTTTTCCACTTTGCATGTTTCACCTCTGTGTCTTAAAAATGAATGCATGCCACATTTTGAAAATTTTTCATATTTGTGAGGAATCTTGGGTTATATGGGAGGGGAGCTGAATATGGTAATTGAAATTCAAGTTTCCTTTCAGACCTGTCTGTGACAATAGATTTTATAAGGAATTAAGTAGCTAAGCCAACTTATGTTCTCCTGGAGTAAGAAAAGGTATAATTATTTCTAGCAGCTGTTGAACTTTGATTAAATTGAATTTTGTTAATGAGTTTACCTTTTCCTTTCACTTATTTTTAGCAGTTTTTCCCATTAAGAACACATTCTAATACAACTACTGCCACTTTTCCTATTTTAGAAACATCAACATCATTTTGCATTCATTAGCTCTGACATTTACTATCTGCATAAATCAAGGACATCCCGGACAATAAAAAGCCCAGTAACATATCTGTGGCCCCACAGAACTCATCATGGGCTTCAAAACCTTTGAAACAGACAAAATATTCAGTGGAGAGCCAAAGACAATCTCTTTGCTGCATCAACACTCCTGTTAGGATAATTCAAATCCAATTTTAAAGTGAGTGTATTAACTATCATTGGTGATGGATGTATAAAGCGCAAAATTGCTGATCCGAAGACCGGCTGTCTAAATTACCTCATCAGTTAGTTGCAGGACCATGGATTTGTGTTTTATTCTGGGGAGGAAGACATACTCTTAAACTTTTTCTGGGTGACATAATCAGGGTATCTGAGATGTTTCCCATCCTGTGACACTTTAAGCCCCAGTGCTGAAAGCTCTGGGAATTTGGTCTTTTCACCAAAACAATGAACTCTTGTTCAATTAAGATGATGTTACACTTGCTGGGGAATAACCATGGCAGCTCTGATCCTAACTGAAAGCAGATGACCCGATATACATATTTCTATGGTTATTAAGCATTACTGTGCTTTCTATTGTAAGTATTCTATCTCCAAAAAATTGCATAAACATTGCATTGGATGAGAAATTGGAGCAAAGACAGCATAAGTGCTTGAGTGACAAAATAAACCATACAGAATTTAGCAAATGCTTAAAATTGTTCTCCTCATCATACAGATTGCAGAGAGTTCTCAAAGGTAGAAATGAAATTTCCTGACACATCAGTCAACTTGATGGTAGCTGGATAGCAGACTGAATTATGAAAAGGTGAATGAAAAAACACATAAAATATCAGACTGAAGAATATATCTTCAGGCAAGCTAATTCAATAATAAATGCATATTTATCATCTCTCAATCAGTGCTGCACCCAACACAAAGCTGAATCCCATGCTATTACATTCCATGAATTAATCCAGTTCTTTGAAAAAGTTCTTACTACATTTGGGACAAAACACTTTTCAAAGTACGTTATGATATGGATTACATAGGCAACTGTGAATGTAAAATGTAAAAATGATGCTCTTTCACCCCACTACTACCTGTGTCAACCGTCACTGAAACTGCTGAGAAATAGAGGAACACACAAGGAGTGAGTTATCATAGGAAATTAATATTTCGTGTTAACATTACACATAAACATCTGTCAACTTTTTTGAGAACTGAATGTCACATTAACAACAAAAAACCCCAAACTATCAAGAGCAGATAAAAAAAAAAGAGGAAGAAAAAAAAAACAGCTTGAAAAGACCACATTATATGTTCATTCTAAATGGTGGTATTTTTGGTAAGACTATCTTTTATATGTCCAAGTTCCATTCTTTTTCTTTAAAATGTCTTAATTTTTAACAATTATCAGTATTTTCCCATGACATTTATTTTACAAGGTAAAAGTACATGAATACCAAAATACATGAATTTGTAAACTGTCATTATCTACAGCAATCAGTCATGTTTGTTAATACTAGATTTTCTCATCTGAAAAGATAGAAATGGACTGAGAGCTATTGACCAATGTTGGTAAGATAGCCTCTCAGGGCCCACCTCCCTGGACAAAATTTTTATCTAGAGTTCTGTGTAGTGTTGCTGCAGAGAAGTTTTAGGATGTCAGACAAAAAGACCAACCCCAGAGCAGGAGTGCAGAGTGCATTTATTGTGCATGTCAGTATGGCCAGAGCCAAAGAGGCAAAGACACAAGTGCTGGATTTTGCACTGTGCTAGAGCCTTACACCCACACAAGATGGAGTCTTTGCCTTGAGGCTGTTTCACTGGTCACAAGGCAATGGGATGATGTCAGGAGAAGAATGGATGGAGATAAAGGGTAAAAGTTGCCAACTTGATTATTCAGTAGGAAGAGCTTGTGACCAACATTACTTTCTCTCCTTCCAGGTATGAAACACACTGACTATTTCTGGATGCATCACTTAGTTTTGTAAGTAATTTTTTTCAATGCCTCAGTATGCTTGGGGATATCAAAGGTTTACTCATGCAACTGGATGTCTTTTCTTCCTGTTATCCTTTCATGTTATCAGAGTAAATTAAATCTGCTCCCCTTTGTGGAAGTCTGTTAGAAAGTTCCACTATAGATACAAAACGAAGCATACAGAGACTACTTGGCAGTGAATACCATTTCAACTTAATGTCTTTGGTGCTTGTGATACAGCTTACAGCTGATGGACTACAAAAGCCAAGTTTCATTAAGAACTCTTATGAAAGTATAAGACTTAGAAAGTTATGATCTTCTACTTTCCAAAGAAAAAAAAAATATATGGAGAAATTAGAGAGTTTTCACACACATTAGATATTATGGTCCTCAAACCTTTAGGTGTTTTCTGATATGTAGTCTGATGGACACAGAGATAAAGAGTTCCAAGTAACGTCCCCAGATAATTTTTCTACTATTAGGAGACCTAGGTCCCCAGAGAAGTCACTACTAGTGTTGACCTGGACACCAGTAGCTTAGTTAAAAAAATACATTGTATGAAATGTGATACAGAAAAAAATACATTACAACAGAATTACAATAGAAGACCTTCATGTATGTATTCCATTGGTGTTTTGGTATTCTTCTTTTCCTGTTATTATTATTTTTTCAGATAGTTTAGATGAGGGATAGAGATGTTATCTTCAATATCCATGGCCAAGAAAATGAACGAGTTTTGCTAAAACTATAAGTAGTTTTTGTCACTCATAGTACGGCATTACCAAATTTTCTTCTCTTGCCTTGCTTCTTAATTCTCAAAATAAGATGAGCATCAACCCTTTTTTAAAAAATTACAGTATTTTGGTATAAATGCTGGACCTTTAGAAGTGTTTATTGAATTATCTGTTTTCATAAAAATTTATCAAGGGTGATAATTTCCAATAACTTCAAATAAATTAGATGAGTATTTTTTGGAAGATACAGAAGTCCTGAACCCATAGCTTGAAAAACATATTCAATCCTGGAAACTAAAAATTAATTCTTATAAGAGTTAGCTTGCATTTGACTAATGAACTTAGAATTATAGAATTATCTAGGTTGGCAAAAATCCCTAAGGTCATCAAACACAACTGTAACCTGACACCACCAAGTCCACCACTAAACCATGTTCTGAAGCATCACATCTATGGGTCTTTTAAATAACTTCAGCACAACCACTTCCCTGGACAGCCTATTCCAATGCTTGACAACCCTTTTGGTGAAGAATTTTTTGCTAATATACAATCTGAACCTCCCCTGGGGTAACTTGAGGCCATTTTCCTTCATTTTATCCCTTGATATTTGGGATTAGGGACTAACCCTCACCTCAATACCACGTCCTTTCAGTTACCTGTAGAAAACAATAAGGTCTCCCTTCAGTGTCTGGTTCTACAGCACACTACAGCTCTATTTTAAGGTTTCAAAAATTATTTAAATAAATATCATCATGAAATAAAGCACTTCTGATGAGATGAGATTATATTAGACAAGGCACTCACATTCTCCAGCAGTGGGATAAATGAGATCACTGCATGTCCTATAACTCATTGCAGTGCATATTGCATCTTCTAAGCAGAGATATTAGTTTTTTTAAAAAGCTTCCCTATATATCTTTACAGATACCATGTTTAAAGTAATGCCTAATATTGCTTATTTAAACATAATCTATTTACAAATGCAAATGTAACATGAAAGTAAGATGTGAAATATAAAAAGGATGTTATAGAAATCAATCAAATAGAAGATTCTCAAGCATTGCTGTTAATGGATTTCTAAAAAAAAAAATCCTCATGGAGAAACAAATGTAAAGTTAGTTGTTTCCAGGAATAGATGCTGATAGGATAGGTAAAAAAACAAATTAACTAACTAAATAAATAATATTATATTGTGTTAAATAAGAAATAAATTGAAACTTCAAGCATGGATTTACTAGTTTGTTGAAAGCAGAGTTATTTCTTTGTGCAGTGTAACCCTCAGCATTGCATAAGACAACTGTGAAGACATTGCAAAGCCTATTCACCTTGACAGCAGCAAATAACTTCAGGCACGACTACTGATGGAAGCATTTTATAATAGTCAATTAATTACATGTTATATTTCATTATTCCAGAAATGAAAAAGTACAATAAAGAGGGTGAAGGCTGATGATATTTAATAATATTTTGCTTGTTTTGTTGTTGTTGTTTTCTGAGAACACAGCTCAGTTGCATTTATGT
Organism: Pardalotus punctatus; assembly: GCA_013400915.1. NCBI lineage: Eukaryota > Metazoa > Chordata > Aves > Passeriformes > Pardalotidae > Pardalotus > Pardalotus punctatus. The sequence goes on along the minus strand of VZTX01010664.1, from coordinate 48,511 downwards.
TTTAAATGTATTATATTTTCTTTAAAATGTGAGATAGTACCTCTAATGCATAAAATATGCAAATATAAAAATGATAGAATTCAGAATTTACTTTATTCTGTCAGAAAATAAGTGTTAGTAGGTAGAATGCATTACTTTGTCAGAACTGACTTTAAAACAGCAACTTATGTTATCCAATAATTTCAAAAATAGCCCCAGCAGAAAAGGGTGTGCCATTTCACAGGGACAAACCTCCATAGAAAAGCAGTCAGGCAACGTAAACCCAAGCAAGTGGGTGATGTTATCTGCAGCATGTAAAACTCATATTTTTCTGAAAGTTGTGCAAAATGTCTGATCACCACTAACATATGGCAAGTACCTACAAGCTCTGAGTATCAGTGATTTTCTTCAATGCTTTTTTGATTATGAAACTGTATAAAAAATTCATGCATTTTCATACATATTTATAAACATGTTATCTTCTTCTCACAGTAATAAGTTAGACTACAAAGGCACAAATAAACTTCACAGAACTTTCCTCTCCAGTCTTTTCCAAACGAAAAGATGACTGAAAACTCTAGTGTCAAGCTTACTGGTGTGCTCCAATATGTAAAAAGTATGTTATTACTTAAATATACCAAGTTTTTTATTCATTGTAGAATGCACATTCTAGTGTCCTTCTGTCTTTACACATGTTCAAGATGTTGAAGTCGTACAAGAAAAAAAGTAAAGATTAGAGAGAAACAGGGCTGTAGCCTGTGCCAACTCCTTCTCTTTGTGACTACAGAGCTTCCTTGCTATAATGTATCCACAAAACTAACATTACCAAACGTTTGTATGTATCTATGTCAAATCTAAAGAAGATTTTTTACATTATTTTTCTGTGTCCTTTCTTGTGACAGACATCCTTTCTTATACATAAAAAACAATGGCTATTATTGCAGTCCATTTTTGTGGTAGGGTATCATTTTAAGCAGATGCTATTTAGTGCTGAAACAGCTATTAAAGGCAGCCATGCATGTAAGTGTTTCTGTGGATTGATTAGCAAAAATTGCTCAGTCTACTGATGACTCAGTGACCTTTACTGTGAACTTTTTCCTCTTTTGCTTGTCAAACTAGTGTTTGGGCTACTTTCTTGACTGTGATGAGAAATCCTAGAATTCACCAATTGGCTGAACTTGATACCTGGTACCTCACCTTTAAAGCTGGTGCTTTACTGGTGCCCACACATAGTAGTGCTTCCAGAAACAAAACAAAACAAAAGAAAACAAAACAACAACAAAAACAAATCAAAACAACAAAACCAGAGACTGTATTTTCTTTTCATTCTACTACAATATCTAGGTATCTATCTATATATCTATCTATAAAAATAAACAATAAAATCTCTACACAAAACATTTTTAGCTGAATAGGTTATAAACTCACTAATTAGCACATCTGATATCTAAGAAAGTTTAAAAATGTATCCATACTCTCTATCTAACAGCATTTTATTTAAAGTGATATAACTTCAGAACAGAGCTGCAACGATAGCAAAACAGTATTACGGTGGGAGTTTTTAACACACAAAGGGAAAAAATATTAAAAAGAGAATGATAAAGTGCTTTTAAAGGTCCCAGAGCACATACAGAACCATGGAATTTCTTCATTTGGAACAGGCCTTTAAGACAATTGAATCTGACAATTAACCCAGCACTTCCAGACCCACCATTAAACCATGCCCCTAATCACCACATCTACACACTTTTGAAAGATCTCTAGGGATGGCAGTTCAGCCACTTACCTGGGCAGCCTTTTTTAAACCTTGACAACCCTTTTTATGAAAAAAATTTTACTAATATTCTATCTAAACGTCCCTGATGCAACTTGAAGCTATTTTTACTCATGCTATTACTTGTTACCTGGGAAAAGAGCCAAGGTTCACCTCACTACAACCTCTTCTCAGGTAGCTGAAGAGAGCAATAGGATCTTCCTGTAGCTTACTTTTCTCCAGGCTAGACAATCCTAATTCCCTCAGCTGCTTCTCAAAGGACTTGTACTCCAGACTCTTCAACAACCTCATTAAAAAGGCCTTTTTCCACTGAATACACACAATTCCCAACAAAACCAGAGACGGTATGTAAGCAATACAGAGTAAAGTCTTATTGTTTTCTCACTCCTAGTTACAAGACACTGGAATTATATTTCTAGGTGACTACAGAATGAGTTTTTAATGAACACAAGAAAATATAATGTATAACATAACATAAAACAGCATAAAAAAAGGGCTTATTTTAAAATACATTACATCTTGCAGTACAAACCTGGGCAGCCTTTTTTAAACCTTGACAACCCTTTTTATGAAAAAAATTTTACTAATATTCTATCTAAACGTCCCTGATGCAACTTGAAGCTATTTTTACTCATGCTATTACTTGTTACCTGGGAAAAGAGCCAAGGTTCACCTCACTACAACCTCTTCTCAGGTAGCTGAAGAGAGCAATAGGATCTTCCTGTAGCTTACTTTTCTCCAGGCTAGACAATCCTAATTCCCTCAGCTGCTTCTCAAAGGACTTGTACTCCAGACTCTTCAACAACCTCATTAAAAAGGCCTTTTTCCACTGAATACACACAATTCCCAACAAAACCAGAGACGGTATGTAAGCAATACAGAGTAAAGTCTTATTGTTTTCTCACTCCTAGTTACAAGACACTGGAATTATATTTCTAGGTGACTACAGAATGAGTTTTTAATGAACACAAGAAAATATAATGTATAACATAACATAAAACAGCATAAAAAAAGGGCTTATTTTAAAATACATTACATCTTGCAGTACAAAACTGGGCAGAAAGTGCATGAAGTTTTCTTTAATAGAAGAAAATATTGCAGAAGAGATGTCTCAGATAAAATTCAATATAATAATTCAAGTAATAATGGGGAAGTTACATGAGATCTTTATCATTCTTTGATTCTGTCTGGTTTGGGTTTTTTTTGTTGAAACAATTTTTATAATGGGAATATTATCCTGCTTTTAAAAGAAAATAAAATTAACACAGTTTATAAAACAGGTGAAATTTAAAACAAGAATGAAAAAAAATCACTTACAGTATGTATTTACACCTTTTCTGTTCTCCAAGATCTTTAATCTTCTGTTACTATGTGTTAATTCTTAATTGTCTTGTCAGTGTGTCTGTGCAAAATGTATGCTATCACATATTACAGTATTACTTGGCTTGGGACATCTGTCCTTCATTTTGAGATAAGACTTAATTATAGTAGGTAAGATTTAACTCTATTTTCCTTTGTGATATGCTTGTACAAGAAATGCAACTTATTTTCTTGATACTACATTTCGAATGTCCATTGAAAAAATCATCACTTAATCTAGTGTGCTGATTTTGGCTGGGGTAGGGTTAATTTTCTTCACAGTGGCTGGTATGGGGCTGTGTTTTGGATTTGTGCTGAACACAGATTGATCATATAGAGATGTTTTAGTTATTGCTGAGCAGGGCTTGCACAGAGCCAAGGCCTTTTCTGCTTTTCACACTCCATGTTGGCAATGATGTTGAGATGTTTGGGAGCTTGGGAGGGGGACACAGCCAGGACAGGTGACCCCACCTGACCAAAGAGATATTCCAAAGCATGTGGCATCATGCTCAGTGTATAAAGTGGAGGGAAGAAGGAGGAAGAGGGGGACATTTGGAGAGATGGCATATGTCTTCCCAAGTCACCATTACATGTGATGGGGCCCTTCCCTCCCGGAGATGGATGAATACCTGCCTGCCCATGGGAAGCAGTGAATTAATTCCTTGCTTTGCTTTGCTTGTGTGCATGGCTTTTGCTTTCCCTATTAAAGTGTCTTTATCTCAACCCATGGGTTTTCTGTCTTTTACCCTTCTGGTTCTCTCTCTGATCCTGTTGCTGGGAGAGAGAGTGAGCAGCTGTGTGGGGCTCAATGGCTGGCTGGAGGTTGAACCATGATATCTAGCAAGAAAAAACTGTATTTGGCTTTACAAAGTTTTCCTCCTTTGAACCCTAGCATTTGTTTTTTGAAACATTCCTGTAACATAAACCTGCAAAAGCTCCCTCAGTCAACTAAGGATCCACATATTCCTTTCTTTCAACTTTCTACAGGCTGACTGCATTTTTAATCCTTCGATTTGACCAGTCTTAGTACAATTCTACTGCCATTGGTGTGAAAGTCTTCTTGAGTTTTTTGAATTGCAAAAGAAGAAAATTCTAAATAGTTATATACTTTCTGTTTTTTTCTCCTAGTGCTATGGAATAGCTACATACAATAGCAAATGCAGAGACTTGTGACATTTATGAAGGACATATGTAATAATCAGGGTAGAAGATATTAGTTTGCCTTCAAATAGAGTAAGTTTCCTAAGATGACACAACTAAAACCAGTAAGTATTTCATAATAGTGTTATGACACAGGCAGATGTAATTTTACATAAGTACATGATCAGCACAGAAGCAAGTAAATGTTATTAAATGGATTTCAATAGTAATAAATTTTTTACTGTAGGACTCTGTCCCAGAAATGTGGTCTTATTGGAATTTCTCACACTGTATTTTGCTAAGATTATGTGCTCCATCTATGTGAGACTTTGAGACCCATGAATCCAAGTCGTTCACAGGTTGGGAGGGGTGGGGGCAGGGGATTGTCAAGAGTGAAAAGAATGGAAGTTTTCTGCTCCATAAGTCTAGAATATTTTACATATTCTGCATGTTTTTTATTGAATTCCTCAGAGGTTTTTAGACCACTAGCTATAGTAAATAAAAACTAAGAAATAAGTGGCATTATTTCAGCTTTCTTTATTTTCAGGATTCCATTCCCTTTCACACCTCAAGCTGCACCCTTAAATAAGGGTGAATTTTGCATTATTGCCTTTTATACCAATATGGGAAAAAATAAAACAAATACTATAGTAGTGCAAACTAGCTGATGGATACAGTAGTTTCCTCTGTAATGGAATAGTTATTTGTCATATGGCTATGTGGGATGTGAATATAAGTAGTACCTTGCTTCTAAAATGACTGATAGGAACCTAAAAAGTATCTTTGTCATATGCTGTCTGCTACAAACAAGATAGATAAGAGGCTTCTGTCTCAGTCTTTTGCATACAAAGACAGATTCATCTCTCCATTGAATATGCGTACTTTGAAACAAGAACAACAAAAAAAAAAATCTACAGCTGTTAGTTCTCTCTTTTTCAAAGAACACAGAAGAATTACATAAATGTAGCTAGATGATGCTATTGCCAAAAACATTAACTACTTTATTTTCCATCTTTTTTTCTGTGCATTGAGAGCAGCCCGAAATACTCAAAAAGAATAAGTGTACACTCTATCAGATTATTTCTTAAAATTGAAATTATTCCATAGCTGATAGATCTTGCAATTAAGGTAACGCTTCACCATTTTTAAATTGTCAGTTTAATGTGCTTTTGGGAAGGGGGGTGGTGGTTTGTCTTGACATGACAACTGCAGAGATAAAGTTTGTCACATTGTGCTGAAGATGAAATATAAAGGTCATCTGCTTAATTATGGGAAAAATAACCTAAAAAAACCCAAACAAACAAAAAACCCCCAAGAAAATACAGTCTTATAGGTTAAAAAAACCCCAATGTAATTGCATGATCACTATTTGGAACATTATTTTTAATATCCCTGTCTTCAAGACCAGAGAAACTTTTCATTTTTTTCTGCATGTTAGAAAATCTTCAAGCTGAGTATAAGATTTGAAGTCACTAAGCATAGGGAAGATATATACGTATCTTCTTTTTTTTTTTTTAATTAAATTTAAAGCTTAGATTTTTTTTTCTTTAAAGCTTAGATTTTTTTTTTCTTTTTAAATCAGGGGCTATATTGAATTTCAGCAGCTCTTAAGTTTTATTGGAAACAAATGTGAGATCCTATTCTGTGAATACTATTAATTTCTTTCCTTTTCTCCTTACACAGGAACAAAAAACTGAGAATTTTATCCCTCTGTAGATCACTACTTGCTGAATTTTCTTATTGCTTAATAAAAGAAATTAAGTTTAGTTAAATATTATCAAGATGTGTGTACCTACAATCTTGACATTACAGAAGCATTTTTATTTTTCATATTATTTCAGTGTCTTTCCAAGAGACAAAAACTGTATTTTATTTTTTTGATAATTCAGGCAATGAATCAAATTAACTCCCTATAACTGGGGTTTTCTGTACATAGATATAGAATCAAAACTGACATCTCACCATTTGTGGTTATTTAACTGCCTCTGAATTTCTGCTGTGGGTAAAGGCAAGGCTATGTGTTTTCTGCTTTCCACATTTCTTCTTCAAAATATCCAATGAGTAGAAATCACAAGAATGTGAAAGAATTTTAATTAATAGCAGGACAACACTTGGGCCCTCCAAAATTCATGCATGGAAGGAAAGTTTTTGAAGTTACAGAATATTTTTTTAAAGGAAAACAAGACATTCATAGGCTTCTTTTAATCAGAACATTAAAAGCTTTCAGCCTAGAATTTAATATTTTAGGAACTTTTTCAGAATACCTACAATAATGCAAATATTTGTTTCACAGATTTGGTCAATAGCATGTCCAGTTTAGTTTCATATTTTTGTTTCAAGGGTGTTTTCAACACACATATCTGCAAAAAATTTGTTTGTGAATGGTGATCAGCTCATGGCTTTTTTGCCAAACATTTTACATTATCACTTGAGACAAATCAGTGTTCAGTGGGTGTAAACTCCTAATGACTTTACAGTCAAGGCAAACATTATGATAAGTAACTGCATAATAAATCTGCTTAGAGAAGCATGCATGTTTACCATCATATCACAAGAAAAAACCTTCCTTCATTTTAAGGTGAACTTTTGCCCTTTCCATATCTATCTCATGACCTTAAAATGTCATCACAAGAGTGTCCACACTCTGTGTTTAATTTATCACAATGACATCTGGCACAGAGCTTGCTCAAAGCATCACCCCACGTGGCACAAAGGGCGCAATAACAGCATACACTTCTATGCTTTATTTTCTTCCCTCCTCTTCACTTGTCAGGGAGCAAGAGAAATTTCTTTGGTTGCATTAATTGTACATACACATTTGTACATGTAATCCCGTGTCGCAAGGTGCTCCACCTAAAATAGACTGCTTCTCTTCTTCTTTCTTTTTGAGTAGTAATAGTGGTTTGCATGCAGCAGGAAACAGGAGGAGAAAAGTATGCAAGCAGTCTAAGAGAAGAAAGAAAATGACCACTTCATCCATACTTATGTGGCATAGATTGGTTCAGAAAAAGCACAGACTATATGTCTAGCCTGTATTATATTTTTGTATCCTTATTCTGGCATGGATGTCTTCACCCAACTCTACTCAATGGGTCAACAGGTTAAGTCCTAACAATGATATCACATGCATGTATATGAGAATTAGTTTTTTCAGGAAGAAAACCAACCTAAGGGTCTCTACACTAAACACAAGCACAGGTTTCATTATCTCTTTCCCCTACTGTACTTTTCGAGTATTAATGTACTTAAAATTGTAACAGAAATTCTTGAATTCACAATGAAAAATTTTAAACAAGATATATTCACTTTGCAATGGTGATTTCTGGAAACATTCATTAATAAACCAGTATAAAATAAAAATATTTTCTTGTTTGAAAAATACAGTTCTGAACTTTCTACAAGAAGACTGGATATTTAGCAAAATTAAAGAGCATCTTAAAAGACACAGGATCAGGCATCAGTTGAAAATATCCTTACCAAATATTACAGCTTTCATGTTGTGATTTATTTCTAGTAACTAAATTCAATGTCTGGTATTTACCTAGCTGGTATTTTATCTCCAAAGCATAATGGTGAAGCTGGGTAGAGAAACAATCACAGATCCGGGTAATTAAAAACAGAGTTAGTATTACCCCTTGGTTTTCACTGAGACAAAAATAAAATGCATACCCCAATAATGTTCAGACTCCATGATGCCTCATGGTGGTTTATTGTATCAATGAAGAAAAATATTTTCCAAAACCTATATTATTTAGCCATGTTCATTCCTCTGTTTGCTGTTACAGAGAGTAACATATGTGCTGCATTCAGCATGAAGTTGCATTGTACACTGGCATGCCTTATATTTTCAATTGTAATACAACATGTTATATTAACAACTGTGAGCATAAAGATTTTGGTTGCTTCTTTGTAATTAAATAATATGAAATATTATTAGCTAACAGTACATATGAATATCCATCAAGAAGATTTAATGACAGAACTGTACTAGAACAAAGGGGAAAAAATTGGTAAGAGAAAGACAATTTTTTTTAATATTGTACGTTAGAGAGGGAGTATTGTAGACATGTGCAAATAAAACAGTCGATTAATTACAGTGGTTTAACACGTGATAATGGAAAAACCAAAAATCACAAATTTATCATGAAGTTTGCCATGATTTTTATATCAATCATTATTAAGATTTTCAAAAACCACTAATTCAGAACTTAAAAAAAAAAAAAAATCCAACTTTTTCCTGCTTTTATCTTTGAAGAGTTGCAACAGGTTTTTCTAACTGGAAGGAATAAAGGCATGGAAATGCAGTTTCCTAATGTGTGACTTAGTTGCAAGGAAACAAACCACCTCTTCTTCTTTTACATTATAAAAATATTTTAACTTTCCTATTCTAGAAGATAGTTTTCATTAGAGGGGAATCTTATATAGTTTAAATGTCAGCTGTTCACTTTTTCTCTCTGCATATAGTATAAGACAATTTTCAGAGGCTAGTTTAGCACCAATATCTGCCCAGTTTGGAGCACTACAGCGTTTTCTTAAAGGCCACAAAATGGCATTTTTCTCAACAGCCCACATACAATCGTGGCCAGAAAAAATGCAGAAAATTCTAAGGTAAAAAAATAGTCCACAGATTTTGGTTCTTTTTGGAGGTTTGTATGCCTTACTGTTACTATATGCCTATCTGTTACAGTAACGCAATGTCATATCCATGCTAAGAAGAGTTAAGAAATATATTTCAGTTAACTTCTCTGCTACCTAATCTGTCTTCCCGTACCATGACTTCAACATGCAATTTTTTGATCATAGAAGAATAGACGGTCTGTGTGAATATTTTTAAATATATGATGAATTAGTTTTTATGCAAAACTTTAAGTTATTTCTCTGCTTTTCTACTATTCTCTCTTTCTAAAGTTAGCACCAGAATCTTAGATTCATATGAATCTAGCTTAGCCAAAACAACTCCAGAATGTATTCTTTATGTTTCACAAAATATTACAGAACTTTCTTTTCTCCAAATGTTAGAAAACTTTCATGCAAAGGGAGGTCAAGGGACCTCACAGCACAGAGCATGCAGCATGTGAGACAATTCCAAGGGCTCTTCAAAAGGGTCTAAGTGCATGGGCCATGAGATGTCATGGAGAAGACTGATGGAAATTTCTGAGAAGTGTTATTTCTTTCTAGAGATGGGACTGGCAATAAAATGGGAATACTTGATGCACAATCCCAGGTCCCATTTGACCGGATGAGCTGCTCCTCTCTACTGCTAAATGTATGTAACTGGACATGGCAGATGATTAAGGAAAGAAAGAGGGAAAGAGAGAAACCAGCTGCAAATTGACAAATTGTGAAGATTGGTACTGGGCTACTGATGTTAGCTACTGCCAGTCCTTGAAATTAGACCCTATAATATCATTACAGCTCTGGATTTCCATGCTATCACTTTTACCCTTTGTCAGATATGTTCCTCCAGTTTGCCTGACATACCCATCATTTCCATCATAACTTTATTTTTAGTAGCCAAACAGGAAGAAGACTGGTAATCTTTGTTTTGGTGGACTATCCTTTAACTAAAGCCTAGATACTGTTTCATATCCCATTGGGTCAGTCACTACCCTGTCCAAGAGAGTAAAGTCTGTCTGATCACCTAGAATAACTCTTCTCTTGATTAGGATCAGACAGAAGATTTTTCTGACCTCCCTTTGTCACTAAACTACCTGAATCACCTGGGCATAACTTCCAGGGAAGGCTAAACACAATCCAGCTGCACTTCATGCAAATACCACCAAAGTTGCAGGTTAAAGCCCTGTATGGGATATTCACTTAGGAGTTGGACTTGATGATCCTTGTGGGTCTCTTTCAACTCAGGATATTCTGTAATTCAAACATACAGATGAAATCATCTTCATGTGTTGATATGAGCAATCACAAAGCTGCCCTGATTAGAAGGGAAAAATTACTGAACAGAAGAAATTGTCTGCTGATGAAGACTAACACAGAGGGGATGTGCAAGACTGAATCAGAAAGCCTGAGGGCTAGACTGTGTACCAGAAATGGAAAATTGTAGCTGTCCTCCTTGAACTTTCTCCAAGGCACATAGAAAACAGAAACATCTTCAGATACCATTGATAAGTAAAAAATCAAGGGATTATAATATCAACCTGGTGTCTGAAAGGTAGAAAAGTCTCTGGAAAAATAAATTTGCTCTGAAAGAGCAGAAAACCTCATAATCAATTGGATGCTATCATGTGAAAAATAGAAATTAACAGTATCTATTGATTACTTGAAGTAGGATGTCCTACAGCTGCTTATATCTCTGTATTATAAAAATAACTTCATTTTTGTCTAAATGGACCCTCTCTCTCTCTCTCTGTCTCTCTCTGAGAACTTTCTGGGTTGTTTTCCACATGAACTTTCTATGAGATCTTGGACTCTCATTTCGGTCTCTGTTTCACAGAAAATTTTTGAAGTGAGACCCTGCCCCTGATCATTTTGCTTTGTCCTCCCCCCATTTCTGGATTGTTTGGCTCCTTTGGAAAAGTGTCTAATTTGCTTCATTTCTAATATTAGTATTTTATAAATAATACCTATTTGCCATATAACAGTAGAGAAAATGGGTCCAGGAACAAGAAGTGGCTCCAACACCTATTTACATATAAAAACCTATTTCCACACCTCTGAAATTTCTTGCCTTCCAGAAATTAGAGAAATCCCATCTCTCTGTTGACAGCAACACTTCATTGTACTGAATTCTGAACCCTGTCTGGCAATTTTAAATGTTAATTGTCCTTTTCCTACTATCATGTTTTAAAAATTGCAAGATAGACTTCAGTCTCTTTTTATTTGCACTAGGTAAAGCTGCTTGGATGCATTTACAATTTCAGCTTCCATAACATGTGCAATGAGTTCCCAATTTAATAGCATTCTATTTTTTAATAAAACCTTTCTTATAAAAATAAATGAATATAAGTAAAGATTAATAATACTTTATTCACCTTTCCCCATGCTTCATGAATTTACGTAGATTTCTATCATAATTCCTTCAGTTATCTTGTTTTTACCTTTAATGGAGTAATGTATTTATTCTCTCATTAGCTCCTATAGAAATTTTTTACCTTTAATGGAGTAATGTATTTATTCTCTCATTAGCTCCTATAGAAATTACTTTGATCATTGTCTCTCTTTTTATACAAGGGGCAGGGAAGGATTAGAATCACGTGGAACATGATAATGATCAGACATATCATCAGGTATTTAAATTGCAAAACTATATTTTACTTCTGTTTATATTTACTTTTAAAAAAAGGACAATGTTTGATTTGCCTTTGCTTATTTACCTCTGACTGGGGCCACTGGAACCAGCAAAGCTTATTCCAAGTGTTCTCTTCTGTGTTGCTATAGCTAGTCATTTTCTTATTAATCATAAACTTAATGGATAATGTAACCAGGTGTTAAGCACTGTGGTCTGATCCGGAAGGTTACCTACAAACTCTAAAATAAATTTGAGGATTTAATTGGATTAAAATCACTTTCCAGCAGAATTGACCAGACAATGTATTAATTATATACATTTTTTATTTATGAACGAGTTACCAGACTATAAATAACCTCAACATTCTCTATGTTTTGTGTTGATAATGTTCTTATTTTTCCCAAGTATCTTTGTAAAAGCCTACTAAGAGCTCCATTAGAGACTAACTTGGTCATTCATTCAGGTCTTTTCTGCTACAGATTTAACAGCTATCCCACTGACAAAATATGCTCTTTGAGGAGTTTTGATTCCTTCACATGTTCTCACCACCTTCTCTTCTCTGGCTAGAAAAGAAACTGCATCCCCTTTCTTTTGATTTTCTTCTTAAATATGTTATCACAGAGGTGTAACCAACACCTCTAATTGGCCCAGGCTTGGCCAGGGGCATGTCCATCTTCAGAGCTGTCAGCAATTGACTCTGCTGGACATGGTGGAAGCTTCTAGCAGCTTCTCACAGAGGCCACCTTTGTGGCCACCCTCACAACCAAAGAGCAGGCCAAGAAAAACCAATGCATCTTGGCTATTTCAAGACACTGAATAATGAGAGAAAAAAAAAATCTGAAGCTATAGATGAGTTAGGTCATTATTAAGCAAATTTCAAAAACCTTGCAATTATCACATTTCAGGGTTTAATGATCTGGAAGCTATAAACTGAACACATGGATTAATTTATTTATTTACCAATTCATTTACTAGACATCTTTTTAAGTTAGTCTTATTGAACTTACATCCCCGGTACTCAACATTTTGTCCTACATATTACCTTCAATGTTCATTTCAAATTCAGATTCTTTCAGTATGATCTGCTTATTACTACATTTTAGTCCTGCACTTAAGAAAATGTGACTCTGATCTTATGCTTGGGACCTCCCGTTGCCATCATAACACAAGTGGATAATAAAAAATAATGTATCTTCCTACATATTTAACAGAATAATGATTAAGAAATTGTTTTGATTATTTTGGTTTCATATGGCTTTCTTACATTTGAAAGTACAATAAAATTCTGCTTTTAACACAACTATTGAGTTTTTCAAATATGCTAAATTTTAGTTAACTATTCTATGATAACTTTAAAATTCAGAATTAATACCTCCCTGCTATCTTTTTATTTCTAAGTGTTTCAGTACTCATGCAGTCCACAGAAATGGACTGAAATCTTTAAGAAGATTTTTAAGATTAAAAATATTTAAATTTTGTAAGACTTTGAACATTCAGCTTGTCCCTCAAAGACTGTGGTGGAATGTCTGTCCTCAGCTTAACTTTCCATGGTTTTCCTTTCTTAAGAGGCAGAGGAATAGTGATTATTCAATGCTGTTCTGAGATCTGGAAAGTTGATACAATTCCTAAAGTTACATGAAAAATACACTTCATCACATTGTTCTGCAATTTATCATTAGGAAATCATAAAAATCTAGACCAGATATCATTATAGCTATAAGCAGACATTTTTGTCTGAGTCCACAAATCCATTTTTTATACAATGGAAGCAGGGACCTGCAGCTCTTTATAAAGAAGTGATCTTGTTCACATCATGTTATGTCATGTGAGAGGCTGCTGAACTTTTTTCAAGATTAGAGGGACATTCGACACCCCCCCAAAAAAAAAATTCTTTTTGTTATGATTTCCAGTGCTGCAAAAATTTGTAGCATTGTAAGATATATGTCATAATGTGCTAAATCATAGTGTTATATGCAAAGCTAAAAGAAAACATCATATGAAAAGCTAACTCATAATTCTTTAAAATTCTTTAATTATAGTTAATCCTATTAAATTTGTATTTAGGGAAAAAAATAGAAAACTATCACAAATGGAATAGATAGATCTATGGTTTCACATTTTAATGGAGAATTTAAAAAAACAAGCACAGAAACAAATCAGGGATATAAACTTGGGATAATAAAATACATGCAGAAACATGCTATGACAAAAATCATCAATATTAATCCCAAGCAGTTTGATTTAATTGTTTCTTATAAAATATTCAAGTTGTTGAGGATGGGTTTCAGCATATTATGAATTACTGTCTAACATATGCATAAACAAAAATTCACTAACCATATGCAATCAAATTTCCTTTTTAAAAAAGGGAGAGATACAGCGGACTAACATTTTTAAAAGCGTGTGGGTGCCTAACAATTCATTTTTTACAGAGACTTTAAAAATATCTTGATACCTAAGTCCCATTGGTTTCAGGTAATGATAGAGATGAATAAGTCATTGTCATAGCTTTTGTGTCATGATGGTCTGGATGAAGTCTAAAATACAGACAAGTGAAAAATGTGCACATGTAAGTGAATAGAAAAAATTTCAGAATTACTACTTCCTTTTCTCTTTCACTTCTGTTCCCTCTACATTAATTTTTTAATTTAATTTTCTAGTGTAGGTAATGCAGTGTGTCATTTAACACAGTAAAACACATCTGATTAGCAGAATCCAATAAAAGGAAGTTATGCAAAATTACAGTGCAGATTCCAGAAACAGAAACCAATGCAAAGAACAAAGCTATACTGAAGCAAAATTACTTAAGAATTTGGACACTAAATTAATGTAATTTTGAAACTAAAAAGAAATCTGAACATTGAGTAATTAAATCAATGGAGTAAATTAAAGCATCCATTAACTGACTTACAGGCAGAATCACAACTGCAAGTGTGGTTCTCGAAATGATTTCTTTACGAATAGCAATTTTAAAATATTTTCCAGTGGTCTGTGTACTATACATAATTTTTACATAAAAAAACTTTCCAAGCTTCCTTTACAAAAAGGAGAACAGCATCTATAATTTGTAGATATAAATATCTAAATCAGTTTGTTCTGTATATTCAATCTATAGCATTTAGCAACTGTGTTTCAGCCTAGTTCAGCTTTTCCTTTTTGATTTTCCCTAAGAAGTATTAAGCAAAATCTTTCTGTTAACTCAATATGTTTGCCTCTACATTAGAGGATCTAACTGTTGCAAAATAAATAGAAAATAAATAGTAAGTCAACAATGTGGTCTGAAATATGTGAATGATGAAAGCAAAAGATTTCACTCTAACAGTGATATCTCCCAACACTGTGCATGGAAAAAAGTACAAATGTAGTGAAAATTAACTCAGGCTGTATCTTGCAGATGTATTTTGGTTTTTTCCAATAGAATTATAATTCAATATTAGACACACAACAACATGTTCAAATCTCTTACAATTTTTTGCTTTCTTCAAAACATGTTGAAACTCTCAAGACATTTATTTCCCAAATTAATTAGAAAGAAAACAGAACTGAAGTATGTTTAATTTTTGTGTGTGTGCGTTTGATTTCAGAAATTAATAATTTTCTCCGTGCAATTGTAGACAGTTGCCCCACTTCAGAAAATTAGAAATTTTGCTGTTCCCCATGCGATAGAATGGAGAAAGGAGGAAGAAGTGGCAGAGAGAAACAGCGATGTACTAATCATGCTTTGGCCTCTAGATATATGACTTATTTTTAACTTTACTCTCCTTCACCCATCAAAGACAGTCACACTGTTTTCATTTCAAGATATTCAGTGTTCTGAACTTCAAAAACACAAGCCACATTATTTAGCTAGAAACAGATTCAGTAAAGTGTTTGATTGTAAGCATCCAAACTAGATTATGGAATCAATAAAACTGAAAGCTTTTATCTTGTATTCAATATTTCAACCTTTTTGTGATTACTATTTCAGGAAGTGCTGGACAGGGCAGATTTTTCAAAAATAGAATCTATTTAGCAGATATTCATTAGAAAATATTCTTCCTCAAGTTAAAACAATGAAATTAAAACTGAAAACTATACATATGAAAACTATACCAGGTTAAAATAAATATTCTGGGTTTCCGTACCATTTTGCTCCCACAGAAAATTATTAATTTTAAATTTGTTCTTTGTGTTCTTTAAGGTACATTTTTAAAGTGTAAAGTTACCGTTTAAAACATTCAATGCTTACAAAACTAAGTGCATGTAAAATCTATCGTCCTTGTTTTGTTTTCCTGAATATCTCAAGACTTTTTTTCCTAGAATGGATTCCTATGTCCCTCTCTTACAGTAAGTAAAAATTATATGAGGATTTCACACCAGTACAAGCACTATAAAGTACTTCAAAACATGCCAAATTCTTTACCATTTTCCCCCACTTCTGTACTTATATTGACACTTTTGACTGTATTATCTACCTCATTTTAAAAAAAAAGGAATGCTATATTCCAATTTTTTTCCAGATGATCTAGGTACCAGATTGCCTGTTGAAACACAAGATTTACATCAGTTTTCAAAATCCAGCTACATTGCAATTCAGACACTAGGATATGTTTTAGGAACAGTTTTGAGATGGATAGAAGAAGAAATAAAGAATTGGTATTAATATATATTAACCATATTATAAGAGAGAGGACTAATAACAAATCAAATTAGCCTTAAAATTATTGCAAACTGGTTGTCAAGATACATCAACTTGTAAGCAACAAAAAATTTCAGGAGATACTGTATACATTGCCTAACTTGTGGCCATTAACAGGATATTAACCCAGTGGTATTACATTTACGTCTAGACTAGCAAATGTCAAAATAAAGCATGGATGCTCTGTAATGCTAAAGAAACCCAACACAAAATTATTTTATCCATTTAAGGAACAGAGAAACTGCCAAAGAGATTGAAAGTAACTTTCATGTGTCAGCTGGCAGTCCATTCTCCATAACAGGAATCAAGACCAATCTCAGGTAAGTTTCTGTCCTGTAAATTACACAGTCAACACAACACTGTATTTTAAAAGAAGAAAAGTCTATTCTGACAGCATTTTTTATAACTAACATCCTGAAAACAATAATTTTTCTCTTTAGCTATCTTTCAAACATAAACAGCCCACCCAAATGTAAAGTTCAGCTTCTTCTATAGATTTTAGCAATCTTTGATTGCTGATGCACGCACTTTGCTCATTATAAATTAATAAAAGGGAGGCAGAGTTCTACCTGAAGAACTCCGTCTGTCAAATGTGTGGTTAGCATGGTGTTTTTCATAAAATTCTGCTGTGGATGGCTAACATGCTGATTAATGGATTTTAAGAACGAGTTTGCAGTTTTGAAGGATAAGTACTCTTTCCAAATTAGCAATCAAAAAATTGTAAAGATTTTTTCATCCTACAAATATATGCACATTCATTTAGAGTTGGTATATTAATATATTAATAAATGACAATTGCTACAGAAGGTAATCTAGCAGTAAATTAAATACATTTCATGACCCACTCACTCAAAATATATTATCTTTTATGTATATTATTATGCATGTAAAAATAATGGCACATAAATGACAATCTTAAAGTCCCATGTAAAACCCAAAGCCTATTTGTCTGATGAGTTAAAATAACCTTGAACAATTTAGACAAACTTACTGTTTGATAACTTTATAATATTATGTAATTGTTCCATCAATTAAAGTCTCAGAAAAACCCAAAAATACCCCCCAAAACAAAGACTGCTTGACTATCCATCTGAAATTATCATCAAAGGATATTTTAGTGCAAGTTACAGTACCAATAACAGAAAATAAATATGGATCCAATTCCTTAAGGCATTTCTTGCCCTAGAACAGTAAAAATTATGTAATCCATGCTTTAATTCTGGGGGGGTGGGGGGGGGGGGGGGTTGCTACAGGTTTTAAATTATGAAGATTTGATAACCTGCCCAGTATATGCTCATTAATGAAGCTATATTTATGATCCAATAGAAATGTCACATATAATCTTATTACATCTTTTAGCCATTATGGACAGGAAAAAAATCAGATTATTCTTTTGGAAGGACACTTCCTGATTTTTGGAGAGGGTTATCAGTTCCTAACCAGGCCTTCTCTTATATAACATATCTCCAGGTGTTTCAATCTGTTCTCATTAATTAAGGTTTCCAGAGTTTTCTGGACTTCCGGACTTCATGTGTTTCTCCAGACTTTGCAAAGATGTCACCCTTTTCTTAAAGGTCAGTTTCCAGAGCTTTTGCCAGGACTTCATCTATGAAGACAGTTACTCGTTAGCATGTATTTCTAGAACTTTTTATTTCTGAAAGTAATTTTTTCAAATGTATATCGGCTAAATTCAGTATTTGCTACTGTATTCATAAGCATGTAAAACATGTTAGGACATTTTTTGCTTTTTAATTTTTAATTAATTGTGTAAGATTGCTTGATCTATGGCAACTTCACAGGGAATGACACTTTATATCTCTTTTGACAGTAAGCCAATAACAGCTGTTTTCTTAGTAAGGTTACCTAAGTAGGTTTTCATCTTTCTTATGAAACTTCCACTCAGACTTCTTTGCTTCCCAACTTGACTTGTGGAAACATCATACAAGACAATGAAAAATGTCTTAGTTGGGTAATGATACTGACATATATATTTTATTTTTCTGAAAGTTTTGTTAGCCTGAACTATAAGGAGATGAAATTTTTTTGGTATGATATACCTAGAAAAAATTCAAGTTGGCCATTTTTCTTCTACTTTTTTTCCTCCATATGTGCAAATGCAGTTTATTTTAGTATCTGTCCAAGTGTTTTTCTGAAAACTGAAATTATTGTTGCATGTCTATAATTCTTCATCTGTTTCTTCTAAAAGCCTGAAAATAATATTCATCATTTTTCAATCTTCTGGAACCTGGTCTGTTCCCTATATGCTCTCAAAGATAATTGTTAATGAATCCATAAATATGTCAAATGTTTGGAAAAGCTTATTTTTTCTCAAGTAGTCTCCAGCTGTTGCTAGGCACTGTACCCTGAATTCTTATTCACACTTATCTCATACAGTAATCCCCACAGTGGATTTTTAGGAAGACAAAGACACTGAACTATGTTCTCCCATGATTGTTTGTTAACACCTTCTTGATTAATCCAAGAATTAATATTCTACTTAGTTTTTCTCCTACCACTGATGCACCTACATTTTAATTGCTCTTAAATTATTATAATGTTTTTAAACATGGTTTATCTCATACCTAGTATTGATTTACCAAATCCTGCAGATGAAAAGCCTGAAAACTTTAAGTAATTAACAACAGAAAATATTTAAACCATTCTAATAAGAAATCACTGTTTATCAAGAGAGCATTTCAAGATTGAGGAGAAAATGGCAGTTTAAGGGTTGTTCTTCAATTTTAATGCCCTCTATGCATCAGGCACTTAAGCCTGCTGAGGGGACCATAGCAGAATGAAACTGAAAGAACTTGGAAACCAGTACTTTCAAGAATTTACTGCTCACACCTGGAGAATAATTTCTTCTTGCCCACTGTTCCAAAAATGGAAGTCACCTCTTCTAACTACTGGGAACACCTCAGTAGCTTTTGCTATTTTGGATTAAGAACAAAGTCTTTGGGAATGCAGAATAGCAAGTGTGTATATGTAATGCAATGTTAATATTTAATGTGAGACCACAGATAATTCTTAAGCATAACAAATAATATTCATTCCTCTTCTATAAAAGGAGAAAATTCACAATCTGGAAATACTAGCCAATACAACAAAACATACATAAAGTGACAAAGCTTTGATTTTCCTGGAAGAGCAGTAGTAGCTGAAATTTCCTGCCAGCTATACACTTTATTACAATAATAAAAACAAATACACTTGTTCTTTGCTATTTTTTCCCTTCAAAAATGCAACATAAAATTATTATGGAAGCTCATTTGAATAATATTTGTGAATGAACTTTTCCTAGATATTTATGTATTTTATTAATAGCATAAATTAGAATATCGTTTATTTCCATCCTGAGAAAAGTATGCAGTCACAATAATGGTTTTAGTAACTAGTTATGATTTTTTTAAAAAACAAACAGAAGCAAACATCCAAACAAGTATTTATTTTATTTATTTCCTGGGACTACTGTGCTGTATTTACTGACTATATAGAAAATGAAGCAATCAGGTTTCAGTTAAACAAAAACGTGTTAAAAAACTATAACAATTAATTTTTCTAGCACTATTATACAGAAAAAAAAAATAATGCTTCCCCTACATAATCCTTTAAAAAAATAATTCAAAGTATATATTGAATTATTTCCTAGGATATTAACATCTTACCATCATACAATTGCAAATCAAATTCTTTAAATATCCTAGGCAGAACTTGGAATGCAACCTGTTCTGTGCATCTGTACATTTTTTTGGTTATGCACCAAGTCATCTTTATTGAACTAGCACACACAGATTATTTCAACACAGAAAAGAAATTCACTTGATGCTCTCTAAGAACTTTAACAATAATGTGTGTAAAGAGAGGGACAAGACAAATGACCACATAAAAACCTGGGGCCTCAGCAGTGTATCTTCAATGTGGTGGACAAAGGTAATGAAACAATATGCTATTGCAAATTAATCATAATATGCAGGCCCCAAATTAGAATTCAAAGGTACAGGTTGAATGACAGTTTTTAGCACTAGCTCAATACAAATGGGACAATTTTTCAGTTGAAAATATGGCACTTTAACAGTATATAAAGTATGGTAATAGCTCAACATCTACTGGAAGAAATATTAACATGAAAGGAAAAATCCTCAGCATGACTTTTTATTTATATGTTAATTGATGTGTCAAGCATTTCTTATCAAGAGAGAGGCAAGGATTAGCTAGATTTGTGAAGTCAAAAATGCTTAGAATCATTTCTCTCATCATTCAAAAGTGTCAGATACCACTATCCTTGTTAATTTGTTTACGTTCAGTTTTTCTTCCTAAACTACAAATGTTTTTAATATTTTGATACAATAAGGGAAAAATTTTGATCAATCTATATTCTTATAACTACATTACTGAATTAGGCTTTAAAGTATGCATGTAAATGATTTTAAAAGAACTTTTTTCCCTGGACTTTTAAAATTTATTTGGAAATACTGGAACATATTTTTTTGTGAGACTTCAGTATATCAATATACAAAAATAATATTTCAGTTGGAAATTTTTTTTAAAATCCCATTAATATGATAAATTTTAGACATCATCATACCTTTTAATTTAATCACATTGAAAAAGCTAATCTGAACTTAGTTAACTATGAGGTGCAACTGAAGAAGTTCCCTTTGTCAAGCAGAAGATCAAAGAAAGAATGAAATTGCACTGGCTGGTAAATTACTTAAAAGCCATTTTGATTAAAGAATAGTAGCTAATAATCAATTTAATTGCATTAGAGTCAGCAACCTGCTGATAATAAAGCTGGGGTATATAGTTAACATGTGCTCTATAAAGTTGTATTTACAATCAATTGATTTTATGCAGTTCTGGACACAGATTTGCACTACAGAGACTTGAGGGATAAAGCTAACCTTGATTTAAAAGTTATGTTTAATAAATGCTCTCATTGAAAGTATAAAAAGGAAGAGGAAGAGGAAAAACAAAACCCAAAAGACTTCCAAGTTATAAACAGAGGTGTGTTATCCAGAAGCAGAACTCCACTATATTTAACCTGATTTCCACTATGTTTAACTTGATTCCCATAGTGTAATCGTCAACCGATTTTTTGGAACTAAATAAAACAAGGTACATGGAAGACTGAAATTCATTTAACAACTAAAATTTTTGCAGGGGCATTGACTATTAATATTTTTTATACTGAATTGATGTTCAGATATAAGGTCCATATTCTTCTGTTTTGTTCAGATTTCATTGCAAAAGTATTTTAAGATTTCTCTAAGGTGAAACTTATTTTTTCAGAACTAGCAACACACCTGGGGAAAAAAAAAGGTTTGGTTTACAGCAGAATGGTATATGTAATCCCTTTTTTATCCTCTCATAACTTATCTTGTTATCTTGCACCAGGTTAAAAGACATTTGCATGATCACTCTAGGCCAAAGGATACCAAGTTAATCTTTAGGATTCCACTCTTTAAAGAGGTGATGGATTTTTAGAGTCTCTTGCTTTCCAGGCTGAATGTGACTACATCTCTGTGTGACAGCCTGGCTCTATGTTCATGGAAATAAATTACTTGTGATAAGAACAGGGACCTTGCAACCATCTGAAAAATATATGCACCAGTCACTTCTCTCAGACCAATTCTCCATAACCTTCTAGAAATAGAACTGACACAGTTGCAGCTGCTTCATTGAGTTATGTCATAAGAGGATTCCTCCACCTATCCCCCCAAATCAAAATAATCTCCTCTTTAAGGAAAAATGTGAAAACATTGATGACTGACATATTGTATCAATTTTACTTCATTTTTTTAGAATTCAAGTGCCCTGATTTAGGTGGCTGACAATTGGAAACATTCATATCCTCTGTGACTTGTTTTCCATGTCAGGCCAGTGGGAAAGCAAAGAATAATAGACCAATATTGGTGCATGTGTGCTCAAATTCAGTTCTAAACGCTGGATATTTCTTCAGTCTGAGTACCTCAGCTGACAGATGCTATTCAGAATGACTGAAGTTGTCATAATATATTTCCAGTATTGACTTCCAAGACTTTTGACTATCTTATCATCTGACTGCACCAGAGCAATCACAAATGTGTCCACATCAGTCTGACAGTGTACTGGGACACCCTAGCCCCATTGCAAAGAATCCCTCCAAGGTTTGAAAATCAAGTCTTTCTACTCATTTGTTTAGGATCTACCATGTGCCTGTATGCATTTTCTGTCTGACTGTGAATTATGCAAAATAAGTTTAAAGAATTAATATGCATTAACAATATGCAGGCCTTCTGCATATCAGAGGTACAAGGAAGCCTTGTACATGAATATTAATCTTATTGCTTTGCATGATATCCAAGAAAATCTTCCTGCATAACGCATAAAATAAGGTTTTTTTATATAACTGAGGGTAATGGACTCTCTTTTCCTGTATTTTGGAGGGGTTTTTCAACATTATTTTAGTGTAAATGGTATCTAAAATGGAATATAATATAATAGAAAATAACTAGAAATTTCAGTGTGAAGAGTGAATGACCTTAAGAGCATCTTTCTTCAATATCTAGCAGATTATAAACAAATCTTTCTTGAAAGTTTGCTTACTCCTGTACTCAGAAGCACAAAGTTTGACTGTTGATGAAAGAGAAGAAATTAGAATGAGGGAAAAGTTAAACTTCTATTTTGAATGAATTATTATTTACCTTCAGATTCTGATAATTGATGGAAATTGAATGGCACACAATAAATTGCATATTTCTTAATTTAGGCCACTTTTAATTTCATAAGAGTTGATTTATTATCATACAGTGAATTAATAATTAGTCATATTCCTATCAATTTTATGCAGTATTTCATCATCACACTTCCCATTTACTTCACTTTGTTTTATAAGATAATGTCAATCCTCCTGAAATACCTACTTGATTGGAAATTTCCATCTTTGGAAACTACTGTGTCTTTAATACCCCCCTATAAAAATTGTATTGTGTAATGTTGATTGGCATGAAAATAATTTACTTTTCTTTTTTCCAACTGGTTTATATCTCAGAATCTACTTGGGTTTTGCCTCTCCTGTTTCTGTATTGACCACTGAAATATAATTGATCTTCTGCCTCCAAATTCCTGCTGTTTCATGAGCTCTGTTACGATTCAACATAATCTATTTCTCACTGATGTTGAAACACATAATAAGGTCACAGCAGGGAAGATTTAGCTTCATTAAAACATTATTATTACAAAAAATAAAATGATCCAAAGTAAATTGGTTCTGTCCTTGTGGTACAGTTTACATATATCCACGTTAATCTGAGCATATAAAGCAGCAATAAATTTGTTAGCCCTATTACATTACAAATGATTCTCCTTTTCTTTCATTTCATGGGAACCTATAGTGGCAGATGAACTTTCTGGGTGATATCTACTTTTGTTGGTTAAAAAGCTATTAAACCTCTCTGGAAAAAACAGAAAACCCATTCAATAGAAATGTTTATTTCTGTCTCTGAATTGTTTTGATTTTGCCTGTGTCCAACTAATGTATATGACAATTATTTAAAAGATATGAGCAAACAAGGAAATTAATTTAAATTTTGACCCTCTCAGACTATCATTTATCATCAAAACTCATAAGAAAAGGACCGGGCATAAGATTTAAGATAGAGAGACAGTAGTTGTTCTATTAATCTAGTTTAACTGATACTAAAATCTGACAGAACGAATTACAAGTTTCAGGCAGGAAGCCTTATCAATTCGTTACTACTTTCAAGGTTCTCCCTTCTCTTTCTCTTTGCCTTCAGCTGCTGGCAAAGGATAGGCTTTTGCAGTTCAATTTTTCAGTTTATTTTTGACTGCTTTTAATTAAATTTGATGGCCTGCTTCTGCACCAGGGAAGCTATTGGAATTGCACAACATTTTGCTGTTATAATGATGGCTCCCTTGATGTCTGTTCATTATTAACTGCTTTTCAAAATGCTTCTCTCAATTCTCATTTTATAAATATTTAAATAACTGAATTTCTATAACATAAATATCTGGGCTTTAGCGATAGGACTTCTATTGCCTATTTAACATGTTTTACATAGTAATATGGTTTTTAAATAATGATATACATTATAATGTTAATTGGGAAAGTGTTGTCCATAAATCACATTACTTTTAAGTGTCAGCAGAAATTGTAGTCATATTTCAAAGCAGCGGTAATCAATGAATTAGTCAGTAGTTTGTGAACTAGTGCTTATGTGACTATGGTTTTCACATATCTTAATTATTTAGAGCAACAGAAAAATAAATAATATAAAACAAAACAGAGCACTTATGATTTTTACACTAGAAGTGATACTAAAGGGATTAACTTCAATGCCTTCTGAAACAGATTTCTATTTTTAGTACAGGGTAGAGCAAAAAAAAAAGAGAAGGTTTTTTCATTACCATCATTTTGAGTAATGTGAAATAAGAGCCTGTTTACAGTTAAGATCCTTAAAGTCCTGCAACAGGCAGGAATTAGTTCTTAAAATAAATTACTCCTTTTACCATTTAATGGGTCAGCTACTTGCCCCATCTTCCATGGGCAGGGAGCCTTAAAGAAATATAATACTCTTCTAGATATTAAAGAAAAGAACTTGCACATCTTTTCTGCGTTGACAAGTTCTTTGTTCTAAAACAAGTCAACTGTCTTCAGTGAAAATGTTCTCACAGGAGGGATGCATTCAGTATGAGTAATATGGGTGAAATGTGGCACAGCACTACTCTGTATTGAGCAAATTTTGCTGATTGAATACAAAAAGAAGGAGAATAAGTAGTTTGTCATGTAGTTCTGGGAGCTTAGAATTATTTTAGAACATTTATTTTCCAGCAAATGTAAATTTTAAATTAATTTGACAAAAGGCCTATCTTCCTATTTGCCAGTATTCCTCCTAACTTTTACATTGCAATTTATTTTTTTATTTTTTCTTTAATATGGGCTCAAATTTATAGTTTTAGGGATTGCCTGCTGCTGCTAGTTCCTCACCTAGCTTTTTTACTCATTTAAAATAATATTTTGGGGTTTTTACCTTTATTTTAACAAAACAGTAATCATACATAAAAGGTGAAAATTCTTATCAGTTAGAACTATGCTTTACATAATAAAAGTATATGTGTATGCTGGCCTTCTACAATCATTCTTATGGAGCCTTTCTGTATAAACACACTTAAAAATAATTAAAAATTCTACAAAAAAGGTAAATTCAAAGTGCACTTAATTCATCTACAGACATTCAGAAATCAAATTACTAAAGTTTGTTTAAGATTAATTTAATTTGGTGCTTAATGAGGTCGGTCTACACTGGATGCATTCACATAGCAACTGAAACTAAAAGGCACGGAAATTCTCTAGCATGACACTTGAAAAAAGCAGTAATATAGTTACATACTAGAAGTGCAGCCAGGAAGCTACTTTTCCATGAAGGTAACATAGCCAGGTGTATCCATATATGATTTAATAGTGGCAGCTATGGTCAATCTGTCCTTAAAGACCCTTGTCCAGTTTAATAATCTGTACATACCTCCAATATCCCTTTCATTTTACATATTCAAGACTTTGGAATAAGTTCCAAATGAGTCCGTTGTCCTCTGTATTTCACCTTTTCCTAAATCTTGATATTTCTTGACATATTAGGGGCAAAAGATGTGACACCTTTAATTTACTCATGTTTTAGAGTTTTGTCTTTTCAATAATGTTAATATAGCCCCTTCAATTTGTCAGCAGGTGGTATCCCATCTGTCACACACAAATCCTCCAGAAATGTCATACTACTGCAGGAAATCTGTCCATCATGATCCTGCTGTCCATTAGCATAGGAAGAATGCCAGTGTTCTGTCCCCACTGATTATCCTGCCCTCTACAAGGACTACCTTAAACACTTCAAAGAAAATGCAAATAAATGGAATAATTTCCTGCACATGAGTTACATCTAGATGGGATGGCATCTTTTCTATGTTCAGTCATGTTTAATGGAAGCATAATTTTTTTCCAGGTGGTGCCCACTAAAAGAAGAAACAATATTTAAAGTAACAATTACATAAAATCAGAAAATCTTCTCAATTATTTTATCAATTAATTTTTGTGAATTGCTGCTATCTTTCCAGCTAACAGTGTACAACCTTTCTGGTTAGACAGGAGACAGACATACACCACCTGTACTTTTTTATGGTTGTAAAAGCACATAGAGTCTAAGCTGAATTCACATGCATGTTGGTTCCAGGCCATGTGTCCTTTGTAGCCTTGAGGAGCAGAGGAGAGTAGCTGGAGTGAAGAGAGAAAAAACTGTAGTTTCATTCTGAAGAGTTGATTACAGACAGGGAAGCCAAAATATATGAATGCAGATGTAATCTATGAATCTATTATGTAATCATCACTCCTTGGTCTTCTCTTTTCTGAATGTGAGCACCCACATTTGGCATTTTAAGTTAATACCTGTATGTCTAAGAACTGTACTGTGGTCCTCTGCAAACTACAAGTTCAATTTGCATGAGATCTTTCACTGATGATACAATAGGTCATCAGTGAAGTGATCTGTCCTACAGAGACTGAGTTTCATGGGGAAACCTGAAACTCACCATGTCTGGAACAAGTTTCACACAGATTTCAGATAGGACCTCCAAAGATAAATGAAGAAGAAACATGCATTAGCTGCCCTCTTGGAACACTGCTGAGCTTTTCACAACCTCACTAAATGTGTTGAGATGGAGGGATCAGGCGTTATATTTACTGCTAATATGCTTTGAAGCTGTAAAGGTTTAAACATGACTTTTGGTGTAGTAAGGAATTGTGTTAGTGTGCATGTAGGCTGCTTGCCAATCTGACTGACACTATTTGAATGCTAATGATTTACAAAGAACAGTAAGTCAGATTTAAACTGCTTTGAAAAAAAGGACACACAGCACCAAACTACAATGGCTTGTGAGGTTCGGACTGATGACAGATAAAATCTAGGGAGGTTTGTTTTTCTAAAATATCTGCTTGCAAGTTTGATTTGAACTGTTAACAATTAATTCAAAATTTCTTTCCTTTGAGTTACTGCAAACATTTCACAGTGAAGGAACCAAACTTTTCTTCAGAAATAATTCAGTCAGCAAGTATATTGCTATGGATAATATATTTATTCAGATATGAAGTAAGAATCAATACCAGAAAGGAGAGAAATAAGAAACATAATCACTTAAGGATGATGTCACTTTTAGATTGCATTACCTATTTATTTTAGTTTTGAGTTTTTAGTTTTATTTTAGTTTGAGTCAAAAGCAGCTGTAGAAAGAAGAGGTATAAACACAAAAATGTTTCCTCTTATTTTCTGTTCAATGAAATCCAAATCACTTTGGTACAAATGATATGTATTTTATACCAACATATTTAGGTGAAAACAACTTAATTTTTGTGACTGCTCCTACATTCAGAGCAAATAAATTAGCAAATCTTTATGGTTAAACATTTGCTTCTGAATTTGAGTAAAACCTGTTACAGAAAAGTTAAGAGAAGAGAATATGCAAAATATAAAACCTAAAGAGATCTTCAGAGATAAGGGAAGGTGTAACTCCCTTTCACAGTAAATGTGGATGTATTGGCAAAGTAATATCTTGAAAATATTTTACATGAGTGAATTTTGCTATTTGTATCAGTTCTGACATTAAGTATCACATATAAACAATTAATGTAAGAGACGATGCTTATTTAATGAATACCTAACATTTTATGATAGAATTTTTTTACTAAGTCATATTCTACATTATCCACAAATCAGAGAGAGAACACTAGCAGCATAGAAAAGAACAATTTCTTTCTCATAATAACAATGTATCAGACTTTAGTACTAGGACAAGTATTTACAGACTGAACAGTGCTCACCGTGGTATAGTAAATAAAAACTTTACTACTGCCAGTAGTAGACCACAGGCTCATTTTGCAAACTTTCAGAAATCAAGTCCATCACTCTCACTTTACCTAAAACTGCCTTGACTTGCCTGAAGTTGTGCTTTAACTTGTTCTGATATAATCTTTTCTCCTGACCTGCCTATCTCTGACTTATTTTACTTGGAGGTTTTGGGTTGTTGAGGCTTTTTGATGGTTTTTGGTTTCTCGCTTGCTTTGGGTTTTTGTTGTTTGTTTTTTCTTCTTGTATGTGTTTGTGGGAGGGAATTGTTTTGTTTCGGTTTGGGTTTTTCAGCATGTAATCATAATATTTAATAGAGTTTAATAACAAGTATGTAAAGTCTGTATGTAACATCTGTGGGGGTTTCATAATTATTTGGTCAAGAGGGCTTGCTGGCATGAAAACAAAGGCTTTGGAAACGGAGTGCATAATGGAATGTAGAGGAGCAAAGGCAGTAAATGACAAGAAAAGTGGTTCAGTCTGGCACTGGACACTCTACAGTTTTGAAGAACTTATCAAGTTCTTCAAAGTTGCTTTGGGTCAGCAGAACCTGATTCTTATGGGGCACCTTAAGAACCCAGACATTTGTGGGAAGAATATAGCCGTCCACATGAAATCCAGCAATTCCTGGAATGTGGAGATGACTGCTTCCTCAAAAAAAAAGTGAAATGTGTCAACCAGGCACTACTGGACTTGTTACTCACAAACCAACAAAAAACTTGCTATGCAGTTATCTTGGTTAGTCACAGCCTTAGCTGCAGTGATCTCAATATTGTGAAACTTGGGATCTAGTTGAGTGCATAAGATTGGTACGAAGACAAAAATTTAGAAGAGCAAACTTCAACTTGCTCAGAACACAGCTAGGAGGTATTCTGTGGAAGCTTCCCCAGAGGAGAAAAGAGCTAATGAGTGCTAAGAGTTTTTAAAGAATGCACTCATGGAAGCAAAATATCAGTTAATCACTTTTAAAGGTAAGGAAAGTAGGCAATGTAAGACATCCCCTTGGCTCAATGACAAGCTTTTGAGTCTGACCAGATCCAAAAGAGAAGCATACCAAAGATGGCAAAACAGGTGAAGACCCATTGAAAAAAACAAGAGCATTTCCAGGGTGTGCAGATATGCAGTTATAAAAGCAAAAGCTCAGCTCAAACTGGTATTGATCAGAGATGTCAAAAACTACAAGGAACTTTTCAATGATGACCAGAAACAGAAGGAAAATATCAGCCTCCTCTTAAACAGGAAAAGTAAATCGGGCACCAAAAATGGTGAAAAGGTAGAGGTTTCCAACATTCCATCTGCATCAGAGTTGCTAGGCCCTGGGAGAAAAATTCCAGGTTGAAATAAACAAAGGCACCTTCACTGAAGGAAGAACTGATGAGTAAATTTTACAATTTCACCCCTAAAATTGATGGGCCCTGACAATATACCAGGGCTCTTAAGAGAGCTGTCTGATGTCATTGCAAGGCCTCTCTCCATATTCTTTGAGAAGCGGTGAAGACTGGGAGACATCCCAGGTGACTAGAAGAAGGGCAACATATTTCTATTTACAAGGTCTTAAAGGAGGATCCAGGACTTTTTAGGTCCAATGATACTTCAGTCCCTGGGAAAACTATGGAGTGAATCCTCCTGGGGGTTATCAGAAAGTCAGACAAAACTCCTGTCTGGGAAAAGCAGCATGGATTCACCAATGACAAATTGTGCTTGACAAAACTAATGGCTTTCTAAAATAAAGTAACTTCCCTGATTGATGTGGAGTAAGCAGTGGACAGCATCCACCTGGATTTCTCCAAGTGATGTGCAAGATGGTATCAAATACAGCCTGGTGAATTATTCTGATGATACCAAACTGCATGGGCAAGTGGACACTTTGAAAGGGAGATCCACTCTGCAGGAAGACCTCAATAGGCTGGAAATAAGGGCTAACAAGAGCATCATGAAATTCAATGACGATAAAGTTTTGCACCTCAGAAAACATCCAGGAGAGTAGGCTGGCATCTACCTGGTTGGGAAGCACCTCTGTGGAAAGGGACCTAGGTGTCCTGATAGACAGCAAGATCAATATGAGTGAAGGATGTGATGCTGCAGCAAAAAAAGCCAGCAGGACCCTTGGCTGCATAAATGAGGACATCACCAGCAAAGACAAAGGGGTTATTATTGTACTGTTGTGGGCTGTGGTGGATCCTTTCCTCGCCATCAGGCCACACTACAATTGAGAAATGCTCATTAGGCCTTGGTTTTGATGAACTGCACCTGGGCTCAGTTCCTCTTGAGACAATCAGAAACACTCTCTGTTCCCAGGAACTACTGCTGTCTAATGAGCTCCTGGTGTTTAGCAAACAGTCTTGGAAACTTTTTCCTTTGCCTGAATAACAGCCCTAATGGGATACTATTTTTGTTATCAAACTTTCAAAGAAAGTTACCAACCTGAATTATGACCAGGATGGAAAATTACTATGACTGAAGCCCCCTCTCTTGCAGCCCTATAAACAACAATGGACAGTGAGCTTCTTTGAGCTATCCCTGACCACTGTGGGCTGCAACCACCAAACTCCCTCTGACTGGGATGCCTGTCAGAGCTAGTGAACTCTCAAGTTTTCTATACTCAGGGGATTGCCAAATGGCGACAACAACAGAACTTGGGTTGATAATCCCCATTTCTTGAGGCTTAACCCTTAACCCATGGAGAAGATGAAAAGGCACAAGAGTTGAGTATTTCAGTGAATTCGAGGTAACAGGTACTTT
The DNA here is from genome assembly GCA_013400915.1 of Pardalotus punctatus. Classification (NCBI taxonomy): domain Eukaryota; kingdom Metazoa; phylum Chordata; class Aves; order Passeriformes; family Pardalotidae; genus Pardalotus; species Pardalotus punctatus. Next base: position 17,708 of record VZTX01010664.1, on the reverse strand, counting down.
TTACAGACTCTTTATGTCTATGTCCTAGGTTACAATAGAGATGTATTCAAGTATTCTATTACCACCAGTTGTGGGGCATTAGCTGTTATCTCCTGCTATGACTCACCCCTGATAACAGACAATGGGCCCTAAGGAACCCACCCCGTGGCTCATTGACTTACATCATCCTGTTGTGAGATGCTCCACCCAGGAGGGAGGAGCCAAGCATTCCCACCTGGATATAACCTGGCCTCAAACTGCCCAAGTTAGCTGTGTCTACTGGGCTCCTAGAGGACAAGAGTTACCACTGAACCTTCAGGAGGAGACCAGACCTTCCACAGGATCACTGCTTCAACTGAACTACTTCATTTGGCCTGCAACCACCACCCTAACAGGGTATCAGGTTGTATCTGACATTGTCTGTACTTTTTCCTTGTATTATTACACTTATTTTCAATTTTCCTATTAAATTTTAATCCTGACTTGCAATCTCCCACTGGTATGTTTTCAAACTAATACAGTCTATTTGCATGCAAGTGTGTGATATATATCTGTTTGTTTGTCTGTCTGTTATAGCAGATGTACTAGGAATGTTGCTCTCCAGGGTTCTTAATCACTTTAGATTTGTTAATAAGATAGGCCTGTTTTGGTATAGTAAGTTATACACGAATCCTTTGCTAAATTGTTGGACTTAAGTTATTGACTAAGCTTAAGTTAAGTGCTGTTAAGACTAAATGCTGTTATGTGCTGTTAAGTTAAACTGAGTGCTGTTGGGCCTTTAGCCATAGAGGGTTAATCATGTCTGGGCTCAGCTTAGCATGGGCATCTACTCTGAACTTTGTGACTCAACAGGAGGGTCTTCTGTATTTTTATTTTTTTTTTATATTTTCCCTTTCCTATCCTTTTGTCTCTCTCCTCCCCTCACCAGCCTCTGCATAGATCATCTTGGGTTTATTTTGATNAGATCATCTTGGTTTTATTTTGATCTGGATTGATTGATTTTGGACTTTTGTTTGTTTTTTTTCTTGATGTGCTTTAGCGATCTAGTAAGTAGTAGTGTGAACCTTGACAATGAGTTTTATTGTTCTGTCACTTTTATATTGAAATTCTTTTTGCCAATACCTTTGCTGAAGATTCTTTAAGGGACCTTAAAACACTCATTTGAGGCACCCACTCAGTACTTGTCAGGCTGGACCTGAAATATTGTGCTCAGTTTTGGTCCACACTACACAAAAATCATGTGGACTGGCTGAATAGGGTCTAAGGAAGGGCCATACAGATGATCAAAGGACTAGGAAGCCTGCCATATGAAGAAACACAATTAAAAGAATTGAGTTTATTCACTCTTGAGAAAAGAAGGCTTAGAGGAGATTTTATCATGTTTTAGTACTTATAGAGTGACTACAAAGAAGTTGGAGACTCCCTTTTTAGAAGGAGTCATATGGAAAAGATGAGGGATAATAGATACAAGTTACAACGGGGGACAATCTGATTATATGCAAGTGGAAAGTTTTTTCACAACAATCAGATTTCTGAATAATCTCTCCAGGTAAATGGCAGATTCCACAATGTGGGACACTTAAAATTCAGATGGACAGGGTGCTATTCAGTCTTGCTTAGACCATGTTTTTGCCAAGAAAGTTTGGACCAAATGACCTTTGAGGTCCCCTTCTAATTAGGTGTTTTATAATTCTGTGATGATTATGGAGATGTATCATCTAATAATATATCTTTTGTTTATTCTATAGAACAGAAGAGAATACTTTAGCTGGAAGTGACCTACAAACATCTCGTCAAATTGCTCAGCCACTTCAAGGCTGATCCAAAGTGGAAGCATGTTACTAAGGGCATCATCTAAATGCCTTTTAACACTGACAAGCTTGGACCATCAACAAACACTCTAGGAAAACTTTCCAAGCTTTGATAATCCTCTAGGTAAAACATTGCTTCCTAATGTCCAGTCTGAAATTCCCCCGGCACAGCTTTGAACGATCCCCACTTGTCTTATCATTGGATCCCAGAGAAAGGAGTCAGCAGCTCCCTCTCCACTTCTGCTCAGAAATCTGAAGAAAGCAATGAGGTCACCTCTCATTCTCTTTTTCTCCAAACTGGACAAGCCCAAAGTCCTTAGCCATTCTTCACAGGACATGTTTTCCAGCTTTTCCATGAGCTTAACTGTCCTCCTCTGGATATATTCAAAGATCTTAAAATCCTTTTAAATTGTGGGACCCAGAACTGCTCCAATGTATCCAGATCCCTCTGCAGGGGTTCTTGTTGCTCAAGAGTCAACAGAACCTCTCAGTTTGGTGTCATCAGCAAACTTGCTTTCTTTCCTTCTGCATAATAATAAGGTGTGATCAGCAATAGTATTTTATTTAAACTGTCAGTATAACTGAAATATTAACAACGAATTATTTTTTTACATATAAAAATGTTACCTTTTCACCCTTAATAAGATTTTATATTCACCCTTAATAAGACTATGTAATCACATGTAGCAGCCATGTGATACTAGGGTGTCCTTCATGCAGATAAAAACTTCTGAGAAGTTTTTATAGAGAACGTGTACACAGATATTTCCAGACGCAAATCACCTTGCAAAATGTGGCAACCTTTGCTAAAAATTGAAGCAACAGCAAACCATGGCCTTGTCAATCATCACTCTGCTTTCTAGTGGCATAAGGAATAGTTTATCTTGAGTAAAAGCTGTGGACATAACAAGATATTTTATCCAAGCTTTACCTAGGATCTAACTGAACAGTTTTAGCTGAAACTTTAAGTTCAACTCAAGGCAAATAACTTTGCATGAAAACTTGAACGTCTGCACTTGAATGTCTGCACAAAGAGCTTCTGAGATCAACTCAACATGAACAGATAGTATCTGCCCATATTCATATCACACATACACACATGTAACCCATCCCAGAACTCAGCCAGGTATATTACCTGATTTAAAATATATATAAAAAAATCTTCAAGAATTCTCTTAAGATGTGTGTATCATATGAAATACAGATGCATGGCAGCCTTCTCATGATGCCAATTTGTACACTATGACCAAAAATTACCTGTATTCTCATATCTATAGACAATTTCCAAAAATTTTTGCCCTTTTTAAATACAAATATGTGTGTGTGAAAGTGAAAACGGACTACTTGTTTTCCATATTACTGAGAGCCTTGCACGAAGGACAGCTTCATTTTCAAGACCTTAACATAGGATCTGGAAAACTATCTCCCTGGATTTCCATGTATTTCCCATATAACTGTAGGGAAATCAATTCATTTTTCTGCACCTGAATTACACATTTCCACAAAGAAATTCCACTCCACAGGAATTATGAAAATAGAAAATGCCAGGATTCTACATGTAATGATATTCATATTATTATATTCACATGACACCTCTGTTTTGTCTGCTCTTGGTTTGTTTTATTTATTGAGTAGTTTGTATGTGTATTTCACATACAGTATATTAACCATCAATAAATTCTGCACTTATAAATATGCAAAAGTACTTAAAATTCTATCTTTGTAGATGTTCTGATTTCAAATGCTTTAAAGAATATGTCATTTACATAAACACTCCACTATTCAGAAGATACTTTTAAACTTGCATAAAATGCTGTCAAGCCTTAATTTTAATATATTAGTAGGCCTTGGTTTAAGAACTGCGGACAGAATTTTCATCATGCTTAAAGGGAATCAGTTTCCTGTTTTATCTATATATAACTTTTATCTCATTATTGATGAACAAACAGTAAACTAAACTTGTTACCCTGCAGACAATACCATGTAAAAAACAACTCCAAAACTGATAATAACAACTGCTGCCCATACTCACTACCTACCTATTCAAAGCCCTTAAAAAATAGGGAGACAGAAGCTAAGATTTTTTTTCTTGCCCTTATTTATAGCCTGAATCAATCTAGAGAAATGTCATCAGTGCATACATAGTTTCTCTTCCTGTGTCTAGGGGAACTTTCACTTCAATATATCTCCAAAGTCTGTTATCTTCACACACATAGATGGAACAATTACATGAGATTTCAAGATTAAGAGACAAATCATAACCAATTAGATCTTGTCAAATTATGTCATCATGCAGGACTTCAGTAAAGCTGCTAAAATGTTAACCTTGACCTTCAGCATGTATTAAAATCAGGGACTATCAGTTGATAATCAGATAAGTGCTCTCTGTGGAAAGAATAGAAGACCTCATCCAATGAGGGTACTAAAAGCTTGTGAAAATCTGATCCTGATGTTATCCAGATGCAAAGTGTTAACCTTTCTTAGAGATGAAATGTGAAGCCCTGGAACAAGGGTCAAGATAAACAGGTTCCATTTCTGGCTTAATAGCAGTCTCCCGATGTCAAATGCTCACTTTGCTGTGACCTTGTTCCCAAATGCAGAATGAATACAACAGTGTTTCTTTCCCTTGACTTTTATTCTACCACTGTGACAAAGATGGCTTAGAAAGAGACTGATACAAAAATATTTGGGTGTCAGGGTAATTTAAACTGCTATAACATGAACAACAGTAGTCTTAAAATCGATATTGTTCATTTTTTTGGGTTTTGTTTGTTGACACTAATTTTTAAGTGTTAAGCTAAATTTATTAATATACACAGACTTTATTTTTAATCAAAAGCAATCTTTTGCTTTAACTCTTTTACTTTGATCACTGGAAATACTTGTGAAATATGTATCTTAACACTCTCACTGTTCATGTGACATTTTTGGTGTTCCAGAGTATATAAATGTCTTAAATAATTTAGTCATTGCACTTTATTCATTCTGTGAATTATTTTCACTACATGCCAGTTAATATTCTGGAATTATTTGAATGGTATACATATTCAGTATGTACCAATGTTAAAATGAATCTGGGTTGCACTTCGCTGCAGTTTGCTACAATATGCATCATGTCCCCTTTCAAGCCTAAATTTCTGATAATTTCACTTACTGTTCATACCTACCCCCAAGAAGGTTATCTTGACATCCAAAATAAAAAACAGGTCCATATTTTACAGTAGAGAGGTATATCAACATCTCACAGGCTTTCTTGCAACTACTCTCCATCCCTAGACCACTGTGGTTAGGTCTAATTCCATTATTTCAATGTCTGTCACATACTGTGGTACCCAAAGCCTGCCAGATGTAATCTCAAGTATGAACAGTACTGCAAAATCACTTTCCCATATCTACTGGCTGCACCCTTATTAATGTAGTCCAGGATATGAGACTGCTTTTCCTGGGTTTACTGCTGTGATGGGGACAGCCTAGTGGCCCCAGAACTCCCAGAGCCATTACTGCAGAGCAGCTCCCCAGCTGGTCAGCATCAGCCTTCACTCTTGCTTCCCAGATGCAGTACTTCACATCCACTTTCGTGCCAGATTATTTTTCTGTGCAGAAGCCCTAACCTCGACTATATTGATCTCTTCATGAACATTTTAGATCTTCTGCAAGCATGATGAGAGTGAATTGTGCACCATTATTCAGGCTACTAGTGAAGAACATTAAACATTATTACTTTTAGTTTTCTCCTAGGCAGAAAGCACAACTTTCTGGTCACTAGCTGGGCTTTGTATTATGGATCACAACAGTAAGATGAGCAGTCAAGGCCATTTTAACACTGTAGGTTGTTTATCTGTTTCATATATCACCAACCTGGTAACAAAAGTACTATGAAAGCTTCATCAAAGGACTTCCTGAAGTCAGGCTAATCAAGTACAGATATCTTTGCATGTCTTCGGTCTTCTCATCAAGGCTATCACTTTGGATAGGTATGATTTGCACAGACCTGGATTTTCTCAAACTTGTTAAATAATAAGCCTATGATCTAGAGCCACCTCTGTTCTATAGAGGTGTAGTTCTACAGTTCACATAGCAGCTGTTAAAATATAAGATGCTACTTACCTGTGGTATATGATTATTGTGATATTTCTAAATTAATAATTTAAATTTAAATAAGAAATAAGTAAAATAAAGCTGTTATTTATAACTATGACCTCAAACAGATGTGTATACATTTCAAATCCCCCATCAGAGTGTTGAGGTTTGCTTTTATTCATCAAAATGTTTGTGAACCCTCATCATTCCATAAATTTTTTTCACACATGAGAAATATTTTGTGTTTGTAAGACACAGACTTTTTAGCATTGTGTAATAAATAGAATAGATGAAAGATTAAATAAAATTTAGTGTATTGATACAGAAACACTAGTGTTAATTTCACCTTTTATATGATTGAAGAAATAGGTAACATCCAGTATATCCCTACATTGCTTCTGCCTATTATATATGTATCTAAGAAGTAAAACTTTTTTGCTGCTTGAGAACTGGATAAACTTTTGATTTCTTTTTCTGACCTCATAATATTGAAATAGTGGACACATAACGGTACAAAATATTCTTACTCTTTATACTGCTAATGGTTGATTTTTGCCAGAAAACACAAGAAAATTATTTGTTTCCAATATTTGACTTTCAACATATTAAAAAAATAACCCCAAACCTGCTCCATTCACAAGCAACTGAAAAATGATAACAAAAATGAAAGCTGACAACCAGAAAAATTATGTATATTTACATATACATATATCATATACATATATCTACCAGTGTCCAGGATACCTAGGCAATGGTCACAAGGTAATTGTATTGGCTTGAGATCTTTCCCTTCTCGAGATATGTATCCCATTCAAGATTGGCTTTTGGCAAATTTATGTCTAAATCATATGGGATCTTGCTTCTTAGTTGCTTCATCTTGTCAGCAATTAGATAATGACAAAGAACTCCCATTCTCAAAGTCTCAGGGCGTTTCTTAGTTTAAGGTCTTGTTAGGCTTCATCTTTTTCAGTAGCTACTAACAAACTCCTTTTAGGCCACAGGTTTTTGGTTTCAAAGAGGAATGGAGATTTGGAGAAAATAAGCGGTCTAAAAATAATAAAGAGATTTCCTAAAGGCAGTTATCAATTACTAAATTACTGAAGGAATGCTCTTACTCTCCAGAAAATTTTGATTCTACATTAAACACTCGTAGAGAGTAAAACTCCTAGCATTTAAAATTTGAAAAGAAAAATAACTGTTCACATAAATATTATTCTCATCTTGAATTAAGAATATGCTACTTTGACTGTCTTTTCCCTCTATGATCTAAAAAGAATTGTTAAAGAATATTAGCACACTTTATTCATCACATTTGAGAACCTGTGAAGAGTTCTATTTCTTTTTTTCTATGTAGCAAATACTGTATATGAGTAATAACCTGTCTTGGTTTGGCTAGTGGTGGACCAAGAAGACAAACATCCATTCAAGTTTATCAGTATTTCTAATAATCAGTAAAGCAATTGATGATTCACGACAAACACTGCCACTGAAAATAATTTAGTTTCTGTATTAGACTATGTCTATGCAAATATCTCCAAATATATACGTTTTGAACAATTTTCAAACTTACAAGTATTTTAATGATGTGTGTGTTTGTTTTGCAGCGACACCAACATGTTTTCAGACATTCAACAATTTTGAAGTAGCATATCTTTTCTTACTCTCTGATAAATGAATATCTTTCATTGATACACTGCCCTCACCAACTCTCTTTCTTTATTCTTCCCTTTCACTTTTTCACCCTTTTCTTCTTTTCCCAGGCTAGTACCATTCAGGTTTCTTAGCAGATGTTGAAAGTGGAAAATAGATTTTCACTGAGAAATTATATTGTGAGTAAAAAGCAGATCTGACAAACTGAAAACCATCCTGCCTTTATATTCTCTACAATTTCCCACTAGCTATAGAAAAGTAGAATTTTTTAACATCTATCAAGAAATAAAACAGAGGAAAAATAAAATTCTAAGTAGAACTGAGATACTGGTACCCATGAATATCAAAAATCTATGACTAGAAGCACGAGAGGTTTACTTTAACGTGTGTGCATAATTTCAGTATGTGTGACTGTAGCACTGCTGTCACCTTAGCTCTTGCCATGTGAAGGATAATATGTGGGCCTCCCTCAAAGACAATTTTTGGACAACCAAGGCTTCTTACTCTCTCCTTCACCCACAATTGCCCTTCATGAGAAATGGAGCAGGAAGTAAGATTAATTTAATTAGCACCCAAATAATATTACTTAGAGTTTTTTTTCATCAAATTGTCTTCTGTATCAACAGATTATTATTTATCTGTATTTTCTTGGTTAATGGATATATGCACTATGTTCATGTTTATATTTATGTTTTATAATAATTTATCATTAGTTTCAGATAGTGCTTTTAATTGTCTAGAAAAGAAGACAAATCAGAATGAGATGACATCACAATTGCAAGATAACATTATGAACAGATTAAGTTATAATACTGATTCAAACATGTTTAAGATGTGTTTAGGAATGACATGTTAATTCCACAACAAGGGAAATCAAAGTGCTATACAGTGTCATAGAAAGTGTAGTTTTAATTTGTGTTTGTTGCTAGAAATCAGCAGGCTTTGTAAATTTAGTGTGAAATGATCTCCAAATGTGTAAGACATCACTTACTTGGAGTTGAGGCTGATCAGTTCTGCCACAGCTGGTGCCAACATTCTGTCAGTCCAATTCTAACTGGGTTGTAAAGGGTGAGGAAAACAGATGCTGTTTACTCCCACCTGCAATGAAATACTGTGTCAGTTACTACTTTTCTTCCCTGTCTTCCAAGTGCAATAAGATATTTATTACATTATCTTAGTATGTCACATTAAGGGTTCATCAAAACCCTAACACAAAGGGTGGAAGAATAAACTGTTTCACTCTGAATTTCTCTTTGATTGTGTGATAAAATACATGCATAAATATATGCTCTAATAATAATTTATTTAGTGTGTATTTTTCATATATATACATATTCACATACTGTACTAATTTCTAAATGTTGATATTGAAGAAATTGAATTCATAATTTCTAGCAGTAGCAAATAGAAGTGTTTCAGAGCAGAGTAATTTAATGTAGGTATCTAAATTTAAAAAAAAAATAAATTTATTTTGATCTTGAAGTATCCTTTTTTCTTTTCAAATTTCTTGAAGTTATTATAGCCTATAGTCTTCAAACTAATGACAATATTATTTATAAAACAAAAGATTAATGCGAAAGTTTCTCAATTTTAAATTACTCTCTATGACCTTCAAAAGGAAATTAAGAAGTCCCAGATGACTAAAAGAGCAACTAGAATAGAAGAGAATAGAATAATGAATATATAGTATCAATCTACATGAAGAGGGGGAAAAGATGATTCTGAAAACCACAGCTCAATCAGTTTAACTTAAATTCCTGCAGAAAAAAAATGTTTTCAGTCTTCATGAAACCTATTTGCAGGCAGAAGGACAAGCAGTAGCAGCATGGCAACAGGTGGATATCTAAAGGTACAGAGATATGCAGTAAGATTTGTATATGTGGAAAAACACAGTGGGAGAAACTGTCATTCATTACATCTAGAACATTTAAATATATTTAATAATTTTTTTCTTGTGACCATATGATATATCTGCCATTCCAACCAAAAGAACAGTAAACAAACATGAAGACAAATTATCATCATGTAATACAGCTGAGAGCTGTAATAACACAATGAATGGATTTCTACAGCAGGCATAATTTTTCAGAAACTCACTGCCTTAAAACAACTTAACAGTGAGCTTGCAAGCTATGGTAGCAATATGGACAGAACAGCAATGTTCAGAAAATCACAGGTGCCTTATAAAAACTTCAGATCTTTATCCATCAACGTTCCTTGCTGTACATGATATACAGCCTGTGAAGGAATGATTGGTTATAAAAAGACCCTACAAGAAGATGGGTTAATAGTATAGTTATTCAATGCTATATATAAATATTGTTGGAGCGACACTGTGTATCTGCCAAATTTATGGTCTTTCATTTACAGTGCAAACATCCAGGAGAAGTAGGCTATGTCACATACTGATATCATTTTATGAATTAGTGTAACTTTATTGAAGGCAAATTGCGTGCCTTTATTTCACAAAAAAACAAAACTGTGTTCTAAACATTAAAAAATATCAGTAATACTTTTCCTATAAAATTAATATTATGTGATTTCCTAACAGATGAAAGTTCTTTTACTATGTTCTAATTCTAATATAAAGAAACAAATTCTTAATATTATACATATATATATAATTCCAAGAAATACAAAGCCTACATTATTCCAGAAAAACCCTGCAGCTGCAGACTGACACAATTAGTAAACTCATTGTCTCAGAAGCCCTTTTGTAGTCACTCCACCAATACAAGCTTTAGGGGAAGTTGTTCATACATAAATCCTCTATTCAGAGAAATTTAATTTAAAGTGCTCACAGATTTGACCACAAATAACTATCTGGAACAGAACCAAACCAGAGTTTTTTGTCCTGCTCTTTTAATCCTTTTGAATTTCACATTTATTCCCAGGGGAATTCCAAAAGTGTTTGAAGACTTTATCAGAAAACAACAATCTCTCCAAAAGAAAAGTACAGGCAAATATAACCATGTCTTCTTGATACATTTAGATTGCAAAGATAAATAAGTGGAATGTGAAAGAGAAAATTAAATCTCTCCAAAGTTCTTCAACACTAAATCCTCTTTGCTGTATATGTCATCACAAGTTGCATGTTGCAACCAATTAATAATTTCTTAACAGAAGTTATTCTAATGCTACATTTCCAAACAGCTCTAGTCTGGAATTCTCCAAGGCCGAAGAGCGCAGGAGACCTATGATAATTAACTAATCCCCGAATCATCAGTAGAGGCTGAGAGGTAAAAATATCTTCTCTTTTGCTACTCCTAACTTGAAATTGAAAAACAAACTTGTGCAGCAGCTTCATGAGATTTTTCTCCCACACTTCAACAGTTGTAGGGAAACAAACTGGGTACATGTTTTTTATTTCAGTGAAGAAAGCACCACTTTCTCTCAGAATGTCTCTTCCTTCTTAAATTTTTATGTTTTCTTTCAATGTATTTCATCTTTTCTTGGCTTTTCTTCTCCTTTTCTTTCCCAGAACTCAGTTGTTCCTTCCCTTAGTTCCAACTTTACACATTTGAGTCTCAGCAAACCTATGAACATTTTCAACATCTTGTCAATCAGGCCAGCAGTTGTTTTTTCCCTTTTGTAATAGGGATGCATTTGGCGCAAAGTTAGTTTTGTCTGTATTTTGCACTTGTTATCAGTTGGGAACAGAAGGAAACATCACTTTGGTTCCTGAATGAAAGCAACAGGTAAGCATGATGCTTTGGGCTGTCTGTAACTTTCTTTAGCCACTAATGCAGCACTGCACATTATTGTCTCTCTTTTCTATTATGTATGCTGATATTCCCTGCTAGCAGGCCTAAAACATTTACATTTTCTCAGAAAATGGACTGAGAAAGCCAGGTGCCAATATATAGCTGCAAGAGTTAGAAAAAGATTAAGCTTCAGCATTGACATTTACATATATGCTTCTAGCTACATCTGGTTCCAATGTATTCAATTCAGACCTGTGACACTGCTCCATAAAGACAAGCTAGACATTAAAGGAAAGTTTATGAGGAGAAGTAACACCTCTTATTCGATCATTTGATATTAAAAATAAAAATAAATTAAAAAAAAATAAAAACCACTAAAAAAAACCCCCAAAAAAGCAACAAGATTCTTGCACAAAAGCCCTTGTTCAAAAGAATATAGGGTAGAAGATTTCACATATGCTAGGTGCCACTTGGGACATTGATATAAACCTTGTTTGAAAATTTCTTTTTAAAATCACAAGACAAAAATCACAATATGAGGTCTTGCCTCAGATATCACAGAAACAACACCAGTGAATATTTACAATGTTTACGTGATAGTCATGATTTCTGAAGAAGGGAAAATATTACACAAGTTCTCCTTAGTAGTGTAACTTCGATTAGAATGCAAATTATTTGTAAAAATGACACAATATTTTTTTACCCTCCATAAATAACACAGAGTTCAATAAATCTTTCCTTATTTCTTTGGACAAAAGGGGTGGCGACTTGAGATGTTGGTAACTTCCCTTTAAAAAAATTAAATTATTTTTCTATGTACCTTCATTCACACATGTGGGATATGACTCTCTATTATACAGTCTGTCCATTTTAACAATTCCACATTTATAGTTACATAAGCCCTTCAACTCTGAAATTTCATTTGTTTCACATCTTTTACCTGCATTCATGATTTACAGATATGTTTATGTGGCGAAAGTTCATGTTTCTATAATCATTTATTATACATAAAAACACAAGTATATTTTATTATACACAAATCCACTATTAAATTAATGGAACAAATAATATCAGATTAATAAAGCAAATTATATGAACACAGATATTACCTTAAATTTCCATCCTGGAAAATTATACACTTTAAGGGTAATTTTTGCTTTCCCGGTGATGGAATATTTATGCATTTGAAAGCTAATTTCTCTGTTTAGTTATAGATGTCAAAACATTTTCCATTAAATAATTTCCTACAGACATATTAATACAATTTAGAAACAAAATTAAAAAAGCAAAAAAAAAGAGAGAACAAAAATGCAAGCATATTCTCAAATGAAACCTTTATAGTTCCTCAATATTTGTTTAGATTAAAATAATAAGTTTTTATCACAGACACAACTACACTAAAAACATGGCACAGAAAAAATATAGATGTTAGAAAAATATTAAAATACACCTAATTTCTGTCAGTACTTGACCACCAGGGTTCTGTTTCTAAGTCCACAACATAACCTTTTAGCTGACAACACCAACACAAAAAAACCCCAAACCCAAACAAACATAAACTTAGTGTCTTTACATATAACATGAATTTCAGAATTTTATTTGTAGCATCAGTTTATGATACTTGAATTACAGAACACTGTAATCCATGACAGGCTTTTCTATTTCCTTTTTATATTATCAATCACTGCTCCTTTATAAAAATTACATTTATCAGCAAAAACTCATATATCCATATACCTCTATCGTCTTTGTGGGAAGAATCATAAGGAATCTATTTTACCCTATCATGTCTTCAAGAGAGCGTGAGTGTATAAGTCCTGATGCTCCCAAAGGTGTAAGTTCTGCATCATACTACCTACAGGCCCCTCAAAACAAATTTTCCAAGCTTTCTTGACCTAAAAATAAGATTTTCATCAACTGCAGTAGCTTTTAGGTAAGATTGTAAGTCCTTATACTACAAGAGATGCTATGCTTGAGATAAGAAGAAATTTCACAAAAATACAGGGCAAATGCAGAGACAGCAAATCTCTCACATACCCTTACAAGCTGCAAAGTATTGATAAATACATTGATCCTGACTTCAGAACTTAGATTCCTGCATTCTCATTTATGCCAGAAAAGGAAGATCTTTCCTATGAAAAAACAAAAGCAAAGCCATCTTCTAAAGCACTTTGGAATTACAAGAGCTGATTTCTGAGTACAGATTCTAACACATCTGCCTATTCTGAAATGTAGTAGTTCACTAACTACTTGAAATCATAAGCAAACTAGGGTTTTATAGAGAATGATTTTGATGATGTTTTAAAACATTTTGTCATGATAAAGGAAGAGTCCTAATTATAAACATATCTTGCCTGTCGCAGCAAGATGGTGAAGAAGAGAGCTGCACGGGTGGTTTTTGTTGGGGTAAAGACTTTCCCAACATGAGACAGAGAAAGCTCCAGGCAGCTCCCAAAGACCCACTGCAGGACATAATTTAACGCATCAACAAAGGTGATGATGCTTCTCTGTTAAAACCTCAGACAGGGAAGAATATACCATGTAGCAGCTGTGGGAGAGAGGAAGGAGAAAAAATGTGAGAGAAACAGCTTACAGACACTAAGGTCAGTGGAGGAGGAAGATGTGCTCCAGGCACTGCAGTAGAGATTCCTCTGCAGTCCATGAAGACCATGGTGAGTCAGATTGTCCCCCTGCAGCCCATGGAAGACCACGTTGGTGTGGATATCAACACTGTAGGCCATGGATGACCCCACACAACAGAAAAACATGCCCTAAAAGAAGTTTCAGATTGTGGAAAACCCACACAGGAGAATGTGGAGAGGAGCTGAAGTGGCAGCATATTTTCTCACAAGACCTACAGACCATGGGGGATTCCTGCTGGAGCGGTCTGGTCCTGAAGGACTGTACCCCATGAAAATGATCCATACTGAAGCAGTTAGTGAAGGACTGTATACCATGGGAAGGACCATATGTTGGAGCAGGGGCAAATAATATGAATAAAGGAGAGCTAGCGATTAAATGTTGGGAACCATAATCTCTATTTCGCATTGCCTTGCATGAGTTTGAGGAAAAACTAGAAGAGTGAGGACTGAAGTTAAGCCTGGGAAGAAGGTGGGGGAAGTTGGAAAGTGTTTTCAGTTTTGTCTTGATTTTACATTATCCTGGTCAGGTTTTATTTGGTAATAAATTAAAGCAATTTTTTCCAATTATAAATTAAAATAATTTTCTCCAATCACTAGAGTTTTCTCTATTGATGGTAATTGGTGAGTAATCTCCTTGTCTTTATATCCCATGAGGTTTTACATCTTATTTTTTCCCCTTTTTCCCTGTTCTGTTGAGGAGGAGGGGTAATAGAATGGATTGGTGGAAATCTGGAAAGCAGTCAAGGCTAACTCACTACAGAAACATCTCATTTGTGGGAAAAGAAAATATGACAGTTACCTTGTTCCTGAAGAAAAAGTTATAAATTGAGGATATTAGGTAAAGTGAACTATTTAGATTTCCTTGAGGTTCATAATGTTCTTATTTAACTAGAACTATAAAGCAATTATTATATTCAACTTCACAGTTACAGGGTTTGCTAAAAAAGTACAGATTTTCAACATTGTTTATTTTTATCTTAAATGTATAATAATTAATTTGGAGTCTGCTGATTTATTTTATTTATCTAATTTTAACCAGGTGGCTTTCTAGTGTGGTATAGTTCTGTCCACATAAAGAGTATAGAGACAATAACAGATGGCAAGAATTTTTCATCTTATTTTCTCTTCCTGTCCTGATAAGTAGAGGATGTGAGTGAGTGGCTTGGTGGAGATACGGCAGCAATCCAAAGTGAACCATCACAACCGTCAACCTTTTGATCTGAGTGGTGAAAGAATTGGTACAGAGGGGTAATGATTGTATGCATTTCTCCCTGAGTAGGTCACAACATCAAGGGATGTTGTGTGTGCTCTTCCACTCCAGGTTTTAAATATTGAGAGGATTTTATTATCTGAAATATATCCAGATAATTCAAACAAAACTGAGCTAAGTTTTGCCATTTCTTGCCAAG
This sequence comes from Pardalotus punctatus, assembly GCA_013400915.1. Classification (NCBI taxonomy): domain Eukaryota; kingdom Metazoa; phylum Chordata; class Aves; order Passeriformes; family Pardalotidae; genus Pardalotus; species Pardalotus punctatus. Next base: position 2,433 of record VZTX01010664.1, on the reverse strand, counting down.
AAGTGATTTATTCCAACCATAAAATTTAGAACCTGAAAAATAATTTTCACATTATGACACTTAAATAACTCCATCTACTCAATTTTCTGTAAAGAAAATTAAAAAGTTGGCAAAAACCTTCCAAACTCTCCATTAGACTGAGCAGCAAAAAATTTTATTCTAATAAAAATCTGGTGATGAGCATGACCTTGATTATGTCAGCAGATAGAAATATTTCATAAGTGTCTTTGTATCTATCTTTTCTTCCAGTTTATAGTTGCAACTATAGCCTCTAATTCTTCAGAGGAAGAGCTGAAAAAATATATCTAACCAATTACTCATCAAGACAATGTACTCCTTCACTTTGCTGATGACTGCCTAAATCTTTGAAGCATGAAATTTGATTTTGTTACTGGTTTAATGTATAGATGAAAGTACAAAGAACATTAAAATGTCAATGCATTAAATTTTGTTTTCACCAGAGGTCTTGAAAGATGATGATGATGAGGAGGAGGAGGAGGAGGAGGAAAATGGGGAATCAAGAGATTTAAATATATTACAGTCCAAATGAACCAAAGCAGTCCTATGTTCATTAAAACCATGCAGAGTTGTTATAAAATTCTGTGGAGTAAAGTATACCTTTGAAATACTTGTGTAATCAAAGGATTGAAATTTGCATTACTCTGACAATATTTAAATATCTCAACTAGAACATTTATTTCTAATTCTAATACTATACATGTCTAAAAGTTGGGTCTCAATAACTGGTTTTATGTCATCATTTTGTCTTCAAAGCTAAACAGCCGTCGTCTCCTTTCTATTACAGCAGTGTGCATACACATATATATTCATGTAGAATTCATCCCTCAATCATCTCTCTGATTAAGCCAGACAACTTAATCTTCAGAGGTCTTGAATTTTAAGGGTCGTTTGATTCTATTTTCAGAATGAAAGCTCTGTCTTCCATCTCTGGCAAACAGATCTATCCTTAAAACTCATAGCTGAGTGAATAATCATCATTCATGTGTACTGCAGTTGGGTATTTCTTAAATAAATTGTCCTATTTTTTAATATGGAGACACATAGAAGTTAATGCATATGGCAGGAAAATGACAGAAAAGACTGGAAACCGGTAACTGTTAAAATAAAATAAAATTCTACACCATTTTTCTACTACAGACCCTTATTATTACAGTCATAATGGTGACCAAACTGCTTATAATTACTTCTCAGGATAAGAAAGACCAAACGCAGAGATTTCTCTACCAGTCTTAAACTGGGACCCTAGAGTCAGATTCAGAGTTTATAAGCAATGAAGTCTGTCAAAGATACAGTAGATGATAGCTGCAGAGATCACAAATACCTCCGAATAGAGGGGGGAGGAAAGAAAAAAAGCCAAAAAGAGAAATATAGCTTCATACACATTTTAAGCATACTGCCAAATCCCTATTTAGATCATACTTGTTTTCTAATGTAATTTTTAAGATTGTGTTCATTAAATTTAAAACAAGCGAAGAAACAAAAAAAACCCAACAGCAAATAACACCACACCATGTGAGTTAATTCCAGAGGTGGAAAAAAAGATATAATAGTGCACTTAGAGGAACCAGTTGAACAAATTTTCTTCTGATGTGCTGGTATGCAGTATCATGGCATGAGATCAGGACAATTGGTGATGAATTCTCAGACAAAAGTTAGTTAGTGTAAATGATTTTCTATCACATACCCATAGAATCATGAATAATTTAGGCAGGAAGAGAACATGGAGTTTTTCTAGTCCAGTGCTCCAGTCAAAGCAGAGACAACTGATACTGGATTGCAAGTTATTAAGTTTGGAATGGAGGCAATAAAAACATGGAAGTCCAGGGAATCCTGGAATCTCCAGGGAAGACTCTGATTACCAGAAAAGTCATGTATTTAGTAGGTTTTCCTAGATCTTACTAGAAGTTGTTACCCTGAAAACCCTAGCAAACACAACTTAATAAGGAAGACAGAGGTACCAAACATCAAATTGCTATTAAATTTGAAAGCTGAACTTTTTTCTGTTTAAAGATAAAAGTTACGTTTTTGATTAGAAAATGGAATGATGTACTACCTCTCGAAATTTCCTATGCAAAGCTGAGTGCTTGTTGTAAAGAAAATCACATTGTCTGTTTCTGCTACCAAATACAAGGCATACACTTTTTCTTCTATGTCTTCACATGTGAGAAGCAAAGGATATATGTGGTATGTGATATTTGAATATACAGTTCTTTTGAGGCATATAAAAAATCCAAAAAGTAAGGAATAATAACATATATACATATATATATAAAATTTTATGTATTACTATGTAAACCCTATTAATTAAAGAGTTTTTTAAGAAGACTGCCAGACATTGAAAGAGAAGAATACAGTAATTTTAAGCCAAGTAAGATAATTAAAAAGTTCATCTCAGTAAATATCTCTGATGAC